>PVJH01001973.1:0-185368 GCA_004026705.1 Nesogale talazaci
GGAAACGGCAGAGCAACAGTCACCAATAGTCACCAACTGTCACCAACAGTCAGCCAGATAACAGAGTCCAACAGTCCCCAGCTCAAGAGATGTATAGCCCAGAAGCGTGGCGTAGTAGGGCTTGAAGGATCCTCAACTCACAGTAACACAGTCCACAATTAGGTGTCCCACAGGTAGTGTTGCTTGAAGGTCCAGGCACAGGACGAACAAGGCCACTCTCTGGTGCGAAGATCAGGAAAACAACAGAGAGAGAGGGCGGGACTTGCGAAGCACTTCCTATATCTGCCCGTCAATTCATCCCACGTGTTCATTGGCTGTGCCGTCACAACAGATCGACCAATGTCCTGTGGCCATGTTGGCATAACAAACCTACCCATCACACTTTCTTATACACATGAGTGTTTATGAATTTGTTTTTCCAGTATACCCAGACTGACACAATGATTTACATCTTCAGGAATTCTAGAGAGCAGTTCTGTTATGCCCGAGAAATGATAAGTTATGAGTGATAATCAACTTGATGACAGTGGAGTAGTTTTTGTTTGGTGTTTGCAGGATTTGTGTGTTAGGAAAGATTTTAACTGTTTCTGCCCTCTTTGAATGTGAAATTCATAGATAGAAGAAGTTTCATTGTACAGAACAGATTAGGATATACAACATGTGTTGTTGAGTGATGAGACTTCACACTTTGTTGAGTGACCAGCCTATGTGGATGAGCACAATTATGTCCAAATTTATGAGACTGATAAACTTGCAGACCGAAGTGTTGGGGTCACTGTTGGCATAATCTACCCTTGGCTTGATCTCATTAATCAAATACATTTTTACTGAGATTGTAATAGTGACAACTATTTATTATCTGCTTGCTATATGTCAGGCACCAAAATCAGTATTTTCTAAGAGTAGCATTATTTATTAAAACCCCTTTGTGAAGCAAACCCTATCATTCACCATCATCATGACAATCACCACCATCGTCATTATCACACCACTTTTATCTGCAGATACTTGGATACAAAGTTATAAGATAATATTTCCTAGATGAGACAATAGACTGGCAGAACTGAAACATGAATAGAGCCAGCAAAGTCCATAGCCTATGGTTTCAACCAATAGACTCTAGGGAGGACCTCTGTTTGAAGTCCTCTAATGGTTCCAGACACCAGCATAAATGTAAATTCTTCCTTAGTGCCACAGACAGGTCCAGAGAGCATGTCATGCCTTTCTTCAGCTGCTGCCCCTCATATTTTCCATTTTAGTTTTCCAGTCTCTAATGAAGGGGAAACTTGTGGTTCAAAATTTAAGTGCTTGGCTACTAAAAGAAAAGTCAGTGGTTTGAACCTACCGACTAATACATGGGAGAGAAAAAAAAAAATCTGCTTTAGTTAAGATTTACAGTCTTGAAAAATCTATGGGTGCAATTCTGTGCAGTAGGGTTCTATAAGTTCTAAAGGACCAGATGGACATGGATTAGGTCTTTGTGGCTCTGGATCTGCCCTGGGATTTTTTTTTAACCTTTCACCAGTGTTCCCATCATCAATTATCTCACCGTTCTTTGCAGCTCAGTTAACCACCACCAGAGGAGATTAGCTGAACGTTTCCCTGGAGCTTAGCTCTTGCTCAAGGCCAATTCTGACTGCCAGGTTTCTTGCTCAGAATTCCTGGCTGACAAATTTATGTGTTTGTAGCATAGCAAGAGGCCTTTCTACTCTTCTAATTGGATTTAGTGTTTGCAAAGCACTTTTCAGAGAACATGTGTTATTATCCCTGCCACCTAGACAGAAGTGAGAAATGACTAGTTTGGTGGAAGCAAATCTAATTTTTGTTCTTAATTTGAGGGGTTATAAGTTATAGCATAAGCTGTTTTTTTAACAAAGTGAAAATAGACAAAAATATAGATGCATGTAAAGGCATAGCTAATTATCTTCTCCACATTAATAATATCCATCCCCAGTTTCAGCACGGTGAAGCAGGAAATGTTAAGAATACTTTGTGTATATTGACATGTTTCCCTCCTCCTCTTCCTCCTCCCACCCCACCCCCCTCGCTGCTCTCAAATTGATTCTGACTCTGACTGGCCTTATGGAGCAGGGTGGTTCTATTACAAGGCTGCAACTCTTTCTCACTGCCATCTAGTCGGTGCTGATTCATTTGCGATGCTATAAGACAAGGTAAAATTACCCGCAGGAATTTCAGAGACTGTCACTATTCACAGGAGAAGAAAGACCTGACTTTCTTTGGAGGAACATCTGGTAATTTTGAACTTAGGACTTGGCAGCTCAAAGTCCAATGTGTACCACCAGGGCCCTTGCATACATATGCAAAATACAGACATCTGCATATCCAGATCTAGTTCAGTTTGTTTTCATGCAAATGAAAACATACTGCACATGTGACTTTGAAATGTGCTTTATTTTGCACCTTATATCATGAATATAAAATATATATCATGGCTATAGTAGGAGCCCTGGTGGCCTATATGTTAAAGGATTGATACACCTTAAGTGTGTGGCATGTGGGTATAGTATTTTTAGTCATCTCTTATGCATGTGAAATTGGACACTAAATAAAGAAGATGGAAGCAGAACTGGGGTATCTGAATCATGGTTCTGGTGAAGAACATTGGAAATGTCATGGACTTCCGGAATAACAGATAAATCTGCCTTGGAAGTAGTACCACCAGTATGCTCCTGAGAAGATCAGTGAGACTTAATCTAGCAAGGGTGGTGGGCTTAAAAGCTTGAAGAAAATAAGCGGCCAGACTGTGGGATCATGAGATGTCAAGTATCATTCATCAAAGACCCCAAAGACTAGCAAGCAAACACACAAGCAAACAAATCATATCAACGGGAATGAGGAGAAAGCAGAGGGGAGACCGAAAGCCCATCACTAGTCACTTGGACACTCTCGGTCAGAGAGGCCACAAGGAAAAGATGAGCTAGCCATGGTGCTGGATAGCACCGAGGGAACACACGACCTTCCTCTAGTTCTTTAAGGCTTCCACCTCTGCTTCAGTATCATGACCCCAATTCTATCTTACAAATTTGTGAGACCAGAACATGTACACTGGCGCAGATAAGAGCTCACAGTACAGGGAATCTAGAACGGATAAACCCCTCGGGACCAATAAGGAGAGCAGCTATACTAGGAGGGTAAGGCAAGGGTGGGGGCAGTAAGGGGGAACCAATGACAGCAATCAACATACGGTCCCCCTCCCAGAGAGACAGACAGCAAAAAAGAGGGTGAAAGGAAACAGTGGCTGCTATAAAACATTAAAAAATAATTCATAAATGATCAAGGGGACATAGGAGAGGGAGTGTGGAGGAAGGAGGGGAAAATGAGGAGTTGATACCAGGGCTCAAGCAGAAAGAAAATGTTTTGAAAAAGATGATGACAACATATGCACAGATGTGCTTGACCACAATGGATACATATACGGGTTGTTATAAGAGCCCCTAATAAAATAAAAATAAAAAATAATCTTACTGGTTTTGTTTTGCTAGAGAACACAATTTAAGAGACATACTCAGCAGCTTCATGGAGAAACGAGATGGCAGTCTGCTGGTAGGTTCTACCATGACCTATAGTAATCCAGTATACAACAGATGAAAGCACAGCTATGCTCCTGCAATATGCTCACAATTGTTATGTTCGAGCTCACTGATGCAGCAACTGTGCTAATCTATCTCACCTAGGGTTCCTTTTGCTCAGTTTTGTGAAGCATGTTCTCATTTTCCAGGAGACGGTCCCCTTTGGCTAGCATGTCCAAAACATATATATGTTTTAAAATCTTACCATCCTCACTTTTAAGGACCATTCTGCAAGGTTCTCTGTTTTCTTCTTTTTGAAGGACTGCATGCCTTTCAAGATTTGTTTCTTCTTCCAGCAGTCAAAGGTATTTTGAACACTTTTCACCAACATTTTATTTCAAACAGATCATTTCTTCTGCAATCTTCCTTATTGAGTGACTGGCTTCATTTACATATGAGGTGATGGAAAATATCATGGCTTGTGTCAGGTGCATCTTAGTCCTTACAGTGGCACCTTTTCTCTTTCAACCTTTAAAGAGGTTTCTTTATGTCTGGGTCCACAAGCTCTGATTGTGACCCCAAGCAGAATGACGTCCTTGACATTGTCCATATTTTCACTGTTTGTCCTTATTTCACTTTGTGGTTCAGTTATGAGAATTAGTAATTTTTTCACTGTGAAGTGTTACCCAAAATAAAGGTAGTCTCTGATCATCATGAGTCATTGCCTCAAGCCTTCTTCGTATTCCGCAAGCATGGGTGTAGCACTTGCATGTTGCATATTGTTAATAATACTTCCTCCAGTCCCAGTGCTTTGTTCTTCTCATAGCCCAGCTTTGCTCAGCATGAAGATTGAGTAAGATTGACGAAAGACAAAATTCTGATATATCTTTTCTGATTTTAAACTTGACAACATCTGCCTGTTCTTTTCAAAAGACTGCCTTTGGGTCTATGAACAGATTCTACGTAAGCACAATAAATCGTTCTGTAAACTCTGTTCTTCTCAATTTTATTCATATTTTGTTATAAGTCACATGGTTCTATGCCTTTTCAAGTTGCAAATTTCCATCTTTCTTGTATTCTCTGCTTTCAGACAGATTCCTCTGACATGAACAATGCTTTCCCTCATTATAAGTCGCCCTCTGAATCTGGCTTGAATTCCTGCCAGCTTTCTGCTGATGTACTATTACACAATTTTTTCAATCATCATCAGCAAAATTTTACTTGCAGGTAACATTCATGCAATGTAATTATCATGTTTGACAATTTCAACATCTGTTTGTCACAGAATGGGTATAAATGTGGACCTCTTATACACAGTTGACTATGTATCTGGATATCAAATTTGTTAGCATAAACTAATTGGTGCTTCAATTGGCATCTTGTCAATTTCTAGAAACTATCTGTCTGTCTTCCAAATTCCGTACCATATATTACATAGTGCTTCCAGGGCTGCATAAGTTTGTTAAAGTATTACAGTCGGTAATCTGTCCATTTTTCAAGCCACGCTTATTAAAATGCTGAAACTTGCATTTGTTCTTTCAATACCATTAGTTCTTAATTATATACTACTTTGTAAAATGGTGGAATGTTGACCAGTTCTTTTGGGTCTATAACACTGTGTGTTCCTTCAATCTACTTTTGATGCTTCAGACAATATTTTTTCTAGGGAGGTTTCAATAATGCAATTTGGAATTTTTCTTTTAGTTTTAAATATGCAGAGTGTGCTCTAATTTTTTTGTATTCTAATCTTATGTTTTTGCACATCTCAAAATGACAAAGTATATTGAAAGTCTGACAAAAGGACTGCTCAAACACCAAACAAATCTTTGCTGGAAGAAATACAGTCAGAATTATCTTTAAAACAAAGAACATATTATGTAGGATACTGTGTTATCAGGAGAGATAAGTCACTAGAAAAGGATATCATGCTTGTTAAAGTCCAGGGGCAGCAGTGAAAAACAGGAAGACAAGATGAGTTGGCACAATGGCTGCAACAATGCGCTTACACGTTGTAATTGTGAGGATGACTGAGGACCAGGTAGTCTTTGTTTCTGTTGTACAGAGTGTCATTCTGGGTTGGAATCTGCTTGATGACACCTAGTGGCATACATGCTGTCTTCTTGAGCTTCCCTTTGACATTTTCGGTTTAGCTATTTTACCTCATTCTTTCTTCCATTTATTTCAGATTCTTTCCAGTCCAACCCAAGTGTCTCATTCTCTTCTGACATCCATTTTGGTCTTTCCTTTCTTGGTTGCCTTTTTAATGAGTTTTTGCTTACACATTATATTCTTTTGGTTTTTAATAGTTATATTTGGGGGCTTAACAATTGTTATAACAACCCACATATCAATTGTATCAAGCATATTTGTACATATGTTGCCACTGTCATTGATGTGCTTAATCTCATCCCACAACCTGTCTTGTCTTTTGGTTTTCAAGCACTTTAATGCTAAACATTTAATAGTATTCAATACTTTTTATCTATTCTTGATTTGATCTTAATGCTCAGATACACTCAAGGTCTTATTTTAGCTTCCATTGAGTTGTTTTCTCTTCCTTCTGCTTCAATCTGAAAATGTATATGAGCAACTGATCACCTGTTCCAAAATTAGCCCCTGATTGTGTGATCATATTGAATTTCTTTATCATCTTTCCCAGAGCATCAGTTAATTTGGTTTCTGGTAAAGTTCCTCTGTATAGTCAATATTTATGCTGCTGAAAATTTTATTTGCAATCCATTGTCCTTGCAAAATTCTTATCATTAAATTCCCAGCTAATTTTCTTTTATCACAGTCATATTTTCCAATATCTGATCCTTCTTTTGCATTTTCAACTTTTATGTACATTCACTAGTGATTTGCAGTGCATTTTGATTGCATGACTAATCAACTTCACTTTGAAGAATTTGGTAGACTGTTCAATTTGTTCACCATTAATTTTAGTGTTTGGTGAATAAACATGAACAATGGACTTTCTTGTGGGTGTATATTATCATATCACAGAAAGCATTATACTTCCAGATAAAGTTTTTGTGGCAATCACCTAATCTGGTGTCAATTTGAGGATTAAGAATGTGGGGTAGAGTTTAGCCTGACAGATGGTGTCAATTTGAGGATTAAGAGTGTAGGGTTGGAGTTCAGCCTGACAATTGGTGCCAATTTGAGGATTAAGAGTCTAGGGGTGGAGTGTAGCCTGACAATATACAGACAGTCAATGAGACCTCTGTGAGGGCATAGCCTTCTCCTAAGAATTTTGGGAAATCCCGTATTCCTTCTTGGAGGCAGGAGACACTATCTTTCAGTTAACTCACTTAAAATGCCACTGGATACACAAGACTCTGTACTGTGTGATTGTTGTGGTGTCATTGCATGTGCCTCATGAGTCTGAAGAAGACTTTATAGACAGGTACAGACATATGGGCTAATATTTTTATAGACAGGTACAGACTTGTGGACGTGGACTGGACTGGGTTCAGAGGCTTTCTCAATGTTCCATTTATATTGCATATAAAACTATCATATATATATATATGAATTTGTTTTTCTAGTCTACCTGGGCTAACACAGTTTAGTTGATTCTTTCTGACAATGGATATGTTGCGATTTCTCTTAATTGTCACATTGCCAGTATAGCCAACTATGGCATGCTATTGTGAGTTTCAAAATAGCCACTCTCATTCCAGTTTGTTCTGCTAATGCTTATCTTCTATATTTCACTTCATATGGCTTCCATCTGTCCTAGATTCACACTTTGTACATCCTACATTCTGATAATTAAAGGGCATTTGTAGCTGTTTCTTTGCAACTTGAGTCATAATACCTTCAACAAATGGAGGCTCTCAAAGTTTTTCTCCATCCAAGTCATTAAGGTTGACTCTACTTTGAGGAGTTAACTCTTCTCTGGTTATATTTTCACTGCATTCCAACCAGCAGGACTCACTGTATGGTGCTATATCAGACAATAGTCCACTGTTATTCATAAGTTTCCCTGGATACACAAAGAAGGAGAATCCAACTTTGTATCTGCCCAAGAATGAGTCCTATGAGATAGCTACCAGACCTGCATTCATCTTCCAAATTTCTTTTCCCTATGCTGACACCAATCATCACTTCTATGGTATTCTTCTCTGCTGCATTCAATAACATTTTACAATGCCCACATAAGACTCACAGATAATACTCATGATTATAGATATTTATCAGGGAAGCCAGCAAGTCAGGTTGAGAAAGCGTTATAAGGATGCAGTCCTTTTGTCTGTAGGATCACCTCTTATCAGCCTGCCAGCAGTTACATCTGTATCTGCTCCTCAGTCTCTTATGCACATGACCCCTTCATGACCCCTTGACTTCTTTCTTATTTCATGAACCAAGAAGTCAACCACTCTGTCTCCTGGTCTCAGTACAGCTCTTCTGCTTTGTCCTATGATCTTGGTGCTGTGCCCTCTGGTGTCTCTGCTGCTCTCACTGCTTAAGGCAGAGATATTGTATGTGTTTCATCTGTAGATCTTCCTGCATGATTTCTCTGATCATGGTTCATTTCAATTGTGAGCTTCTGAGATGACTCATTTTTATAATTGGTAGAATTGCAAAATTGCACAATCCCAGAGTTGTTCTTTTGATGTGACTTGCATGATTTTGCCCAGTTTTTAATTATTATTCTTTTTTAAATAATACAAAAGGTGACTATACATGGACTTCCCAGCTGGATTACACAGTAAACAAACTACCTACATTTGTGGGAAGACATGATAGAGAAGTTCAATATCAGTAGCTAAGACCATACCAGGGACCAAATATGGAATAAGGCATGAATCACTAATATATAAGTTCAGGTTAGTGTTGAAAAAACAAAAATAAAACCAAGAGTGTCAAAATGTGACGCTGAATTGATCTTACCTGAATTTTGAGAACATCTCTAGAATAAATTTGATGCATTGAACATTTATGAAAGCAGGTCTGGTGATTTATAGGAGAACAACAAGACCATCATTCATGAAGAATGCAACAAGTCACTAAAAACACAGGAAAGAAAGAAGAGATCAAAGTGTATATCAAAAGAAACTGAAATTTGTTTCTATGTGTAGATTAGTCAATGATACTGGAAGAAAGGTTGAATTCAAGGAGCTGAATAGAAAATTTCAAAGGGGAGTACTAGAACACAACCCCTAATATTGTAATGGAATGTGGAAAGACCTAGAAATAGAAAACCCAAAGAGAAAAATATTCTCAGCTTATCTTAAATGGAAAGAACTCAAGTAAGAAGTCAAGCCATGAGTTGCAATTTTGAGATTCTATAGAAAAAATATTGAATGATGCAGAAAGCATTAATAGATCAAAAAATACACATAGTAACTGTACTAAATATAACTATTAGACAGTCCAACATTTCAGGAAGTAACCTATAAGCAAGAACCAATGGTGTTGAAGGAAGGCTTTCAAACTGCACTGAATAACTTAGCCAAAATTGAGGCTCTAGGAATTTATGGAATAAACACTGAAATGTTTTAGGAAGCCAAAGAAGTACTGGAAGCATTCACTTTTCCATGCCAGAATTGACAAATGTATTACATGTAATGGAGAATACTTTGTAGATGTTATGGTTGTTTTATGTAAAAAAATTAAATACATAGCTTTCAAAAAAAATCGTTTGGGGTGTACCCCCTTGTATATTGCATTAGTCAACTCTGCTTCACAAGACCATTTTTAGAGTCTTGAAGAAAAAGGATTTTACATTGGGAATTAAAGTGTCTCTAACCCATGCCCTGGTATTCTCCATCGCTTCATATGCAGGTGACTGTCGGACTTTGAATATAGAAGAGCGTGTCCAAACTGATGTATTTGAATTGTGGTGCTGAAGAATATTGAAAGTACCATGTACTGCTAAAAGGACAAACATATCAATATTGGAAAAGTATGGTTTGAGAGCTTCTTAGAGGCAAGATGACAAGACTTTTGTGACATACTTTGGACATATTGTCAGGAGAAACCAGTTGAAGAAGGTCATCATGTTGGGTAAAGTGGAAGGTCAGTGAAAGCTAAGGAGACCGTCAATGAGTTGCACTAGTATGGTGGCCACATCAATAGACTCAGGCCAGGAAAATCTTTGAGGATGGTGCATATCAGGACAGTGTTTCCTTCTATTGTGCTATGGGTCAGAGTTGACTCAATGGTACCTAGTAGCCACAATGGCAACAACAACAACAACCCAGTTATTTGTTGAGAGTTACAAATGCCATGGATAAATTAAACTCTAAGCCATCCAATCTATGCTGACTCAGCACGACTCCCTGTTGGTTTCTAAGACTTTCACTTTCTATGGGAGTAGGAAGCCCACTTTCTACATGGAACTGATGGAGGTTTCAAACTGTGGACCATGCTGTGCAGCACATAGCCATTACACTCGCAGGGCTCCAACAGACAAGGACTAGAAGAGCAAACCAAATAATCTCACTTCATTGTTGGTAGAAAGAACACAGCTGACACCCTAATCTCAAATTCCAGCTTCCAAGATTGTGGGACAATAATTTTTTGTGTTTGTTTGTTTAGAGCCATCTCATTTGTGTTCACTCTAGAAAAGTTAAATTTTTTTGATTCTTAAATCTGGGTGTTTGGGGTGTTCCTTCTACTATTATTTTCTCACTTTTGTTTATTCTGGAAATTTCCAGAACAAAAAGTTGTGTGTGTGTGTGTGTGTGTGTGTATTCAAGGAAATTTAGAATCAAAATAAAATTTCCACTGGGACCACAAAAAAAAACAAAAACAAAAAAGTGAAATCTCAGCTGCAAATTGCACACAAGTATAAACGATTTTCCTGAGAAGTCAGGAATCTTCCAAAAGCGTTGGACAAAATATCTGCTTACAAAATTTATAGGAAGGAAAGCATTAAAGGTAAAAGAAATGTAAGTAAGGAAATACAAAACATCTTTTGCTGGCTTGCCTGCATGTGTGTTTTCATTGAGTTGGTAATTTTCTTTCTTTTATTTATTAAAAATAATGATCAGGCAATTTTATTGATTGAGTTTCAGTATTATTACAGAAAATCTTATAGTACAGACTAGTTTATCATTATTTTTCTTTGTTCTAATTTCCACATGAGTTCAGGTAAGACTAACATCTGTACAGGATCTTTGACTTTACATTTTTGGTTCTGTACAATTTTTAAATGTATTAGCTCAAAAGGCTGTCAGCACTTAAAGAAGCATTTTCCTCCCACTGTGCTTGTTCAAAAAAAAAAAGGTTACTGTCCAGGAGTACTGTGCTGCAAGGCTACTGGGGTGAGAAACCTCCAAGGGTGCTCTGCAGGGGGCGGTTCTGTAGGAGGTAGAGTAGGCCTCCACCCAGACAATCATTTTTCTTTTGGCACTGTGCACATCAACACGAGAGATGTGATAAAGAACAAGTAAAGGCTCTTTGTAAAATCGTTATGAATCATACTAAGAAGTCAAATTCAAGTGTTACCTACGCTAGTACATATAAGCAGACAGCCTTGATTTAAGAGCCTAACTAGTTGTATTTTAAAAATGAGAAAAACAAGTTCTGCAGACACCTACTACTGTTTACTAAAAGCTATCAGTATCAGATCTAGCATTCACCACACAAAGCAATTTGTAAGAAGGGAAAAATTTGCTTTGATTTAATCAGAATAGAGTTGCCTGTTAAAATTTATATTTAGGTGTGTAATCTTTAAAATGTATTTAAATTCATTTGAAATATAGTTCAAGATGTTGACTGTGCCATTGCACATTACAGGATACAGTGATATACTGAATCAGAGCCTAAATTTTATCAATCTTTCCCGGTGATTTCAGGTATTTTCTTGTCCTATATCTGAAGTCTCAAAAGCAAACAGAAAATTCACTGCCATCATTTCAATTATGACTCATAACAACACTGTAGGGTAAGGTGACAGACGTCCTGATGTTAAAAATTTGTCCCACCTCCTGTGGCATTTTAAAATTAAATAGATATATTACAATACTATTTTTGCATTCTATGAACATTTTTGTTGCTCCGAATAGACCAAATTTTTAATCAAGGTCACCCCCCTCTCCCCGTCCATGGTGTCCCACTTAAAATCTGGTCACTTGACTATAGGACAAATTAGAACTCCCCCTATTTGGAGGGAAAGGCCAGGTCCCTACAACTTATTATGAGTGTATTATGTGCAACTGAATGGTTCAGGTATACACAGATTATAGTAAAGTCACAGAGAGATAGGAGAGAGTGTGAAATGAAGAATCAGACACATCTCATGAGATAGGAGAGATGAAAGAGAGTGTAAAAGACAGGAGAGGGTGTAAAATGAAGAGTCAGACACATTTAATGGTTGCATGCTCACCTCCTGGATTGCCATCATCTCAACAGCCAGGTCCATGCACAGCATGGGCCAAGACGGCAGGAGTGGGAGGATGAGGAAGGATGTGGGGAGAGGGAGCAGGGGAGAGATAAGGGGGAAGGAGGGGAGAAAGAGTGTGGAGAGACTCTTTATTTCTAACCACGACTTATATACATTTGGGGGTGTGTGCAAGCCCCCTAATTATAGGTAAAGACATACATCACAGAAGAGGTTGTACTAGGAAACAATCTAGGGACATGCACACAGTAGGAAGGGCAGTGATTGGTGCATACATGTGATAAGATCCTAGAGTCATGACAGAGGCCTAACTTTGATTGCCCTAAGGCTGGAGACTACTTAGCCTAAGCTTTCAGAGGAAAGAATCCACTATCTTAACAGCAGGGAGTGAGCCCCACCTATTGTGGGAGAAACAATGGTGTCTGCTCTCTCTGAATGGCTGAAGCCTTCAGGGAGAATATCTCAAAGCATCTGACCTCCCACCATGTGTTGGCAAACCTCCCCTGGTGTTTGGTATATCTTTGAGGGAGGCAAAGCTGGAGAAAGGTCTTTCTTTATCACACAATCTACCTTTTTGTTTTATGCATAAAATTTAAGTCTACCACATCAATTATGACTTTATTATAAACTTCACTTACAATTGCACCTACTGGACCTGTGATGATTTGTTATCAGTCAGCTACGCTGACATATGGCTCCATCACGTGGGACCCAGTAGGGAAAGAACTCTTTTGAGTCATATCCCATGTAAAAATTGTACTGACTCATCAGAGAGAGAGACTGAATTGAGAAATTTTTTTTGAGATTGTTTATTTTTTTGAGTGTTTTCTAGTCAGAGTGAGATATGTGTGAGACAAAGAGCAAAGATACAGAGTATGCTTAGCCACCTCTTGAAGAAACAAGATGTAGTGATAACAAATAAGAAAATTAGAGAGTTTCTTCAAATGATAAAGGAATTTAATCCTTCTTTTCCAGAGTCAGGATCCTTTGATATGGGGATCTGGAATATGGTACCCATTAACTTAAGAAAGGCCCACTGAGAAGAAGCACAAGGTATACCCATGGAGACCTACCTGGTCACCTTGGTTGCTGATTAAAACAATGACTGGAGCCTTCAGGGAGAATATCTCTAAGCATCTGACCTCCCACCAAGTGCTGGCAAACTACCTCTAATGCTTGGCTTAGCTTTGGGGGAGAAAAAGCTGGAGAAAGGTCTTTCTATATTCCATACCCTATGGGTTTCCAAGACTGCAACGCTTTATGGGTGTAGAAAACCTTAAACCTCAGTTGGCTGGTGGTTTTAAATTGCTGCCCTTGGCGTTTACAGCCTAACAGGTAACCACTATGCTACCAGAGCTTCTACTTTGCATAGAAATGGAAACTTGCAGTGGTGGAACAAATTGAAATGAACTGCATTGCAGTCTTCTTTAGAGAGGCCTGATGTGTAGAAGTAGGAGTCCTGTCAGCATAGTAAGTTAAGTGTTGAGAGGCTAACTACAAGATTAATCATTTGAACCCATAACTGGTAGGAGAGAGAAAGTTAAGATTCAAAGACTATTAAGATTCAAAGACTCAGAAACTCAAAGGTCTTGTTCTACTTTCTCCTATGACGTGGCTTTAAGTCAGAATCCATTCAATGCAATGAGAGTGTGAGATGTGTACAGATTGGAGCTTGGGCCCTAAATTTTGTCCAAATTTGATGTTGTTTACATTTTCAAAGACTCCAATTTTTTGCACTATAATGTGGTCTGTTCAATCTCACTGAGTTACTGTGAGATGGTGCTGTAAAGTACTTAGCACAAAGTTTACTACATACCAGATAGTTGATATAAGTATCCATTGTTTTCATTCTAAATGAATGGCAAAATATTCTCCTGTGGGATTATCATGAGTATTAAATAACTTCAGATAAATAAGAGGTATGATAGGGATTAGCATACACATAAAATGGATATGTTCTGTTAATTTTCTCCATTTTCCTGATCTGTAAAAATACACTGAATTACCTACCTATCCTGGAGAATCATAGTCTAAGAAGTGTGCCATAATTTTATTTTAGTAACTCAATCGTTGTAAGATTTCTAAATACACAAGAAACACCTTGGAATTTGACACTAAACAGCCACCTCTTTGGTTTCACTTTCTATGAAAATGTGCATCTTCAACAAGTCAGTGCTTCACTCCGACATCAATGGTGGTCCAATGCTGCTCAAGTGACATAAGCCCTTCTCATTCTAAGGCTGATAGTTGTTCCAAGAGGAATGGCATCGCCTAAGGGTTTGCTAGAAACTCATAATGTCAGCCCCACCTGACCTTTGGAATCACTCGGCAGTTTAGCTGGAATCCCTGGTCATTCAGGATTATGGATCTATCACATTCAACTATGTGGACCATAACAAACTGTGGATAGCCTTTTGAAGAATGGCAATTCCAGAACACTTCATTGTGTTCATGCAGAATTTGTACGTGAATAAATAGGCCATTGTGCAATCAGAGCAAGGGGACTTTGCCTGGTTTACTAGCAAGAAAAACGTGTGTCGGGGTTGTATCATTTCACCATATGTATTCAATCTGTACGATGAAAAAATAGAGAAGCTGACTTGTATCAAGAAGAAAGTTGCGTCATGATTGAAGAAAGGTTTATTAAAAATTTGAGCTATGCACACCATTTTTTGATGAAGATTAAGATTAAGATTAATGATTGCAGCCTTCAATATTTCAACTCACAACTGCATTGATTCTTTTTCCTTCTTCCTTCTTCAATGTCCAACTTTAGCACAATAGGTATCATCAGGATAAAAAAAAGATCAAAGTTTTTAAGGATTTCATCTTGCTTAGACCCACAATCAATACCCACGGAAACAGCAGTCAATATATCAAAGAATAGATTACTCATTAAGTATATGGTAAGATTTATTCCTAAGTATTTTATATTTTGTGTACCTATTAAAATTGTATCACTCTTGATATAGTTCTGGTATTGTCATACTTAATATACAAGAATACAACTGATTTCTGTAGGTTGATCTTGTAGCTGTGACACTGCCAAACTTTTCGATTAGCTTGAGCAACTGTTTACTTGAATGTTTGGGGTTTTCTATATATAGGATTATGCCATTTAGAAGTAAAAATATTTTTATTTCTTCTATGTCTAGGTGGTCCCATTTAATTTCATTTTGATGTCTTATGGATGTATATAAAATTTTTAGGATCATATTACATAAAAATTATGATAAAGGACAAACTTGCCTAGTGACGATTTCAAGATGAAATAATTCAACATCTTTCCATGCAGTGAGATGCAAACTATTGGTTTCTCATATATAGCTTCAATTATGTTGAGAAATCCCACTCCTATATCTATTTTTGAGTGCTTTCTATCAGGAATGGATGTTGAATTTTTTTTGTGGTCATCACTGCCATCTGGTGATGGGAATAGGAGGCCCAGACTTTCTCCTGGAGAGCTGCTGCTGGATTTGAACCTCCAACCCAGTGAACTGCAGTGCTGGGCACAACCACTATGCCACCGGGGCTCAGCCCTGGATGTTGAATTGTATCAAATGACTTTCCTGCATTGATTGACATATTCATATGGTTCTTCTCCTTTATTTTGCTTATTTGGTGAATTACATGGTTTTATTAATGTGAAACCATCCATGATTATTTGATGTGAATTACCTTTCATCATGATACATTATTTTTGGATGCTTAGTTGAATTCTGTTAGTTAGGATTTTATTGAAGAACTTGGCATATATTCATTAGAGATTTTAGTCTGTAAATTCTGGTAACGTCTTCACTTATTTAGGTATCTTCAGAGTTAATGTTGCTTCACACAATGAGTTTGATAGTATATTCTCCATTTGTATGTTGTGGAGTAGTTTATGTGCATTTGGTATTGTTTTCTCCAAATACCTGACAGAATTCTCCAGTGAAACCATTTGTACCCAGACTTCTTATTGTTGGGATTTTATGATTAGCTATACTTCTTCTCAAACTAGAGGTTTTTTGAGATGCTCTACATCATTCTATGATAAATTAGTTATGCAATGCATTTATAGCAATTCATTTATTCTAGATTTTTTAATTAGTTGAGGACACTTTTTAACCCACTTAAAAATAATAATTTGTTTTTTTCATTTAGTTCTGCTATATATCATACTCTTCATTTCTTATCTATAGAATTTGTTTTGTTTTGTTGTTCATTCTTTTTTTGTTAAGTAAGTCTGCTGCACAAGACCTCCTTAAAATATTGAAAAGAGGGATGCTACTTTGAGGACTATGGTGCACCTGACCCAAGTCATGGTATTTTCCATTGCCGCGTATGCTTGTGAAAGTTGGACATCGAATAAAGAAAATGGAATAAGAATCGATGCATGTAAATGATGGTGCTAGTGGAAAATGTTGAAAGTATGATGGTTTGCCAAAAAAATAAATAAATCACTCTTGACAGAATCATAGCCAGACATTGCTTATACAATGATGATGAGACTTGTCTCATGTATTTTAGACATGGTGTTTAGAGAGTCCAGTCTCTAGAAAAGAACATCCTCTTGGAAAACCAGAGGGACAGTGGAAAAGAGGAAGGGTCTTTAAGGAGATGGGTTGACAAAACACCTGCACAATGGGTGGTTTGCCAAAATGGATTAGTCATAGGAACAATTATGAGCATGATGAGATATTGGGTAGTGTTTCATTCTGACATTGTGAGGTGGAGCTCACTCGATGACACATGAAAGCACCATCTGTCACAATTTAAATGGTGGTATAAGATTATCTCGGGAATTTAGGTAACTGAATGTGGCAGTTAAATTTTATGTCAACATGCCCCCGTGTGAAAGTGTACGGGTGGAACTCAATCTATCAATCAAGTCACAGTCTGATGATGTCTCCTTGGGGGTGCAGCATTTTTGTAAAAGGGATATGAGAAACATCTTATCTGGCCCTTGTAGACTACTAACATTTAGAGCTCTTCCTGCCTTGCCATGTTTCTACTGATTTTGGATCCAAAGGATACTGTACTCCTGGCCTGTGACCTCTCTGTATCCAGTTTAACCTCTGTACATCATATGCCTACAGCTATATGAATTTGAAGAGGATTTCAGTTAGCATTGGACCCATGGACTTAAATTGAATGGAGCTGAAATGCCTTCTCAATATAAAATTACTTTTTCCTATAAAGTTCTTTCTTATACACATATGAATGTCACTGGTTTTGTTCCTGTAGACAACCTAGGAAACACACGGAAGCTATACTTAGATTTTATCATATTCATCTAAAATGTCTAATCATAACATTTCAACAGGAATGACAGCCTTTTGAAAGATTGATAGAAAACATGAAATGTGGATGTATTACTATATCGACAAAACTGTTGTCAGATATTTCATCCATTATATTATTCAATAGTTTAAAGGACTATATGATAGACTAATTTTAGAAGAAAGAAATTATCTTTACAAAAATATCTTCTATCCAATTATCTTAATCTTTATTTAAAATGAAAGTAACAAATTTTTAGGATTGGTCTCTTTGTCTGTTAACTACAAGCTTAATAATCAATTTCGCTAACTATTAGTACAGGTCAGAGGAATGTTAGTCACACAGATACTTGCTATGACTCATTCCTTGTCATTGAGCTGATTCAGACTCAATGTGACCCTCTAGGACAGAGAAGATCGCCCCTGTGTGTTTCTGAGACCTTAACAATTTACAGGAGTAGAAAGTTTTAGCTTTCTCTCTATAACCACTGTAATCTCTCTTGTTCCCTTTCTATTTTTAAAGTTCTAAAAATAGTCATAATTTGAATATGCAGGAAGATAAGATATATTTTGCAGATTTATATCTCACTACCTGGTGTATGCATAAATCCACTAAGAATCAATATTGACTTGATGACAGTGTGTTTGAATTTGTGTTTACATGCCAACGTAGTGAACTTCATGCAAAAGAAGCAGACCGCTTCTATTTCCCAGCAGGGTTATTTTGTGTCCCTTCCTAATCAGTAGCTTCCAAGCCCAAAGTCTATGACCTGCCTGACAGATTGGACTCCACCCTAGACTTTCCTAAAAACAAAATCAACTTGACATCAAATCACCTAACCCACAAATACCTTCCAACCTGAGTTGATTCATCTGTGTTAACATGATATCTGACAATATTCACTTCCTATTTCTATTGTTTTTAGTGGCTAATTCCAAAGAAGAAGACAGCTTATTTCTTCTTCCTACTCTATTCTTATTTCGGAAGCTTCACTCAAACTCTTCACCATGGGTGCTGTCACTCTCATTTGAAATAGAAGCTGTATTGCTTCCAGCATCGCAGCAGTGCAACACAATGACAGACAAATGGTAGATGTAGACTTGAAATGGGGGAAATTTTGCATATTGAATGTTTCCCCTTGAAGAGCTCTTTGCTAAACTGCCAATGAGTCAAGTTCATCGACCACTTCCTACTTTCTCAATTTGTCAAATGACTCTGTTATGCTTCATTGTAGCTCCCCGCTTCTTCTTTTTCTTCATTAGACTTTTACATGTGTGCAAGATTTACTGACTGAAATGTGATGTCCAGTCCTAGGAGAAGGTGTAAGATGATGAGAGCTAAAGATCCTGGCACAAAATGATGCAACCACTTTATACTAATTGTGTTAGTCTGGGTAGACTAGAGAAACAAATTTTATAGACATGCATATGGTTATAAGGAAAGGGTTTATATACAAAAGGAATGGAACACTGAGAAAGCATCCCAACCCAGTCCAGCTCAAAGTCATAAGTCTGATATTAGCCCATAGGCCCGATATAATGTCTATAATGTCTCCTTCCAACTCACGTCACAGGTCAGTGGGTGCAGAGTACTGGCATCGGCTGGGTTCTCCCCATGGCTCCTTGCTTCCAGGGATCAGGGTTCATCAACAGCATCCAGTGGTGGCAGAAGCAACTCATCACTGGCAGGGGTAAACATGTGGCCTCTCCAGCTTCAGAGGTCTGGGCTCCATCAGGCTTCTCCTCTGGCTCCTCAGATGCTGCCATTTTGTCTTGTCCATGATTCATCATCTCTGAGACTAACTCCCAACAACTGGGGAGATAAATTCTCATCTCCACGAGGGAAATGTCACAAGATTTCCCAGAAGTCTCAGGAGAAAACCATGCCCACACGGAGGCCTCATTGGCTACTCAATGGTTATCTCCAGATGAACAGGCTAGACCCCACCCCTACATCTCAATCATAAAATTAACATAAGCATATGACTGCCACATTAGTGCATAGTGATTAGCATAAATATTAATTATACAATAATAATAAATAATTTGATGAATGATTTCTATTCCATGAGACTATTAGCTCTATAAAGATGGGACCCTGTTTGTACCATTCCTGTTGCCTGAGAGAATACTGCATGACCCATCATAAATGGAAAACTAAATAATAAAGGAATTCTTGACATCACTCTTTATTGCTGCAGATGGGATCTCTTGATCTAGTCCAGTGCGCTTGCTCCTAGAGTAAGGAAATATAGTATGGAGGCATGGGTTGGATGATAGGGGCCTATAATTCCTCAAATCAGGATGACCCAAGAAAACCAGTGTCATTGAACCATGGTGCTGGAGAAGAATATAGAAGTTACTATGGGCTTCCAAAAGAGTCAACAGGTCTGTTTTGTGATAAGGACAACCAGAGTACTACTTAGAGGCAAGGAGGACACGTTATCAGAGAGACCAATCCTTAGAGAAGGCAACATGCTTGGCAAAGTAGTGGGACAACAAAAGCAAAGCAGATCCTGGACACATTGTTCAGATACGGTGGCTCCACCAATGGGCTCCACCAGAAGAACAACTCTGCGGATGACACAGGATGGGGCCGGCTTTTGATCTGTTGTGCAGAGGGTCAGCATGAATCAGAGCTGAAATGACCTAAGAAGAGCCACATGACGCTGTGTACAGCTCAACATAAAGAACACGAAAATCTCCACAAACTGACTCAACAAGCCACATCTGATCAGTAGAGAAACTGTAGAACATGTCTCGAAGGAACCCTGGTTGCACAGTGGTGTTGCCTTGGCCTGCTAACTCCTCAGTCAGCAGCGAGAAGCCACCAGTCCCTTCAGAGGAGAGAGGTGAGGCTTTTGACTGCTATTGACAGTTTCAGTCTGGGTCAGGCAGGGTTCTCTTAGAGAAATAGAATCAGGACACTAGTAATTCTTTTTATATATCTCTATATAGAGAAAGATATATAAGATAAGAAAGAAACAGTTCACTATCTATAAAGCAGTACAGATTGCTCGGTGCAACTCACTTGCGTGAGACAGCTAGAAGACTGGCAGTCCTTGGAGTCTTGAGGGCCGCTGAGTAGTCCTCTGTAGAACAATTCAGGCTATCTGGCCACAGACAGCAAACGGCAGAGCAGGTCGCCAATAGTCAGCCGGATGACAGAGTCCAACAGTCCCCAGCTCAAGAGATGTATATCCCAGGAGCGTGGCAAAGTAGGACTTGAAGGATCCTCAACTCACAGCAACACAGTCCACAATTAGGTGTCCCACGGGTAGTGTTGCTTGGAGGTTGAGGCACAGAACGAACAAGGCAGGTCTCTGGTCTGAAGATCCAAAAGCAAGAGAGAGGGCGGGACTTGCCGAGCCCTTCCTATCTCTGCCCTTCAATTCATCCCGTGTGTTCATTGGCCGTGCCGCCACGACAGACCCACCAATCTTCTGCGGCCATGTTGGCATAACAAACCTACCCATCACACAGTCTTAGAAAGTCACAGGGACAGTTCTACGCTGTAAGTCTTGCTGGACTTGATAGTAGTGTGAGAACAATTGTGGTGGTCTAGGATTTTTTTTTTTCTGCTAGGACCATCAATGTCCACAGGAGCAGTAGTTAAGTTACCAAATAGCCAATCCCATTAAAAAACAGAAAACAAAAAACAGTTACAAAGTATCTCACTCAGATACTAAAAAGCAAACATAGCTTAGTGACAAAGATATGCCTAAATTATGTTCTCTTTAGCTGCCCCATATTCATGTGAAAGCTGCAGGCTGTAAAAAGCAATCTTAAGATGAATAGATTACATTTGAATTATGATGTTAGGGAAAAATATTGGATATAGTCTCAACTGCTGAAAGGAAAAACAAATCTGTCTCGTAGGTCCTAGGTGCCTTCATGCCGCTCAGAAGCAAAGATGGTGAGACTTCTACTCATATATTTTGAACATGTTCTCAGATGAGACCAGTACCTGAATAAGAGCATCATGTTGGGGGAAGTCGGTGCCAAAGAGGAAGCCTCTCAAGGAGCTGCAGTGACAAAATGGCTGCAACTGTGTGCTGGGACACAGTGATGGCCATGAGGATGGTGCAGGACAAAGAAACTTTTTGTTCTGTTCAACATATTCATTTGTGCCTGTCCTTTTATGCAATGAATTATTAACATGATGACAGGTTTCCTGAAAGATTGAGTAACCTTTTAAAAACTGTTTAGTGAGTAGGAACATTCATCATACCTTGGGAACTCATGTGAAGAAAATAGACATAATTAGGTACTCAGACATTCACCATTCTCTTTTCCCCTCTACGACTGAGTGCCTATAGTCATCACCAAAATACGTTGTCTTCAGAAAATACTTTTCTCCCAGTGTTCAGTTTTGAGGGTGTTACTGCTACTGAAAGGCAGTTGTAGATATTTTTAGCCTTCATTTTCTTGGTTGATTCCTTAGTGAAAATGTAGCTCTAGTGTGGCTTCATTAAGTCTTTTCATTGATCAGAGTACATTCACTTGGAAACTCAGTCTCCCAAGACTGACTTTCATCCACGACAGGCACCCAGGGCATCCTGCTGGCATGCCAGGTCTTGCATCTTTAATAAAAACATCAGGGTGCTTAGCAGTCAGGCTACATGGTAGAGGTAGTGTGTGAGGATTTAAAGGTCAGTCCAAGAAAATGAAATTGTTTTGTTTTTCGGTACACTGTTTTGCAACCCCGTGATATAAACTGTCTCAGATCTTATAGCGTCAAGAATACAATGTGCAAGTATTAATAATGCCGGTGGCTATCTATGACTTTGTGTTCATAGTATAAATATAGTGAGAACATGAAAGTCCCCTGGGGTTCTGGAAAGGGTATTTGGTGGGAAGTCAAGTGACCTGGGTCCCCAGTCTGTTTCTGTTATTGATAATGATGATAAAAAAAGATAGTTCATGCTCCCTGAGTTCTCATCTTGTGCCAGGCACTGTTAAGTGAATTCTAATATAGAAAATTATAGCCCTTCACATACTAACTCAAAAAGTAACTTAAGTATGCAAAAGAAATGCATTTAAAAATTGCGTTCCATATCTATATTATTATTACTATTAAGAAATTCTTTGGAAACAAAAAAATAACACCCTAAGTCCAATGTTTGTTTAGCCATTCAATGTATTCAATTGTTCTTGATTCACAGCCACATTAGCTAATTGAGAGCTTGAACATGGCTAATTAAAGATGATATGGCAGTATGTATATATCCTGACATCAAGATAATGTTCTATGAAAGTAAAAAGTTTAATTTAAAAATTATTACATGCTAAAAGACTGCCAAAAAAGCAAGCCAATCTCTGTTGAAAGAGGTAGAGCCAGAATTCTCCTTAGGGGCAAGGATGGCAAGACTTCATTTCACATCCTTTGGATATCAGGAGTGACCCATCCCTGGAGAAGGACATGGTGCCTGACAAAGCAGAGGGGCCGTGAAAAAGAGGAAGGCACTGGGAGGAAGGGATGGACACCGCGGCTTCATAAATGGGCTCAAACATAAGAACAACTGTGCAGATGGTTCAGTACCAGGCAGTGTTTCCTTCTGTCATGCACACGATCGCTATGAATTAGAACCAACTTGATGCCGTCTAACAATATCAACAAAAACGGTAATGGTTTGGACATTTGACTTCTAAAAATGGCTCCTATTAATTTCAGTTCTTGTTTTTTTCTATTAAACCGTCAGAAACTATGGATATTAGAAACATTACAGCTACCCAAAGTACTAATCTTATAATTTTATAGAAGAGCATGCTTTTAAAAATTTGGGGGGACATTTTTCTCCGGTGAGACTCTTGGTATCCTTGGATATACTCCACACTCTCTTTCACATCTTCCAATACAGCAGACACTGGGTATGTGGAGAACCAGACTTAATAAATTTTTCATGGAAAGATGCTATTGCTTCCTTTTCTACCTCTTTGGCTATGTCACTTCTATCTGCTAGTTATTTTCCTCCTGGTATGAGGTGTGAATGAAATTCCCAATTTTGGGCATTTGGACCCTTTTCTTTCATATTCTTCACTTTTAACTGCTCCCTTCAGAGTGGGAGATGTTATTAGATTAGGGTCATGAAGGAGACTTCACATTTCTTGTTTAGGTACATCTGTGAGAGGTAAAGACACACCTCTCTCAGGTAAACTATTCCCAATGCACATGAGGGGTTAAGAATTTAGAAATCATGTTGGTTTCTCACATTGTACTGTCTCTTACTTAACTTTACCTATAAAGTAATAGAAACTAATTCTGTATTCCAATGGTGATTATCATTTAGCGATAAGGTAAAACTCAGGGAATACAGTTGCAACTTATTGAACCATGAAAAGATTCTCAAAGTGGCTGAAATATGTAATACTTACAACTTCTCATTTTGTTTCTGTCTCTTCAAAGTCCCAACTCTGAGGGGGTTTCAGATAGTCTTTGTTGTCTGGAAACTCCAAGCACTTAGTCCCTGCTGTATCTTCACTGACATTATTGATATTGAAGGATGTAAGCAGAAGAGATGTGATTTGATCTACTTTTCCATCACCCCTCTAAACACAAGTTTACTCACTGGTGAAGTAGGTGCCATTTTATTAATTCCCTCTTTAGAATATCAAATAGGTGATGCATGAGCAATCACTCTGACAGATGTTGTAAAGGTATACATCACACTTATAAAATGTCATGATTTCTAAAATGACTGAGGACACTCTGACACTAATGTCATAAGATCTTTTATGTAAGTGTCTCAAAGTCTTCCACATGCTGGAAGCACCTCCTGATCAGTTCAATAGTCTATCTCTTAATTTGCTCCAATATATCATCCCTGGTTTCCTTTGCCTTGTGCCACCTGTTCTATTTTGCTTCATCTTCATCCATCACTTCTAAGTCATGATCATGCTTATATCTATCAGAACTTACTTGCTTCTATTGGATAAACTCCAAACCAAATATCACTGTCATTGAATTAGCCCAACTCATAATGATCATATAGGATGGGTAGAGCTGCGGCTGTGTATTTCTGAGACTATAACTCTGTATGAGAGTAGAACACCTCATATTTTCCCTGAGGAGCAGCTGGTGACTTCCAGCTGCTGACCGTGTAGTTAACAGGAGAACTGTGGCAGTCATGTGCTTATGTTAATTTTATGATTGAATTGTTGGGGTGGAGTCTAGCCTGTTAATCTGGAGATAGCCATTGAGTAGCCAATGAGGCCTCTTTGTGGGCATGGCTTTCTGCTGAGACTTCTGGGAAATCTCACAATATTTCCCTTGTGAAGATGAGAAGCTGTCTTCCCCAGTTGTTGGGAGTTAGTCTCAGAGGCAATTAATCATGGACAAGACAAGCTGGCAGTATCCGAGAAGCTGGAGGAGCCGACGGAGAGATCGCACAGCTTTGCCCTGAAGGAGCCAGACCTCTGAAGCTGGAGCAGCCAGATGGAGACCTCTGCCAGCGATGAGTTGCTTCTGCTGTTGATAGACCCTGATCCCTGGAAGCAAGGAACCATGTGGAGACCCCTACTAGTGCTGGAATTCTGTACCCACTGACCTGTGACTTCGTGAGTCGGAAGGAGACTTTGTAGACTGATTTCGGGCATATGGGTTAGTATCGGACTTATGACTTTACACTGGACTAGATTGGGATGCCTTCTTAGTGTCACATTCCTTTTGTATATAAACCCTTTCCTTATATCCATATGCGTGTCTATGAAATTTGTTCCTCTGGTCTAACCGGACTGACACAAGCACATATGCCAGGGATAGAAGTACCTTAAACAATTTCAACTCAGCAAAGGGTGTTATGAGTGGTACTGTTGTTATTACGTACCACTGAATTGTTTCTGACCTACAGTGACCTTATGCACAGCAGAATGAAACACTGTCCAGTGTTGCACCTTCTTCACAATCATTCCTGTAATCGAGCCCTTTGTTCCAGTCAGGGTGGAATCCATCTATCAATCTAATCCATCTCATTAAGCATCTTCCTCTCTTCCACTATCCTTCCCCTTTACTAAGCAAGATGTTCACGAGGGACTGACTCTCCTGATCACATATCCAATGCAGCAAGATAAAGTCTCACCATCTTTGCCTCTCAGGAGCACTGTGTTCATACTTCTGCCAAGACAGATTTGTTTTCTCCTTTTAGTAGTCTATGGTTCTTTCAATATTCTTTCAAAGCCCAATGATTCAAATGCATCCGCATGAAAGTAATTGATAAATCCAATAAATGTCAACTTCCATCAGACATTGATGGACCAGTTCATGAAACCCTATTAACAAGTTTCTTACATGTGCTTTCAAGAGTTGTTCATAACTACGGACTTACTTTACTAGCTTAGTTCCTCAAGTGGAGGAAGATTGTCTCTTTCTAAGTATTCATTTTGTAAGGAAGACTGGAGAAGAAAAGAAGCATTTAAATTGTGGTGCTGCTTCCTACAACCTCCCTGTAAGGGGCTGTCCCTTTACTTTTGGATGGACTTTGGGTTCCCTGTCTGTATTCCCCCTTATTTATAATGTTATAATTTTCAGTTATTTGATGACTGATACCTCATCTCTTCAAAACCTCGTCATTGCAAAGGCTGATGTGTTTCTTCCACGTGGGCTTTGTTGCTTCTGAACTAGATAATTGCCTGTTTACTTTCAAGGCTTTAAGACTGCAGACACTGTGTTTTTTGATAGCCAGGCACCATCAGTCAATCAAAGTACAGTGTAGCAATAATGAAATATTCAACTTTCCTCTAGTTGTTAAATGCTTCCTTCCACCTACTGTCATGCTCCCAATTATATCTTATAAATCCAACTAGACCAGGGGATGTACACTGGAGGTGGTAACAGGGATAATTCAGGACAGATGATCTCTTCAGGGCCAGGGGTGAGAATAGTGATGCTAGGAGGGTGGAGGGAAGGTGGAGTAGAAAGGGGGAACCTATTGTATAGATCTACATTTAACCTCCTCTCTGGGTTATGGACAAAGAGGAAGTGGGTGAAGGGACACATCCGACAGTAAACGATGACAAAATAATGACAATTTGTAAATTGTTACTATTTCATGGGGGAGGGGGGAAGAAAGGTGAAATATGGGGAGCTGGTTCCAGGGGTCTAGGTAGGAGGAGGATGTTTTGAGAATGATGATGGCAACAAATGTGCAAATGTGGTCTGCATATAATTGACCTATGTATTGATCATGATGGGAGTTGTATGAGCCCCCAATGACATGATTTATAAAAAATAAAGTAAAATAATAAATTGTGGTGGTGGAGAAGAATCCAATGAACTGCTAAAAGGAAAATTCAGTCTACATTAGGGGAAATTAAGTCAGAGTGCCCCTTGAAGGCAAGGATGGCAAAGCTTTGTCTTACATACTTTGGACATACGGCCAGAACACCAGTTCCTGGAGAAGGACAACATGTTTGGTAAGGTGGAGAGGTAGCGAACAAGAGGAAAGCTATTGTCAAAGGGATTGACGCAGTGGCTACATCAATGGACTCAGGCAAAAGGATAATTGTGAGTGTGGTGCAGGACTCAGTAGAATTTTTTTCTGCTGTGCACAGATGGCTGTTTGTTGGCACCCAACAACTGTTCTCACGAAAGTCCAGTGTTTTGTTCTATTGGCCCAATTTATTAGCGTTTATAATTGCAGTGATGCTATAACAGAAAAACCTCAGGTGTATTTCTTTCAGGCTCAGCAATGGATTGTCTCACACTCTGGGGAATAATGCATCAGCTTTCAGGATGCTAGCTCTAGGAGAAGGATTTCTTAGTTGCTCTGGAGGAAAAATTGTGCTTTCCTTTCAACACCTATAAGCTTGATGTGCCCCAAGGTCACCATGTGTCTTGACATCAATATTCCCTTGAGTCCATGTGATCTATAGCAAAGGGACTATAGTTCAGAGGAGGACCCTTACTCTTGGCTCTGCATTTTTTGATGGTCCTGAAGTCTCTCTGATCTCAGCTTGTTTGTTAAATGTCATTTATATCTTAAAAGAGGTAGGTTCAAGATACACTATCATTGTATCCTGACTCATTAATATCACAGAGGCTGGAGTTCACAACACAAAATCATAATATCAGATCATTAAATAGTAGATAATTACATAATATTTAGCTATATAACCATGGACAACATGCATTTTTGATAACATTCTTTAATTACTGTTTCCCAGCAACAAACCAGAGCACATTTCTAGATTAATGAACAAGTAATCCAAGAAGGTAAACCATGTAAACAAAAATGTAGCCTCAGGATTAGAGAATGAATCATATGCAAATAATATTATCTTGCTTGACCAAAAATGAAGTTAGTTTGATGTACTTACCATTAATGATCAAAGAAAGCAGCCTATAATATGGATTATACCTGAACATGAGGAAAATGAAAATTCTCACAATGGGACCTATGAAGAATATCATGATAAATCAATAAAAAATTGAAATTTTCTAAGAGTTATTTCTCTTGACAGAACAATCAGTGTGTACAAAAGAAGCAGTTAAATAATAACATGTTGCATTTCATTGGGCAAATATGGCACACCAAAAACAGTAAAAACAACAACAACAACTCAAACACTTCAAAGTTGTGGAAAGCAAAGATGCCACTTTGATCAGATTTCATTTAATCTGGATCTTTTTAATCACCTCTTTTAAAATCAAAATCTTAATGAAGAAGGAATACAGAAGAAAAAATATTGTGATGAAGAATATTGAATGTACTATGGGCAGGTAGGGGACAAAAAAAATTAGCAGCAGAAGAAGTACAGTTTGAATGCTCTTTCCAAGGTAAGGTGATGAAACTTGAACTTCCTAAATTTGGTCATGTTGTAAGGAAAGACCAGTTCCTGATAAAAGCCATCATGTTTGGTAGAGACTCAGGACATTGAAGGAACGCCATAATGAAGCACGTGACCTGAGGCTGGGCTGACCAAAGAAAGATATCCAGATGCACTTGCATATGTCTAAGAAGGAGCTTTAGATCAAGAAGTAATCTTGCATCAATGAAACAGCCCAGCCCTTTCCAGCTCAAGTCCTTAAGTCTGGTACTAGTCTATAAGTCCTTCTTCAGATTCCCACAGCCTCGGGCAATGATGCAGAGTGCAGAAAGAGCACAGTCCCGTGCATGCAGAGTTGTGTGGATCCAACCACAGGCACTGCCTCACAAGGTTCTTGCAGATCTCAGCCTGGCTTGTCAACAAGGATGTGAAGGCACAGAAAGAAGACTTAGGTGGGTCACACTTCCCAAGGAGGTCTCATGGTGCCACCTGATTGACAGGCTAAACTCCACTCATATCTTCTTACAGGTGCCACAATGGCACACAGCAAAATGAACTATTGCACATATCGACAATCTTGAAGACAGTTCAGGAACAGAAAAGGCCTGGAAATAAAACCTCGGCCAAAAATAAATAAGTAAACTAAAGCACAAACTAATGCTCATGTCTCATGCCCCTTAAAAGATCTGATTCTGTGACATCAGGAGTTTTTAAAAAAATTCCATTTCTTTCCTTCATATTTTGTCTTGAGAAAATATATCTGACTCTTTGTAGTCTATTCTTCTTGACTTGTATTAATTGAATATAACTTGGAGTCCGGCTAGCATTGTGATAACCTGTTGGACTGCTAAGCATAATGTCAACAGTTGGAAAAACACCAGCCACCCCATAGGAGAAAGCTGCAATTTCATACTTCCATGAAGGATGAAAGTGTAGGAAATTCACTGGCAGTTCGACTCTCCTTTATGTGGTCACCATAAGTCAGAATCTATTGAAGACAGTGAGTTAAATGAGAGGATGTATCTTCAGTCAATCTCTTACAATATATAAAATTAGGTTTCATTATAATTATTATAAATTAGTCACTAATATTATCCTAAAAATGTAAAAGTCCTGTAGGTTAAAAAAAGATTATGTTGGAAATATTTCTTAAAAACTTTTTTTTGGCACATCAGGTTGCCATAATTAGGAACTGACTTGATGGTACCTAGAAATACCATCAATATTTGATTATACCTAGGGGGGAAATGGGACAATTACAGCTTAAAATAAAATGAAACAAAACTATGTTTGCTTCAAAACTTTGAAATCTTTCCCAGAAATTTTAAATAAGTTTTCCCTTTTATAGCATTTCAAAATATATCAATAATGACAGGTTTATGAGCAAACAAAGTAATGCACAATTTAGTTTCAAATTTCCAAGCAACAGGGTGTCTTTTGATCTGTGAAGGATGCCTCCATTTCCTCTTCCAGAATATATCTCTATATAGAATTTAACAACTTTATTGATATATACTTCACAAACCATAAATTTTGCTCAGTTAAAGTATATAGTTCCTATTATATTTCCAGTGACTTTAAACTTTTCTAAACTTCTGCTTCAACAAGCGGGAAAAAAATGATAAACAATGCATCCATTGAGCTTCCAACTGTGGCTTCCAGAAGTGTTCAACTGCTGCTTCCAGGGGTATTGTTTATGAATCCAAATAAAATGACATGCTTGACAACTTCATTCTTGTCTCCATTTATCATGATGAGAACTTTTGCACCCCTTGTGAGGATTTTGGCCTTCACATTGAGTTATAAACCACACTGAAGGTTGCTATCTTTGATTATCATCAGCAAATGTTTCAAATCCTCCTCACTTTCAAGAAGCAAGGTTATTAAGAATGCAGGCTGATAACAAGACTTCTTGTAATCCTGATGCCACATTCTTCTGCATATAAGCCAGCTTCTCTGATTATTAACTGCACATACAGATTGAACAAGTATGTTCAGAGAATACAACCCTGACACACACCTTTGCAGATTTTAAATTATGCTGCATTTCCTTGTTTTGCTTGGACAACTGTACAGGTCTGCACGGGCACAATGAGATTCTTGAATTACTATTCTTTTCAAGATAATCCAGTCAATTATGATTCCACAATTGAATGCCTTTTCATAGGCAATACAACACAAGTAAACATATTCTGGCATTCGCTTCTTTCAATGAAGATTCATCTGACACCAGTTATGTTATTCCTTGTTCCAAGTTATGTTAGGATACATTGTTTACAGAAACAAACCAGTGATACTCATGAACAGGAAAGAACATTGTATAATGAGGCAACTTTATATCAAGAAGGCATCCCAGCCAGTTGAACAAAAATTAACAGGCCCAGTGATAGTCAAGGCCATCTCAGACTCACACAGCTGCAGGTTGGTGACTCTGGAAGGTGAAGCGAGAAGCAGGGAGATCCCAGGTAGGTGAGTGCAAAGTCAAATGGATCCAAAATCTGTGGTGGCATGGTAGGGTGCTGAAAGTTCTCAGCATCAGCTCTCCCACATACACCTATCCCTGACAGCAGACACCGACTCCCACTGACATGTTAGTGAGGAGGAGGGTGAAGTGGGAGGGAGAGAAGCAGTCCCCAGAGTCCTTCATTCTCATATAAAAGGACACACCTCGTGGCGGTGTCCTCAAGTTACCACTTGATTGGCAATTTGACTCCACCCCTAGTCGGAAGTGTCTCCTATAGGTGTTACTTGCCATCAAGGTAGTCCTGATTTGTAGTAAGCATAGGCACAACAAAACTCACTGCACACCCTGCAGCATCCTAACAATTATTCCTACCCTGAGCCCTTTTTCTCAGCCTCCGTCAATCCATCTGTCTCATTGTGGGTCTTCCTATTTTTAGCTGCCCCATCAATTTACCAAGCACCATGTCCTTTTTTTTTGTCAACATGTTTAACAAGTGTATGAGGAAATATCATCATCTTTGTCTCAAAGGAGTATTCTACCCATACTTCTTCCAAGAGAGACATTTTTAATATTTTCTCTATCAACTTCTTGAAAGACATTTTATTGATCTCCTGTGATAGGTAGATGATACAGTCTTGATTGTTGAAAATGTGAATATGTTAGTCTGGATTGAGTAGAGAAACAAATCTAGAGACACTCATATTTGAACAAGAAAGAGTTTTATATCAAAGAGCAATTATATATTAAGAAAATGTTCTAGCCCAATCCAGATCAAGTCCGTAGGTCTGATACGACTCCATAAGTCTGATATTAGTCCATAAATCCCTCTTCAGACTCATTCCTGATGCAGAACATAGGAGGATCACAGGATGATGGGTGCAAAGTCTTGTAGATCTAATGGCTCTATGGTTGCTCCAGCTCTCTGAGTGTGGCTCTTCAACAAGAAGGGGAAGTGTAAAGGAAGAGGCAGAGCTTTCGTAAGTTTCTGCATGGCTTGTAAACAATAAGACAAGGGCAGGGGGAGCGAGGGGGAGCGCGCGCGCGCGCGAGAGAGAGAGAGAGAGAGAGAGAGAGAGAGAGAGAGAGAGAATTCCCAAAATCCTCTTGAGAAGGCATCCACCAAGAGGCATCCTCAGGCTGTGACCTGGTTGACAGGCTATACCACATCCCTACACTTAATTATGAAGTTGACCTGAAATTATATAACTACCACAGTGGAGGACTTGGGGATTAAAATCAAGGATTGTAGTCTTCAGTGTCGATTTCAACAGAATATGAAAAAGACTCAAAGCCTCACAACTGGACCAATAGTTAACACCATGATAAATGAAAAAATGGGTTAAATTTGTCAAAGATTTTGTCTTGATTGATCCACATAATGCTCCTTCAAGCAACAGTAAAGACAAAAAAGAATGAACTGCATTAGGTAAAACTTCTATGCAAGAACTCTGTAGTGAAAAGCAAGGATGCTACTTTGAGGAGTAATGTGTACCTAACACAAGCTATGGTATTTACAGTTTCCTCATATTTGTGCTAAAGTTGGGCACCGATTAAGAAAAAATAAAGAAAAATGGATGTATTTGAATTGTGGTGCTGCGGAAGCATATTAAAAGTACCATGGCTAAAAGGTGTCTATTTCACATAAAATCACACAACTACACACACAAATCCTAACCTGAATACTTGAATGCTTTCAGTCAATGTATTGCGGCAACAATTTTTGGATGATCTTCAGCAAAAGTTTGTTTGCATGTGATATTAATGATTGTGACAGTCACCTAATCTGGTGTCAATTTGAGGATTAATGGGGGTTGAGTAGCCTGTCAACCTGGAGGTAGCCAAAGAGCCCTCTGTGTGAGCATGGCCTTCTCCTGAGAAGTCTGGAAAATGTGGTGATTCCTTCTTGGCGTCAGAGACACTATCTCTCTCGGTTCACTTCCTTGGAGACTTTCTCCAGATAACACTCATTTTCTTGGAGACACTTGACTGACAAGACTGGCTCTCTGCAAGACATTGCAGCTGACAAGATACTCGTGCCTGGAGCTGGACAAGCCACAGAAGAAACCAGACCTCTGGAGCTGGAGAAACCACAGAGATATGCCTGCCGTCGCTGAGATGCTCACAATGCCACTGGATCCAAAGACTTTCTGCCCACTGGCTTGTGATCCTTCTGCATTTGGCATCAGTGTATGTGTTCTGTGAGTGTGAAAAGAACTTTATAGATTGGCATCAAACATATGAGCTAATAACAGACTTGGTTGAGATGTTTTCTTAAAATACAGTTGCTCTTGTATATAAAGCTCTTTCTTATATACATATTTGTGTTGATGAATTTTTTTTCTCTAGTCTACCCAGACTAACACAATGATGTTGTTCTATAATTCAATCATGCTTGGTTATTTTTCTTGGAAAGGGTACAAATATGGATCTCTTCCAGATAATCAGCCAAGTAGCTAGCTGTCTTCTATATTTCCTGTGATAGATGAGTGCTTCCAGTGCTTGCTAACATATGAGCAGTCCTAGATCCTTGTTTTTAGCTAAAATGCTTGGTGCAGCTTGGACTTCCTTCAGTACCATTGGTTCTTATTCATATGCCACCTTCTGAAATAGTGGGAGTCTACTAGTTCTGTTTGGTATAATAACTGTATTCTTTCCATCTTATTTTGGTGCTTGCTGCATCAGTCAATATTTTGTCTATAGAATCTTTTAACATTGCAACTTGAGACTTGAGTTTTTTATTTAGTTTTCTCAGTTTATGATTAAGTTCCAGCATCTCTTTTGACAATCACTTTGTCCTGTTTTTTATTCATGTTTTATGTTTGTGATGTACTTATTAGGTCTTCTTTCATGAATATTCAGTGCAAAAATCCACTCTTGAGATGTACCTGGGAGGTAGGTGGTATTTTGGCTCTTTTGGATTTCTGTCAATTTTCTTCAGTTCCTACCTAAACTAGGAAACCCTTGTAACATACTGGTTAGGTGTTGGACTGTGGTTTGCAAGGTCAGCCATTCAAAACTACCAGCTACTCCACACAAGAAAGACCAAGATTTCTAATCCTGTAAACATGTAGATTAATGATTCTCAACGTATGGGTTGGGACCACTTTGGGGATCCAATGACCCTTTCACAGGGATGACCTGCTTCATAACAGTAGCAAAAATACAGCTATGAAGTAGCCACAAAAATAATTTTATTGTGTGTGGGGGATCATGACAACATAAGAAACTGCATTGAAGGGTCATGGCATTAAGGTGAGAGCCACTGAAATAGAGTCTCTGCAGCACACAGGCAGTTACACTGTCAAATAAAGTCCCTCTGAGTTGGAATTTACTTTATTGCCTTGGGTTTGATTTTGTTTGTTTGTTTGTTTAACTTTCATCTACATATGCTCAATTTGTGGTCTGTTCCATAGTGAAACCATGGACTCATTTTAGCTGTGATATTGAGTTTCTCCATTGTTTCTTCTCAAAGTTGTAGTCATTTCAAGATCTTTTTTGATGATGAATGCCAAGCTATTCTTTTTTATTATGTCATGTCCAGCATAGTAAATCATATTATTTTATTATTTAAATGGATAACACCAGTCCATTTTAGCTCACTAACACTAGATTATCAATGCTTATGTTTTCTGGGTCATTTTTCAAATTTCAATTTTCTTAGTTTCATACTTCATGCACTCCAAGTTCCAATAATTAGTATATTTTTGCCCCTGCTTCTTCCATTTTGAGGATAGTCTTTTCAGCAAATGAAGATCATGAAGGGTTTAATTCCACAATCCTTACTCCATTCATGTCATTATGGTGAGCTTTACGTTGAGAAAGCAAGTCTCCTGTCATATTTTCAGTGTGTTCTAATCTGAGGGGCTAGTCTTCTGGCATTATCAATGACAATTTTCTGCTTATATTCATGAAATTTTCAGTATCTCAAAATGTTTCCAAGCAAGTTTCATGTATCTCCTAAATAAGCTTTATTAATGTAGAATAATATTTGGTGTGTGTGTGAGAGAGTTACAAAGAACAGCTAACTCAATGGACAAAACTTTATCAAGATTGATAGCATGTATTCTCATCCTTTCTTGTATGGTCTCAAGAAAATGTGGAAGCCTCTTTCTTAGCTTTTTATTCTTTCAGTTTTAAGCAAGATATATAGCCTTATTGTTTGCAAATTGAATGTTCTATTTCTGATTAATATATTTTAGAACTCATAAATTAATTTATGTACACCTCTATTTAATACCTATTGAAATGCTTTTTGTATGTAGAGCATCTTGGGAAGCATTAGAATTACTAAGGAGAATAAAGTACATGATTCCACCCTCTTTGTAACTTACATGTCAATTAAAGAGATGGCTGAATATGCAGTGAACAATTGAGCATTGTAGTAAGAGTGGCATAGTATAAGTCCAAAGAAATAGCTGTTGTGTACAGTTTGCTGTATTGAAACTTAATGTAAAGGATACACAAAATTTCACAAGTGGACATTGTGACAAATGGAGAGAAGGTTGAAGTTGTCAATGATGTCATCTTAATTTAAAGTACAGGCAATGTTCATGGAAACAGCAATCAAGAAATCAAATATCGCATTGCATTAGGTAAATCTGCTGCACAATATATCTTTAAAGTGTTCAAAAGGAAGGTGGTTACTTTAAAGACAAAGGTGCACCTGATACCAGACATGGTATTTTCAAGTGCCTTATATGAATATGAAAATTAGAGATTGAATAAAGGAAATCAAGAAAAAAATCAAAGACTTTGGCAAAGAATATTGACAGTACAGTGGACTGCCAAAAAAAATAAATGTATCTATCTCTGAAGAAGTAAAGCCAGAATGATGCTTTTTTTTTTTTTGAAGCAAGGATGGCAAGACTTGATGTTACATCCTTTGGACATTTTTAAAATTAAAATATCATACTATTGGGGGATCTTACAGCTCTTATAACAATCCAGACATCAACTATATTCAGCATATTTGTACATATCAATATACTCATGTAAAAGTTGAGTTTTTCAATACATTTTGGATGAAGCTTTCGTGGTAAAATTAGGTGTCTTAGCTGATATTTGGGTCAGCTTATAGTTGAGTGTACATGGCATGTTCTAAACATCTACTTTCTATTGATCCCTTATTGAGCTCCTCTGCCCCACTTCACTCTTTCCCCTGTGACCCTTGTTAAATTATAAAGTGGATATGCTTTGAGGAGAGACCAATCCCTAGAGGAGGACATGATTCTTAGTAAAGTAGGGAGCATCAGTAAAAGTAAAACCCTTAACAAGATGGATTGACATGTTGGTTGCAATGTGGACTCACATAGGAGAATAATTATGAGGATGGCAAAGGACAGGGTGGTGTTTCAATCTGTTGCAAATATGGTTGTTGTCAGTCCAAACTAACTAGCCAACACCTACTAAAGCAGCAGTACTAAAGCACATTGGTACAATTCTTGAGTATCTCTGGTTATGGAAAAATGAGTGAATTTATTTAAAATTAAGATTTACTAATATGTAATTCACATATCACAGAGTTCCATAATTTAAACATGTTAAAAGTAGTTCATCAATGATCACAATAATCAACTTTACACCATTTTCCCACTCGTACTCATTACTATTTTTTGACAGTTTTATTTGTACTACATGCCATAAACCCAAGAAGCTAATAAACCAATATTGTCTCTATAGATTTTATTCTGGATTTCATATAAAGAAAATCATACAAAATGAAACCCAGAAAAAATAACAAACAACCCAACAGCAATAACAAAGTAAAACAAAAATTTCAACGGAAAAGGAAACATGAAAACATTTTAAATGTGTCAAAAGGGAGAACAAATGATGTGGTGCTAAATTGCAACCCAATTTCATCACCTCTAATCCACTTTCCAATGCATTGTCTCTGAGAGCGTATCCTTGGTTAATCAAAGATTGGAGGGGAGACGGAGGATACTTAAAGTTGGCAGCCATCAAATGAATTTGGGCTTTCACTGTCATTTATAGCCTTCTGAATTTAAGCTATTAGTTATAATTCCTGCACCACACAAACTGGTGTCAATGTGAACTTAACTTGTCACTTCAATTAGATGGGTGCAGGCTTTAATACAAGCAGACCCAAGACGCTATTCTTTCTGATAACCAGCTATGATCTGTTTTTTCACCATGTTTTTCTATAACATCCATGTCTTCAGTCATCTCTTTATAAGGGCAAGTAGAGAGTAGGGTCATGTCATAAAAGCAAATTGTTCTTAGATTGGGGTGATGATTTAAACTAACCCCCCCCCCCAAAAAAAAAACAACAAAAGACAAAATTGTGGGTAATTTTGTTTTTATCTATCTATCTATCATCTATCTATCTACCATTTTCACATCACACAGTCAAAGAACAGGTCTTTCTTGGAAATCAGTACTGGTTTCATGGACTTGGGATCTGTGCAGTCACATAAAACTGACACTTCAAAATGCTTTGTGTGTGGTTTAGGACATTGCTGGTTCTGTCTTCAGATTTTTATTATATTGAAAGCACGTCACAATATTTTCATCTTACCCTGGGTTCCAGTGTGTTTGTATATCCCTCAAACTCACTGTCATTGAATTGATTCCCATTCATATCTATAGGTCAGAGTAGTAGAAAGTTACATCTTCTTTTTCTGTGGAGCATCTGGTGGTTTCAAAGTTCCATTGTTTAGATGCTCAATGCCTAACACTATTCCGTCAAACTTCTATAGATTACATACCATCCCTCAGCCACCACTACCCCTACCTTCTGAGACTCTGACGTATTCTTGGAAATGTGAGCCTTCCAGAGTGAATGAAACACAGGGTTGCTGATGTAGAATGGAAACGTAGCAACCAATTGAAGTAGAATTAATTTTTCTGGTGAGACCTAAAACACAAGTTAAAAGAGGTTCCCAAATGACACTGGGCAATATGACTATAGTATTTTGTTTTCTTTTAATCTTTTCTGTTGCGATTTTTCTGTTTCAGGATGTCAAGTGTTGGAATAGATTCGGTGTTTGTATCATTCTTTTCTTTTTAACTTATTAGCAAAAAGAAGCAGGAAAAAAAGAGCTTTATTCTAAAACTGAAAAGCAAAAAGCATTTTGCAATCTGTATACTGAGAAAACCATCAGAGACGCTGGATTGTGTAAAGAGTCTAGCATCAAGAGCAGAGGATCACTAATAACCTGTAGCACCCTAATGACACACATTGTTTGCTGAAAGTGAGAAAGACTTTATGCACTTATTGATGAAGATCAAGGATTCCAGCCTTCAGTATGGATTATAACGCAATACAAGGAAGACCAAGATTCCCATAACTGGACCTATCGGTAACATCATGGTAAACGAAGAAAAGGATGAAGTTGCCAGGAATTTTGTCTTATTTGATTCCACAGTCAAAGGAAGCAACATTAGAGAGATCAAAATCCAAGTTCCATTAGGTAAATCTATAACTCATAAGAAGATTGAAAAAAGGGATGTTACTAAAGGACTAAGGTGCACCTAAACCAATCCATACTATTTTTCCTTGTGTCATATAATGTGAAAGTTGGATATTGACTAAAGAAAACTGAAAAAGAATGCATGCATTTGGATTTTGATATTGGAAAGAAGATTGAAAGTGCCACACACTGCTAAAAGAACACACCTATGTGACTGAGAAGAACAAGAATGCTTAGACTTCTTACATAATGTGAACATATTGTCAAGAGAGATCAGTCAATGGAGATAGACATCATGCTTGGTAGGTGGAGAGCAGCGAAAGAGAGGAAGACCCTTCACCGGATAAACTCACAGAGTGGCTGCATCAATAGGTTCAGGCATCGATTAGAACAATTGTGATGTGGCACAGAATCTTGCATTGCTTTGCTACATTGTCCTTACCGTAGCTAAGGGTTAGAGCTAACTTGATGCCAGCAGGAAACTGCCTAAGGTGACCTATCTACTCAGGTAAAACCCCAGAAATAGCACAGCTTCCATTTCAAATGTCCCTCCCCCACGAAAAATGTCTAATTTGTTTTGTTACATTACTGAAGATCCTGCCTTACCTTCTCCGATGAGCGACATTTCAGTCTATGTTTCATTTCACATTATCTTAAAAATGCTCCACTAAATTTAGCCTAAATGTAAACCTGCATACCAAGAGCAGGGTAGCACATTTTAGAGGAGTCTCTATAAACTGCAAATGCTGTCAGCATCTCCATCATCATAGGGCTGTCATTTGCTGCACCTGGAAAGTTTCATTCCGAATGGTTGCTGTGAATTCACTTCAAGATGCTACCTGTTCCTTTTTGTGTGAGCAGAGAGATGTCAAAACAGGAAATCGGATTATAATGGGGCCTACAAAATCAGCCTGGGGGAGTATTTGCGCATCTGCTGCTTTGAATATCATCTCCAGAGAGGAGAACTTGCATGGAAAGTTAGAGGGCAAAAACTGTCAGACAGTGTTGATGGAAGGCTGATACTTTGAAACACAGCTGAGAAATAAAATTATGCAAAATACCACTGCTGCAGGAGCTGCTTAGAAAAAGCAGGGACCAGGATCAGATTTTTTTCTTGGAAGCTAAAACAAACCTGCAACAATGGAATATGATCTTGGATCCAGGCCAGGTGTGGTGTAACCAAAAAGAAGTCAAAATAATTTCAGTCTTTACCATGGCCAGTGAACAGTAACCTCTGATAATGGTGGTAGATGAGTTCCTTGTGCCTTAAATTTGAATCTCACTCAAGACATTTGATTTGCTTGTTGGTAACTACATGTGTCTATTTCAATTCCAAGTAGGAAATAAAGATGGAGAGACACTGAAAAGTAGTGTTTGTTTGATATCAGCATTTCTGCAAAATAATCAATCAGATCAGTGGATCAGTGTAGGCAATGTTTGTTTCCATATTTTTTTTCTTTTGAGCATTTGCCCCCTTGCCACATTAACCAATATGTTTAAATTGGACTTAATCCAATTCCAAAATTGAGGCCACACTGCCCTGATCCAATCACACATTCCATTTATAGCCATCATGATTGGTTCAGACACAGATTAATCACCAGTTCAGAATTTCTGACATGTTTTGGCTTCCATAAAAAAGAGCTCTGTCCTTTCTAGTAGTCCTGCTGGTGAACTGATACAAATCCTAGACCCATCTTCCCAACCATCACCATGTGTTAATGAAGCCAATATAAAATACATCATGTAGAAAACACTAAACAAGTAGTTTCATTTAGTTATCATAGGCTCCCAATCATATTTCACCTATTACTCCCGTTTCAGAAAAAAAGATCTCAGTGGAATTAAAAATCTTTGGAATATAGCTCACACAGTACAAAATAGATACGTGCTGATTCTGTTAGGTGTAGTGTAGTCGGTTCTTACTCCCAGGGACCTGCTCAATGTACAACAGAAAGAAACATCCAACCATGCACAATTGTCACAGTTGTTATGTGGAACTCATTCTCACTGTGTCGGTCTGTCTTGGTAAGGATCGTCAAGTCTTTCACTGTCTTTTGACGTTATCAAGCATGGTGTCCTTTTCCAGAGACTAGTCTCTCCTGACAACATGTCAAAATACATGAGATGAAATCTAGCCATCCTTATCTCTAAGGAGCATTCTTGATGTACTTCTTCCAACACAGATTTGGGGTTTTTTTAGCAGTCCATCGTGTTTTCAATTTTCTTTTCTGGTGCCATAATGCTCCTTCTGTCACCCTTATTCAAATTTCAACTTTCATATGCCAAACTTCACAATATCTAATGTTTTCAGTGCAGCTTAGACTTCTTTAGCACAAATGTTCCTTGAGCATATGTTACTTCTTGAATGTCACTAGCTCTCTTGGTACAATAACTCTGTATTCTCTCCATCTTCTTTTTATGATTCCTGCATCATTAAATATTTTGTACTTAGAATATGGCACTATCTCTAGCAATGTTTTTCTTTTATATGTTTTCAATAACTGACAATGCTTTACAAAACCTTAGCTCTGTGGCTGATTCCTCAGAAAAGAAAAGCCTACTTCTTCTTAGCAGCTTCTGCTCTCAATCCAGAAGCTGTGATGAAACTTGTTCACCAGTGACAGAGTTTTTATCACCAAGCAACACACAAGCCACCACGTCAGAAACAACAGACAGAGAAGGCTTTATATGAGAACCTAATAGCTTGATAGAGGTATAGAAACAAATAATTGATAATAAAGTTCATATACTGACCGATTGATAAATAAGAATAGTTTAAAACAATACCAAGTACATAATGAGTTAACTTTTTAATGTCCCTTCCTGTCCTTGATTTTCCTATACTTGTGTTTCCATTTTAATTCTACTTTGTCCTCCTTCTACCATTTCGAATGTTAATGAAGAGACACAAATGAGATTCATCAAAATGGATCATAGCAAGGGAGTCAAAAAGAAAGAAGATACGTACTAAATTATTAAAGTGGATACTGCTTTAATATAAGGCTGTGTTTTTATAAGATACACTATTAGCTTCTCATATGTGTAATAAATAATAATAACAACAACAATCTTTCAGGAATAAAATATTGAAGAAGATCACAATGCCAACCATTAAAAAGCAAAATGGCAATTGATGCAAACCAAAATATCAGTCAGTGAAAACTAAAATGACAGTCAATGCAAAGGGCCAGAAGACTCTCTTGGAGTAATCCAAGGAATCAGAATCACCAACAAAACGAAATGGAGCTGGATCATTCAGAATTTTTTTTCCACTGGAAATTTTCTTCACTGAGTTAACTCAAAAGAGAGAACCCTTACTAGGTTAGATGCTTTTGCTTCCGTGATTGAAACCATCTCAACTGCCCAGGAGTCTTCGAGCACATAAACATGATAAGAGATATTCAAATCTTGTTTCTCATTAAAGTGAATTTTCTTCCAAATCTGAGGTTTGGTTGGAATCAGTATTGGAGATCAAGATTCATAGAGTTTTAGAAAACTTTGCTGACATTTTGAGACCACCATAAGAGTCCCAGATATATCCTTGACAATACCAAAGGTCAAGTCTGAATTTGAGAAAAGGTTAAACTAATCAAAGGCAATGTGTGTTCATATGGAATCAGGGCATAACTTTAAAACAGGATAAACATTTCCTTCTCCCGAAATGACATCTTAGGAAAATGCCAAGACAGATTTATGTTCATAGCTGTGCATTGTGCCAAGAATGCCCATAGTAAAATACAAAGGTATGGTAGGACTGATGAGCAAACAACCTTGGCAGGTCTTGAGTGAACACTTATGGGAATTAAAGACCACCACAGCATCCAGCCATAGTGAATCGTTACCAATTATTCTGGTGTGCTGATTGGAGCCTTGGGAAATGGATCCACACATTCCATTTGTGGAAAGGTAGCTCAGTGTTTTAGTTTCCTTACAGCCTTATTCTGTATCTCTATGTGGTGATGAAAACCACAAAACTCCATTTTATCATAAGGGTAGTGTGAAATAATATATCCAAGAGACTTGTGCAGAGCTAGCACACAACCCAGTGGAGCTATGTTCTGTCACAAACTCACCTTCCAGACTTCTGTTGCCTTTGGGAAAGAGGGAGAAAAAGACGGAATCAGAGAATCTAATAAAACAATATCTGCGCATCCAAAATCAATGGGAGACATGAAATGATTCAAGGGGAAAAGGAGTTTTCTAGATGTAGATATTTGAAAAGTAGGAGAAGCCTTGCATGTTATCAACTATAGCAATCACAGCATCGATAGCTTAAACGTGGATTGGAGTCTGTCAAGCATCAACTGTACTACATGCATGTGATATATATCTTTCATTATAAGAGCTTTGTGAGCAATATCTCATTTTTAATGTTATTATTTTTTATTCCTATTTTATAGCTAGTCACCCTGGTGGAATAGTAGTTGTGCATTGGACTATGACCTGAAAGGCCCACAGTTTCAAACCAGTAGCCACTCTGAGGGAGAAAGATGGCTTTCTACTCCTATAGACAGCAGTTTCAGTCTAGGAAACTCATAGGCATAGTTCTACCTTGACCTATAAAGTCCCTATGAATTGACATCAACTCTATCACATTATATATCTTGTAGATGTGAAATCTTAGGGAAAGAGAAGTCCAATAATATGCTTTAAGTTTGATGATAAAAATTTGTGGGACCAAAGTTCCAATTCAAGCAGAATTCATCAGAGCTTTAACTATCCAATTCTTGTCTTGTCCAGACCAACACTGAATAAAGCTTGACGCTTGAGTCAAGAGACTCAAATTGGAATTTAGACACTGCCCAACTCCTCAAAACTGGTGCTTTACTTATTAATTGGGAAAAATGATAATTCTTTAAAATGTTGATGTAAATAAACCATAGCATTATTATTGCTAGTTATATTAGCATGGACAACTTCTCATTGACTTTGTAATTTTTTAAGGGCAGAAAAATAAAACTTTTATCTTTCCAGTTATTATGTTTTTTCAGGTCCATTGCTTGCCACCTACTTCCCTCTCTCAGGAATTTTACATTTTTCAACTGTTAGTTGCTGTCAGGTAAATTCCAACACATGGTGACCCTTCCTTGTTTATTCCCTTTAAACACTTAAATACTTATACTGGTATCAGCAGCAGCAATATCTGTAAAAGCCCAAAGCAGTTTCAATGCTTTATTTTAATTTTAGTTCACATTAAATAAATACCTATCAGTATTTAAAGATTTACTTCTGTACCATTTGCATCAACTTTTGTTCCATCAGCAGTGAGGGCATCATCCTTTGGCAAATATTGCCCAATGCTATCCTCAGGTGAAGGCACTGAAAGCCAGAGGTGTGATCCACTCCTGGTGGCAGGGGTGACTCAGAACAGATCTTAGTACTCACCTCCTGATATGGCCACGCATACAAGATGGCCACCAGGGTCCTCAGTGGTACGTTGCAAGAGATTCTCTCATAAAACATGTGATAATGAGTCTTCTGTACTACAAAAGGTAAAAACCTCACATTTCATTCTGATTTCAAATGATGGCAGGGTCCTCAAATCAAGATTTGTACAGTTGTTAGTTGTTTGTTCAAGTTTAACTTCGTGCTGTTCAGAAGAAAGAATCTTACATATTATTTTTGACCTAACAGAAGGAATTTTTAATATTTCCACTGAAATAGCATTGGAGTTATTTTCTATTCTTTTTTTTTTTTTGCAGCAGGAAAGCACATCTTGAGGAAGAAGTTGTAGGAGAAATAATAGTTTAAAAAATGCTAGAAATTAAGCTCATCAAGTGCATGCTCAAATATGATACTATTTTTCAAACTCAGATAAAATCCATAGTTCAGCTTTCATTTTGAAGTTACAACCCTAGAGATGGTCTTTTAATAGGCTGACATAACAGTACCAAGAAAGGAGAAAAGATGTGAGGGAGGGGGAAGTAAAGGTAATAATAATGCTCTTTCAATATAAGTAGCTCAGATGTGATTATGAAAAAGCAAAAACATAGAGAGGACAATCATTAATAAAAGTCACAACACCATGTAAATATTACCAAGAGAATTAATATGGAATGTCATTATAAGATGGTATGCTTTGGAAGTATTCCAATGTTGATTAAAAATGTATGTGTAGCTTTAGATGTGGTATCATTTTACTTTGCGAAAAAATAGTCTTGGGTCACCAATTCTTTTGCCTTTTCATTTTTTAGCTTACCATAAGTGAGATATAGAGAATACTGAATTATTTTATTTATTATTTCAAAATAAACTCCCCAAACTATTAAATTAATTAAATTCCATGCTGAGGCAATGAATGACAATCAGTATCAGAGTTGAAATAAAGGGAGGCAGAATACTTTTCCAATTATTTTATATTAAATTATTTACACACATTAATGTGAAAAATTAGATATTATTAAGGTGGCTGCCATAGAATACAGAAGGAGCTTTATTCATTTCAACTTACTTGTAAGTCCTTTTATCACTCAATATTATTGCTTCTGTTATTTATCTCCAAATACTGCATTTTTACTTCTCCATTTTTATTTTAAATCATTTTTATTGATTCTGTATTATTATAGCTGAGTATTTACCTCCCCATATCCTTTTTTAATAATAATAATATTTCTTAAATAATTTTTGCAAAATAATAATTTAATATTAACTAATTTCCCCCCTAAGAATACCTAAATTGCATTTCATGAAAGCATTGGCTCTACATTGTGGTACTTGAGATATGATTGCTGTGTTAGGTTGAGTTGACCAGAGAAACAAAGCTAGGCACACTCATATACGTGCAAGAAAACGTTTTATATCAGCAAGTAGTTATATATCAAGAAAACCTCCTAGCACAGTTCAACTCAAATTGATAAGTCTGGTATGCATCCATAAGGCCATCTTTAGACTCACCACCATATGCAATGATGCAAAATGCAGGAAGATCACACACCGAAGATTGCAGTCTTGTGGATCCATGACAGGTCTTCCCAAGCTCTTTGGGTTAGAAAGCACGAAGCTCCAGGCAGAAAGGAGGAGGTTCCCTGAGCCCTCTTTATGAGAAGCCCATGCCCACAAGGAGGCACCATCAGGCTGTGACCTGATTGACAGGCTTACTACCACGGCTACTCTTATGTACCTTCAAGTTGATATAAAATTATGAAATTACCACAATTACTTAATGTGAGTTCCTCTCTGTGAAGATGCAGTACTCTCTCTGTAAAAGTACGAGCGCTGAAGACACAAGTTACATGTCTCTTGTGGACTTGATCTACCATGCTAAAACAGAGATGTGATAAATGTCTTAGGCATTCCTTTTAAAATGCAGGGAAGAAGGAGCACATTGAAGTCCAACCAGACACAGGTTGCCAGTTCCTTACTGCCATCCAAAACTATTTCTTGATAATAATACTTCATAGTGCTTGCCCTCTGGGTTTTGGTTCTACTGTGAATCATCTTTCTTTCCCTCCAAGAAATAGACTAGCAGGCTTGGATTGTCAATTCCATTTTTCCTATGAGAAGTTTTCAGATTCTGAGAGCCTTGGCTAGTGCTGGTAGCATACATACCAATGATTTTTTTACACTTCCTGGATTTCCACTGAAGTGATATTTATAAGACCAGATTCACATCAATTTATCTTTTTGCCAATGATTCTTCTTTATTTTGGTTTGCTGTGAAGAAGCTTTAAGATAACATTCTTATTTTTTTTCTGAGTCCTCTTATCAAGCAAGGAAGAGTCTCAAAGGCATGCCCTTAATTCTTTCTTAGATAAGAACAAAAGATTTAATATTCGTATTCAACATCTTTATCCTGAACCTATGCATTATTGCCATTGATTTGAAGTCTGTTGATATGGGAGGAATGTGAGTGATTTGTGGCTCATGGGGAACTATGGATGAATAAAGAAGATTGCTAGTTCTGCCACATTTGAGAAGTGCAGTCAGCTTCCCTCCACTTACAATAGGCCTGGCCTATTTACTAATGGAGCATGGAGGAAATGATGTGTTGCCAATTCTGTCCCTATCCTTGAAATAGAAATTCAAATTCCTGCTTAGGCTCTCACAGCACTGAATACAGCCTGTTAGTTAAATCGTATGAAAAGGCTTTACAAATCCAGACTGATATCATTAGGCACCATCTAGTTGGCTCCAACAGATAGGGATACCATGGACACAGAACAAACACTTAATGTCACATATTCTCCTGTCAACTAGTGAAGAAGTAGTCTAGCCTGTCAATCAGTTCATAGTCAATCATGCCTTTGGGTAGGCATGGCCTTCTCCTGAGGATTCTGGGAACTCCTGTCTTCCTCCCTGGAGGTGGAACACATGCTTTCTCAGCTTCATCTTCCTGCTCACAAGGCATATGGAGCTACACTCATGGAACCAGAGCCATGGAACTGGAGAAGCCACATGAAGACCCACACCAGCACTCAGATGTTCCCACCTTCACTGGGAGCACAAGACTTTCCACCCACTAGCTAGTGATCTCCCTGCACTTGGCATCATTGCATATGTTGTGTGAGTCTGAAGAAGAATATATGGACTGGTATCAGATATATGGGCTAATATCAGACTTATGGGCTTGATCTGAACTGGGCTGGGATGTTTTCTTAATATACAATAACTCTTAATATAAAGCTCTTTTGTATATACATGAGTGTCTATGAATTTCTTTTGTCAACCCAGACTAATACAGTCTTCCTTTTCTCATTGACCCTTCACCTGAGCAAGCACCTTGTCCTTCTGCAGGAACTGGTCTCTTCTGACAACATATTAAAATAACAAGGAAAGGAGCCTAGCCCTCTTCAATTTTAAGGAGAATTCCTATTGTACTTCTTCCAAGGCAGATTTATTTTTTATTCTGGCAGTACATGAAATTTTCAATATTTGTTGGCAGTACTATAAATCAAATGCAAAGATTCTTCTGAATTCATCACTATGCATTATCCAGATTTCACATGCATTATAAGACCATTGAAATTCTATGGCTTGGATAAGGAGCACCATAGTTCTCAAAGTGATCTCTTCAAACTTTAATAAACTTAAGATGATTTCTGTGGCAAATTTGCTCAGAATTTAATGGAGGAGTACCTTAGAAAAAGAACATTTCTTCAGAACTATGATTTTTGCTTGTTTGCTTTTAAAAAAATCATTACCTTCAAAGTACTCTTCATTAAACTTAACACATTTGTCAAATCTGTGATTCCATTCTTGGAAATATTTTTCAAATGCATCTATTTGGTGGCTGACGGCACCACCTTCCTTTTGTTTTTGTTTTTTCGTCATCTCTTCTATATCATCATCAAATCACTATCCTTTCATGTCCCTCTTCATTCATGGAAATAAAAGAAGTCACACAGGACAAGGTCGTGCATGAGTCAAGAGGCATGCTGACTTTTTTTTTTTTTTTTTTGCCAAAAGTGGAAAACTATGATGGCTGCGTGATCAGGTGCATTGTCATGGTGGCAAAACCAGTCCCTTGTCTGCCACAAATTAGGCACCTTTTCTTGCACACTGTTATACAATCTATTCAGCACCTCTAAATAGAAACCTTGATTAACAGTCTGATCTGGTGGAATGAACTCCAAATCCCCTTCATGCCAAAAAACCAAATGATCATCATCTTTTACTTTGATTTTACATGACGAGTTTCTTGGGAGTCGGGGGGTGGTGTCAAGGTAATGATGGTGGATGGTGTCTTCCAAGGCTTAATTGGGATTTGCTTTCAAGGATATAATATTAGCACATATCTTATCATCTGTAATGACCTCAGGGGAAAAAGTCTGATCACTTCAGAGATGGTTTTTCAAAACACAGCATGTTTCCACTCAATGCTCTTTTTCCTGGTCATTCAGAATCCAAGGCACATATTTACAGTGACCCTTCTCATTCCCAAATCTCCCATTAAAATCTGCTGAATGAAGCTATAATATAGTCCAGATAACTTCCCATCTCTTTCATGGTCCCTAATTGGTCTTGAAGCACATGTGCATGAATTTTGTGGATATTTTTGTCCATTCAGGAATTAGATGAACATCTACAATGAGGTTTGTCATCAATTGATGTTTTTTGAAATGAGATAACCACTTGTACACATTTTACATAGTGCTGTCCTTATAAGCTGTGGTCTACATCATAACAGTTCCTTCATCACTTAACACAAGCAGGAGACAAAATTGCACACTTGGATGCTGTTCTCTTAAACAAACCATTGCAAAAAACAAGGTTCAAATGTAACTTTTATGAAAAAAAAAATCAGTGTGACCAGAGAGAACCTTCCCAAGTGATGCTATGGGGTGCTTTAACTCTGAGCAAGTTGCTTGATGCTTGCCTAATGGAAAAATGAGTACTCTGAATTTGGGGGGTGGGGGTGGTGGTACCCCCTAATATATTGTTGGTTTCTAGGATGTTGCTTCCATGAGCATGGATTGTGTTGTCAGGGGAAAAAAAGATCCAGGACTGACTGTCATTTTTTCATCAAAGACAAAGACTAGGGTAATTGGAGAAACTCTCTAACGTATTTCTGCAAGCATGGAGACAGAAAGAAACAGTGGGCTTTCTACCTCCCAAGTCCCTCAAGATTCAGTGAGGATGAAATAAGTTGTTATTGTTAGGTGCCATCAAATCTCAAGTCAGAGCCACAGTGATTCATTGCAGAACAATAAAACACTGCACTGTCCTATTCTATCCCTGTAACTGGTCTTATGCTTGAACCCATTGTTGGAGCCATCTTATTAATTGATCTCGATAAAGACCTTCCTCTCTTTTCTGGCCCTTCCTGTAGCAAGCCTGACGTATTTCTCTAAGGCCTGATCTCTCCTGACAGGATGCCCAAAGTATGTAAAATGAAGTCTTGTCAACCTTGTCTCTCAGGAACCCTGTGGCCATACTCGTTCCAAGGCAGGTTGTAGTGTCCTTTGAGCTGTCCATGGTACTTTGGGTATTCTTCTAACCTCCCAATTAAAGCCTATTGATTCTTTTTCTGATCTCTTTATTCGGTGTCCAACTTTGGAATACACAGAAGACAATAGAAAATATCTTGGATTGGCTCAGGTTCACCTTAGTCCTAAAAGTAACATCCATATTTTCAATATTCAGTAAAGGTATTGGGCACCAATTTTACCCAATTTTACAAGTTTTAATGCAAATCTTCTTTTGGTCTCTTGATTGCTGCTTCTATGAATATTGATTGTGCATCCAAACAAGATAAAACCCTTGTCAAATTCCACCCTTTCCCCTTTTATCATGATGTTACCTATTGATCCAGTCGTGAGGATTTCGATCTTCTTTACATTGAGAGCAATACATACGGAAAACTATAATACTTGATCTTCATCACCAAGTGTTTCAGTCCTGCTCACTTTAAAAAAGCAAGGCTGTGTCATCTGCAAATGAGAGTTTGTTAATATCTTTTCCTAAAATTCTGATGCTATAGTTTCTTCCTATAAGCCAGTGAGGCGGTCATGTATTCATGATGTCAACTTCATGATTGGGATGTAGGGGTGGAGTCTAGCCTATTAATCTGGAGATAGCCAATGAGTAGCTAATGAGGTCTCTGTGTGGGCATGGCTTTCTCCTGAGAAATCTGGAAAGTTTCATGATAGTTCCCAATTGGAGAAGCGAGAATGGACTGAGTGTCTGAGACGATGAATTACTGACAAGACGAGATGACAGCACGCTGATCAATCCTGATTCCTAGAGAGGAGCTGGAGGAGAAGCCTCATGGGCTTGCCCTGAGATGAAAAAAGACCTGTGTGCCAGAGAAGTCACAGAGAGAACCCTGTCAGCACTGAGATACTTCTACTGCTAATGGATACTGCTGATGAACTCAGAGCCCTGGGAACGAGGAGCCTTTGGGAGACCCCTGCCAGCACTGGGATGACTCTACCCCAACTGGAAACACAAGACTCTGCACCCACTAGCCTGTGACTTCGTGAGTTGGAAGGAGATTTTATAGACTGGTATCATACATATGGGCTAATGTCGGACTTATGACCTTGGACTGGACTGGCTTGGGGTGTTTTTTCAATGTTCCATTCCTCTTGTATATAAACTTTTCCCTTATATCCATATGCATGTCTATGAATTTGCTTTTGCAGTCTACCCAGACTGACACAGCCAGCTTCTCTGATGATTCACTCAGCATACAGATTAAACAAATATCATGAGAGGAAAGAGCCATGACATTCATCTTTCCTGATTTTTAAACTACACAGCAATCTCTCTTCTGTTAACAAAACTGGCTTTTGATCTGGGAACAAGGTTCTCATGAGCAAATTAAAAGTTCAGAAATTTTCCTTTGTCACAATGCTATTTACAGTTTATTATGACCCACATGGTTAAATGCTTTTGCATAGTCTCTGAAAGCCAGGTAAACATCTTTTGGATTTTCTGCTTTCAGCCAAGATTCATCTGGCATCAGAAATGATGTACCTTGGTCCACATCGCCTTCTAAAACTTGCCTGAACCTCTGAGATCTCCCTTCCTTTTTTCAGGCATCACTGTCCTCAGGTGGTGGGAATAGGAGGCCCAGTCTTTGCTCCTGGGAGCTGGAATCAAACCTCCAACCCAGTGGGCCGCAGTCACACGCACAACCACTACGCCACCGGGGCTCAGCCGAGATCTCCCTTTCAATGTAGTGCTTCAACCTTTGCTGGACGACATTAAGTAAAAATTTACTGGAAAATTGTGGCAGTCATGTGCTTATGTTAATTTTACGATTGAAATGTAGGGGTGGAGTCTAGCCTGTGAATCAGGAGAAAGCCATTGAGGAGCCAATGAGGCCTCCATGCTGGCATGGCTCCTGAGACTTCTGGGAAATCTCACCATATTTCCCTCATGAAGATGAGAAGCTATCTTTCCCAGTTGTTGGGAATTAGTTTCAGAGACAATGAATCACAGACAAGACAAGATGGCAGCATCTGAGAAGCTGGAGGAGCCATAGGAGAGGCCACATGACTTTGCCCTGATGGAGCTAGATCCCTGAAGCTGGAGCGGCATGCTGTTGATGGACCCTGAGCCCTGGAAGAGAGGAGCCATGGGGAGACCCCTGCCAGTGCCAGGATTCTGCACCCACTGACCTGTGACTTCGTGAGTCGGAAGGAGACATTATAGACCGTATCGGGCATATCGGCTAATATCGGACTTATGACTGAACTGGACTGGGTTGGGATGCTTTCTCAGTGTCCCATTCCTTTTGTATATAAATCATTTCCTTATATCCATATGCGTGTCTATGAAATTTGTCCCTCTAGTCTACCTGGACTAACACACAAATGATATCAATGGTATTGTTCTATGGTTCAGCACTCTCTTGGGAAACTTTTTTGGACCTTTCCCAGTCAGTTGATCAAGTATCTGTCTTCGAAATTGTCCGGAAGAGGCAAGTGATCGTTTCCACTGCTTCTTTAGCTTTCTGAAACATTACGATTGTCATTTCATCAGTTCCTGAAGACTCGGTTGTGGCTAATGCATTAAGTATAGTTTGAACTTCTTCCTTCATTTTAGGTAGGATAGAAAGGATACACAAAACACTGCACCAAAATACCTAATCAGTGTTCCACAAATTCAGGAGGTAGCATGTGAGCAATGGTGCTGAAGGAAGAAGTTACTCTTTCTTGGAGTACAATGCCTCATCTTTCTCCTGAGGAGTAGCTGGTGGTTTCAAACTACTAACCTTATGGTTAGTATCTCTATGCATAACCATTGGATCACCAGGGATCAGGTAAAACTCTCTTAAGGTACTTATATTAAATTTTAAGTATGTAAAATGAGTGGCATTTACCTGAGAAGAAAGAGTTAGTAGGAAAGATAGAGACTGTTAAAAGCAGAGGGAATCATATTAAAACCAGCTTCATAGGGGAAAATGTGATGAAAGTCGCAGGAGATGAGACTAAAGAGGTAGGTCAGACTAGATTGTGGAGAATTGTATAAGCCCTGTTAAGTAGCACATGATTCATCCTAAAACAAATGGAGTCCTTGGAGAACAACAATATTTCTTCTTTGTGGAGTTATTATGAACAAAGATCAAATGAGTCAATGTTTATAAAACAGGTAGAGCAACCCTTGTCACATAGAAGATGCTGGTTGTCTATCACTTATCATCATTGTTATTGTCCCTGTCATGATACAGATGAATGCTTCTTGATTGGTCATCTTAAAATCAAATTGGAAAAAGTTTTTGCCCAGTTGTAAGGGTCAGGGGATATGAGTCCTTGAGTATTTTTGAGTTAGATGTAGGAGCGATAGTTAGTCATAAAGATCCTGACTTTGAATTTACATGGGAGATACTTATTTACCATTATAAAAATGGATTGTTGAGGATGATTGCTAAATGAGAGATAAAATGAGGAAGACAACTACAAAAGTACAGTGAATATCAACCAAAGCAGTAGTAGTGAGACAGAGGTGGATTTGAATAGAATGAGAAATATACCAGAAGTTTATAGGAGATAGATAAATGGGTGGAATAGATGCTTTAGAAACAAGGAGATGCAAAATAAACAAGGAAGTAAGTAAAGGAGATGCTTGAAAAATATGATGACATAGAATTCACAAACAGTAAGAAGACTCGTTTACTTGGTACAGACATAAGTTTGGCATTGTGCCTAGTGCTTTATCATGGAAAGGGGTGATAGGATTTATTACTGATTGCTTGCCAGCTAGCAGTCAACTTGTTCATAGAGGAACGTATTAGTTTTATTGTGCTTCCATAACAAGAAATACTATGAGGAGCTTTAAAGAAGAGAAATATATTTCTTCACAGTTCTGTAGGCTATATTTTAGAATTCTGGGCATATACTCTCTGGGAAGGTTGAACTATAGGGCAAGGTAAAACTACCATTGTGGGTTTCCACAACTTTAACTCTTACAAACTCTCCTGTCTAGCATTTTGTCATATTGTATGGGAATGTGTGTCACTGTGATACTAGAGGTTATGTGAATGGCATGCTAAATACCAGCAAAGCCACTAAAAGTGAACAAGTTTCAGAAAAGCTTACAGACAAAAAAAAAAAGACTGAAAAGTAGTAAGGCTGCCGATAGCACTGAAAACCTATGGATAGCACAGACACATCATCAGAAATCAAAAGCCTCATAGCTAGAAGCAAGATATTGCTAGAGAGAGTGCCAGAAAATGAGGCCTCATGCGAGACAACACTCAAAACATAACTGAGAAAGAGTGGCTTTCTCAAAGTGGAGTCAACCATAATGAATTGGATGGACTAATGCCTGCAGGAGTAGCACCTTTAGAATCCTCAACTGTTGATGGGGCACAAATCAAAATGAGAAGATACAGCTCCAAACATCAATTTGTAATTGGAACTTGGAATATAAAACTCTGAATTGAGGAAAACTGGAATTTGTAAAAACTGAAAGGGAATCCATAAAGTTAAATGCACTAGCCATTAGTGATTTGAAATAGAAAAATAAAGTCACTTTTGAATTAGAAAACCATATGAGTTTACTATGCTGGGAATGACAGATTCAAAAGAATAACATTGCTTTCATTGTCAACAGGCAATTTTTTTTGCAATAAAGTCTATTATAGAATTTTATTTAACTGTATGTGATGATATCCAGTCAGTGCAACAGTTGAAATATATGCACCAAACCCTTCAACTAGGGCTGCAGAAATCAAGAGTTCTACCAAGATAGTCAATTTGAAATTGATGAACCATGCAATAAAGAACATTGATTAGTATTTATGATTGGCATTCAAAAGTTGGAAACAAATAGAAAAGAATAATAGCTCAAATATAAGGTCTTGGTGATAGAAATGATCTAGATATTGCATGATAAATATTGAAAGATCATAGAAAACACATTTTATCAACAACACAAATGACAAAAATTCACATGGACTTCTTGAGATGGAATATACAGAAATAAAATTGACTACATTTGTGTGAAGAGACACTGGAGAAACTGCATATTAGCAGCAAAATCCAAGCGAAGGGCTGACTGTGGAACAGACCATCAATTTCTCACATCGAAGTTGAAGTAGAAGCTGAAGAAAATTAAAGCAAATCTATAAAAGCTAAAATACGAACTTGAGTCATTCCAACCTGAATTTTGACATCTCAAGAATAGATTTGATGCATTGAACCATAATGACAAAAGACTGATTATCTGTGGGATGACAATAGGAACATCATATATGGAAAAAAGGAAAGACAGTACATGACATGAAAGAAAGAAAAGACTAAAGTGGATTTCAGATGAGACTCTAAAACTTGGTCTTAATCATAGTACTTAAGGAAAATAGAAGAAATGAAATCAAAGAGCGGTATAGAAAATGTCAAAGTTAAGCTAGAGAAGACACAGTCAAATATTTTGATGAAACATGCAAAGACCCAGAGTTAGAAAACCAAAAAGGAAGAACATGCTCAGCATATTGTAAACTGAACAAAACTCAAGAAAACATTCAAGTCTTGACTTAGAATATCAAAGCATTTTATGGGGGAAATATTGAATAGTGAAAAAAAAAAAAGCATCAGAAGAGGATAAAAAGAATACCCAGCATCACTGCTCCAAAAAACAAACAAGCTAAAACCTCTAATTGATCTTTAATAATTTAAGCAGAATCAGTAGTACTGAAGAAAGAAGTTTAGGTTGCACTGAAGACATTAGCCAAATGCAAGGTTTCAGAAATTGATGAAATACCAATTGAAATGTTTCAACCAGCTGATTAAGTACTCACTTGTCCGTGGCAAGAAATTTGGAAGATAGCAACCCGACCAACTGACTGGAAGATATTCATATTTGTGCCCAGTCCAAAGAAAGGTGACAGAACACAATGCCCAGATCATAGAAAAATTGCCATCACATGCAAGTATAGTTTTGAAGAAGATCATCCAACACAGATTTTAGCAGTACATTGGAAGTGAATTGTCATTGATTCAGACAGCATTCAGAGAAGTCCTGGACCAAGGAATGTCATTGCTAATATTAGATGGAATGGGGTTGAGTGAAGAGAATACCAGAGAGATGTTTGCTAGCATTTTATTGGCTTTGCCAAGTCATTTGATGGTGGGGATCATAGCAAACTAAGGCTAACCTTGAGAGGGATTAGAGTTCCTGAACACTTATTGCTCATGCAGAGTCTGTATATGGATCAAGAGTGAGTTGTGTGACCAAAGTCAGGGGAAATTGCATGGGTTAAAATCAAGACAATTGTGGCCTTTAACCATACTTATTCAATCTATATGCTGAGCATATAATCACAGAAACCGGATTAATGAAGAAAATGAGGCATCAGGAACAGAGGAAGGCTTATTAGCAGCCTGCATTATGCAGTTAACACTAGCTTGTCTGCTGCAAGTGAGGAGGACCTGAAGCAATGTTGATGAAGATCGTGAATTTTAGGCTTCGGTGTGGATTACAGTTCAATGTGAGGAAGGCCAGAGTCCTCACAACGTGGACCAATAGGTACCATGATGATCAATAGAGAAAAGATTGAAGCTGTCAACGATTTCATCTTGCTTATAACCATAGTCAATACTCATAGAGTCAGCAGTCAAGATATCAAAGGATGCATTGGATTGTGTAAATTACACCTGGCCACTTTATAGTGTTAAAAACAAAGAAGTTACTTTCAGGACTAAGTTGCACCTGACTCAAACATAAGCTATTTTAATTGCCTCATATACATGTGGAAGTGAGGCATTGAATAAGAAAGACTCAAGAAGAATCCATGTGTTTAAATTATTGTGCTGGCAAATTATACTGAAAGTCTATAAACAGGCAAAAGACCAGGCTGTTCTGTCTTGGAAGAAATATGGCCGCAGTGCTCTTTGAAGGCAAGGAGGGAAAGACTTCATCTTACATGCTTTGGACATGTTGTCAGGGGAGACAAGTACCTGGCAAAGAACATCATGCTTGGTAAAGCAGAAGGGCAGCAAAAAATAGCAAGATCCTCAAGGATTGAGGCCACAATGATGTACTGAAACTTAAGAACAATTGTGAGGATGAAGCACAACCTGGCAGAGATCAGTTTTGTAAAAAAAAAAAGTGGCTATTGGTTGAAACAGAGTTGACAGCAGACAACAACAATAACAATACCACTGACAATATTCTTCTCCAAAATGTACCTTAAAAGTTTCCTTTTTAAGAGACCACAGCCACACAGAAGAAGCACAACAGCCAGCGTGGTCAGATGGTGGTGAAAATGGTAAAAGGTCTAGGCAATAGACATCAAATGGGGCAGAAAAAAAACAAAACAAAACAAACATATATCCCTGTGTGCACGCAGAAGGGCCCAGCTATCAAAAGATAGAGCATCCAGGGTCTTAAAGGCTTGAGCACCATAAAAGAAGATCACTTACCTGTGCGATCATGAGGTGCTGAAACAATCAGGTATCAAAGAACAAAAATCAAAATCAATGGACCAATTTACTCCCGATATCACTGATGACAAATGGATACAGAGGCAAACAGAGTAGAAGAAACGATGGTACCCAGCTAACAAATGATTGAATGCCTGGAATCTCAAAGACTTGAAGATAATCAAGTCACCATTCAGGGCAGAAACAGCAAAGTCCACATGCAGGAAGCACACCAGCATGCGTGATCAAGAGGGGCCGAAGGGAGCAGATATCGAGCACCAAAGAACAAGAATCACATCATTACATAGGAGGAGGAGAGCAGAGTGGGGACCTAAGGCCTACTGGTGGGTAATTGGTCACCACTTTACAGGGGAGTCATGGGGAGGAGACAGACCAGTAGGGGGTCAGCCAGGCAGTGATAATGCATACAAGTTTCCTCTAGTTCCTGAAGCCTTCCCGTCCCCCAACCATCATGGTCCCAACTCTACCTTGCAAATCCAGATGGACTGGAGAAGTCACACTGGCATAGAGGGGAACTGGAGATATGGGGAAACCAGGATGGATGGGCCCCTTCGGGCCAATGGTTAGATTGGAGATACTGGAAGGGTGGACAGAAGGAGGGGAACCAACAGCAAGGATATATACACAAGCTCCTATTTGAAGGACGGGCATCAAAGGAGTGGGTTGGGGGAGAGGTCGGGCAGTGTACGATATGACAAAACAATAACAATGTATAAAGTATTGAGGGTTGGAGGAGAGGAGATACCAGGGGAAGAGGGGAAGGAATGGAAAAGCTGATACTAGAGGCTTAAGGGAAAAGGTGGACTATTGGAGAACAATAATAGAAGTGGACATGTGACGAGTATGCTTATTTATATATTGTGAAAAACGATGTATGTGCACCCAATAAAATGATTGAAAAAAAGGTTTCCTTTTTAAAGCAGAATTATTTCCCAAATCTCCTAACTGTGTCATGTTTATCATAGCAAGCAATATCATAGTCCTAGTGCAGGGGCTGCAATGCACAGTTCAAAACACAAGCTGTCCCACAGGAAAAATATGGTGAATATTGACAGTCTCAGAAACTCACATGGCAGTTCAATCCTGCCCTATAAGATCTTGAGAAGTTGCTGTTGACTTGGTTGTAGTACATTGAAGAAAATCATTTTATTCTGGGCTCTTACAGTTATCATGACATTCCACCATTCAATCACTTCAAGTCATATTATACAACGCTACCACAATCAGTTGTAAGACATTTTCTTTATGCCTGAACTCAATATTGGCTCCCCTTTGTCCTATCTCTCCATCACCACACCTCACAGAAACCCTTATTCATTTTTCCTATTATATATATATATATATATATATATATATATATATATATGCCATGTCTTACACAATCAAATATATCCATTCACATGTAATTCTGCTGTTGGGTCCTATCAAGTGGAGTGATACAGTCACTAGGTGCCCATTCCCCCCACCCCACCTCCCTTCTAGTACCCTCAGAGAACCATTACCATTGTTACTGTTCTTGAAGGATGATCGATCTTGACTTTCAAGTACCAAATGACCTTAAGGATACAAATGAACATATCCAAATTCATAATGATTAATGAGGTAAAGCAAATATAAACCATAATCGAAGGGGAGGAAATATTAAATAAGTAGAGGATAGTTATGTGGTTCATCAATGCCATACTAGATTTATCATCCCTTCTCTGTGGCCTTTCTGTGAACAACTGTCTAATTATCTTACACATGGATTTTGGGTCTCCACTAAATTCACACCCCCTCAAATTGATGTGGTTGCTTGCTTTTTGAATGTTTAATAACTTTTTCCTGTCTACACTTCATGACCACACAGTGTGGTGTGCTGACTCTCAGTTGGGTTTTCTTGCTTTCTTGCTAGATGATCACTTATTTAACTACATGCTATATCTTTTAATAGTTTGGCAACATCTGCTTTCTTCATCACATTTACTTGTGCACACTGTTTTGCCCTTTAACAATTGCTTCAAGAAGATGGCATACAATATCGTTTTGTCTTGTCCTTTAAGGATTGTTTCAAGAAGATGGCATACAGTAACATACAATGGTGGCAATGAATTTAGTTTTGGAGATTCATCATAGTAAAACACATGACAGCCTGATTCAAAATGTGCCATACCAGTCAATTTCCGTTCACCATTGCCTATTAAGGGCTATTGATAAGAATTTCAATTGTTCTAAATTCATACATCATATACTCTGTATTTTGATAATTAATGAATGTCTGCAACTCTTCTCTCTCATTTTCAGTTGGGTCACATAAATAAACGAAGAATCTGAAATTAAGAACCTTTATTCCATTTATGTCATTAAGGTTGAGTCTGATTTGAGAAAATAGTTCTCCTATGGAAGTATTGTGAGCACTTTCCAAACTAAGGTCTAATCTTTTGGCACTAAATAAAATAGTATTCTAGTATCATCTACTGTTATTCAAGGTTTTCTGAAGCTAATGCACAGTCTCTTCCTCGTTCTTGGTCTGTTTTTTATCTGGAAGCTCCATTGAAACTTATTACCCACAGAAGAAAAATTTAGTATGCCACGCAGTGTGAATAGAAAAACCTTAAATTGGAAGATACAGTAATACTTTGCAGAAAAAACTTTCTACAGGAATTTTAAAACTTTTTAAATTTAAGGCCCCTTATTATTTTTTTTCCAAAATTGGTTTATTGGGAGCTAATACAGATATCATACCATTCCATGTAGTTCAATCACATTAAGCAGTGTTATACAATTGCTGCAACAATCAGTTTCATTTTCTACCTTCCTGAATTCCTAGATATCAACTCCTGCTTACCCCTCTTTTCCCAGTGTACACCAGGAACTTTTATTCTTCTTGCTATCTCTCTAGGTTCATCATTCCTGAGTTTCATATACTGAAAAACGTATAACCAAAACTTAAGAGGGCTACCCCCAGTGACAAACACATCAGAGATAAACTCCAATATGAAAAAGCAACAACACCTTCTCACCTGAGAAATTTGCAACACAGGCAAGTACTGACAGAAACACCTTGCTTCCCTAGGTGTTGGATTTTGAATTAACTTGTAGTTTCCGAATGCTCAGAAACATTACTCTTGCCAAAGTTTGTTTTTTTTTAAATTCTCACATGTAACCCTATGTGTAAATGAGAGAGTCTTGACCCAATTTAAGCAGCTTTTACTGAAGTTTCTGGGAAGAGAGTAGAATGAAACTAGATGCCAGAGTTCCCTGTCCCAACATTGAACATGATAAACTGAAAACAATTAAATATACATGTACTCATAAAAACACACAAATCTTGACTAATAATCAAATAAAGAAGGTACAGTGTATTAAAAATTTCTTAAAGTGGCAACCAAAGAATGAGGAAAGAAGATACCAGTAACACTATGCAGTTCCTGATGTTCCATTAATCAGTCAATCAATCAATCAATCAATCAATAATAAAAGCAAAGCTGTTACTTTGAGGGCTAAAGCATTCGTGATCCAAACCATAATGTTTTCCATTGCTTGGTAGGCAAATGAAAGTTGGGCATTGATTAAGAAAGACCAGGAAGAGTCAACATGTTTTAATTATGGTGCTGGCTAAGCATATTGAAAGTACCATGGACCTTCAAAAGAACATGCAAACGTGCCTTAGAAAAAGTACAGCCAGGAGGTTCCTGAGAGGCAGTGATGGTGAGGCTCTGTGCGCTTTGGACACATTGTAATGAGAGATACAATTCTGAAAGAGGGACACCACTAATGCTTGAAAATACAGTGAAACCGGGGAAGGCTTTCAAAGAGATGGGCTGACACAGTGGCTTCAACATAAGAATCCTGGTGAGCATGGAGCAGGCCTGTGCCGTGCTGTGTTCACCTGTTCCTAGAGCTACTGTGCTTCTGCAGAACCTAAGAACAGTAACACGCTAACATATTTCCTGAAAAAAAAATACAAGTGATCTTCCTATGTAATAACTCACTCTAATACCAAGTAGTTTAAAACAACAATCCTGGATAGAGTGTGATAAAATTGTGGAGTAAATCCCAACTCATTGGAAGACCAGGCTCACTGGTCAAATACAAGCTGTTGGAACCTTTAAACTATGACCATAGTCACCAGTCAGGTCTGCAACTGAACCCATGATCCACGGTGCACTTTTTGACTGAAGGATGCATAGGTCTGTAAGAGGAATAATGCTGAGGTGCACACACGTGGAAATAATCAACTACCTGAGCTCTAAAAGGAAGCACTTATCCACAGGCGAATGTAAGTTAGGAAGACTTAGGAAAGAAGCGACAGAAACAGAAAACACAGGAAAGAAGTGCGATCAGCAATGCTTCGTTGAAGAGATTGCAATGAATGAATTGAAACAAGTGTCTTGAGTTGTCGGATGCAAAATGAATGATCGACTCTGTCAACTTTCACCCAAGTCACAGTAAAAGGTTTTTTGAAACTGTATAGTATATTTAAAACAATAAAACTACAGTACTGCATTGTATCTCATAGTCCTGTGTGTTAGATAGGCGGTTCTTTTGCAAGTTTCGTTTGGGCTGAGTCCTTCAGAAAAAAAAGCACCTCATTTTGTTCTATTTAGCGGTGGGGAATATCTGGCCTTCAGGGTGGAAGAAGGCCTAAAAAAAAAATCATTAATCCCAGGCAGCATCACACACCTCAACACAAAGAAGCAGCCGTCACATTTGTCATTCTTAGGCTCCATCTAGTGAGTTTTAACTCATAAAGACTCAGAGTGACGGGACAGAACTCTTCCTGGTCCTGCACCATTGATGTAGGCAGGTGCCAATTCATCTTGTCTAGAGTTCTTCTGGTTTCTTTTCGCTGCCCGTCTACTTGACCAAGTATGATGTCCTTTTCCAGCACTGGTCTCTCTTGTTAATATATCCAAAGTATGTGAGAGCAAATCTCCCTATCCTTATGTCTCAGGACCATTCTGACTCTTTTTATTCCAAGATGGATTTGTTTTTTCTTTGGGAAGAAACTGGTGCTTTCAATGGGTGAGTGAATTAGGGGTGAGTTAATTCAATGTTTGTCCAGTAAGAAGAATAAAAGAACAGGTAACCTGCATCTTGTTTGAACTGTATGGGTTGTGAATTGGTGGTGGTGGGGCGGGACAGGTTGTTGACTTTTGGCAGAAAAAATCTTCATCACCCTTGTATGGTACCTAGCCTCGCTTCTATGCCTGAGGTCTCAGCTAGAAAGTGTGGATAGCCCAGATATTGCGGTGAGTATTCTCCCACCCTACTATAGCCAAACAGGATATGTTGCACATAGTAATAATAATTCAAAAGCATCCAAGCAGAAAGTTCAAGACTTTTGAGATTTAGGCTTTGCATTTTCAAATGCTGCTTCCATTTTATTCTAGTGGTCAGATGCAGCCACAAAGCTTATGTAGGCTTAAAAACACAATGGAGAGTCAAGATTTACGGTGACGTTATAGGACAAAGTAGAACTTTTCCTGTGGGTCTCTGATATTAAATATGGGGATAGCATGTGTCAGATTTCTCTTCAGAGAAACTGGTATGCTCAAAGTGTTGACCTTGTGGCTAGCAGATGAACACAGAATCTACGACCCCATGAGATCTCCTTTACCGTTGGCTTAAGGAGTGAGAATGCGGCTTCCAATTCTTGAAGGGACACATTGCAGGAAATTCTTGACTGTTGGCAATCTACTACAATTACTTACTGATATCCGTAATGTTTTTGGTTTTGTTTTGGGTGGGACAGGGCATATAAAGATGCATCTACAGGTCCAGTCATCCAGGAACTGCTGCCTGTCAGAAGCTTAAGTGGACCCCAAACCAAGATCTTCTCCAGTAAAACACCCTGAAGTAAGATTTCCAATTCCCTGGACTATGTAGAAATAAAATTATGTATCTGTAACTACTGACTATGTTACATATAGTACAGCAACAATAGGAATCTAAGACAATCATTGTCAGCCAAGCTATGTTATTTCAGCAATATCTCTCAGTATACCAGTTTTTCCACCGGCTCCACCTCGGGCACTTCCTCTAAAGTTTGAGAAGTGGGTTGGGGAGGCAAAAATGGTTGTGTTTTCTGTTATCTGAGCTGTGGTGGTTTGCAGAGCTTGTTTTGGATGAGTTCAGCAGGAGAAAGGAAAATTAGCACTGGGATTTCCTATTTTCAGGGCAGCATTGCAGCGTTTGGGAAAAAAACTGAGTATGCACACTTGAGGTATTGTTCTGGCTGAGTGAGCAGGCTTTGTCACTAGGACATCTAATAGAATCAAAGAAGAAAGAACTAAGTTTGGCCCAATGCAATTTCTAACTAAATAAAATCCCCAGCCAAACTCTTTGTCTTTATCCATGTGCCCCTCGCCCCCACCCACCCAAGGCTGCAGAAATTGAGATTGAAAACAATTTGAGCCTTTCATGTGCAGGCCGGCCAGGAAAAAAAATCATGCCCTGGATCAGATGAAAGTCTGCTAAAGGCTGCTTTTCAACTTACAGCATTGCAAATGGAAGATCCGGGCAGAAATGATCTCATTAAATATTAGCAAAATAAAAATAAATGACGAGGACAATGATGCACACTTATTACAGGAAATTTTTTTAAAGGAACAAAACCAGACAATCTACTTATGAGATGGCATGTAGCAGACAACCGAATAGTTCATGTGGGAATAAAACACAAACGAAAAATACCAAATAACACCAAATGTCTTACATTATCAGGAAACTCATTAAAATGTTTATGCAATAGAATGGGAGTTCAAAACAACAGCCTTAGATTAAAAATGGCATTACATATCTGGGGAGGCAAATTGAGGACACAAACTCATATCCATGATAGATAGCAAAGGAACAATAGAATGGTTGGAGATTGGGTTTCTGACATAAAGGAAAGTCTTGGGATGATCACAATGAATTCAAGAGACAAATAACAATATGAAGATATTAAAGCACATAGAAATGAGATAGTAAATGCAGAGGCAGAACACATAAGGGCAAATTGTGTCTCTGACATTGGAGATACAACAAATGGAACAAAAAGTATTTCAAGACATAATTCAAACAGATTGTTTTTAGATCAAGACAGAATTGACCTATGGATAGAAAGTAAATTCTGATTGGCAAACATTGGAGCACAGCCTATGAAAGCCTTTGGTTCTGAGAAATTGAGAAAATGTACTCCAGATAGCTTGATCGTCAAAATAATTTATCTCATAAGGAATAATTATTTTGTTCTTCTACTCATTGATTGTCGTATTCAGTGCTAAGATACAGTGGAGTAGTTCCTAAGAGTTCTGGAATACTGATTACAGAATACTGGAATTCTGAATACTGATTACAGTATTGTCCAATACAGAATATTCAAGAATTATAATAGGTATTGATCATTCTTAAAGCAAAAACAAACAAAATAGCCAATTAAGAGAAAACACACACACAAGACTGGAAAAGCAATGCTAAAGGGGCTGGTTAATTATTGAATTGCTTACTATTTAACCTTAGGTAATTACATAAGCAAAATACATAAGCAACTAGCAAAAAACAAAATAATAATGTTTTCACAAGTTGGAAGTGGAGAAAAGAGAAGGTAGGGAATTATAGGAGAATTTTTACTACTTAATCTTATATATTGTATTCAGAAGTAAATTGAAACCTTATAAAATACATTGAGAGCTTATGAGTGTTTTTACTATCCTTTAAAAATTACATTTTTATTTGTATTTACTTCCCATATCATGAAATTTAGTCATTCAATTATATTAAAGAGAATTTTGCAATCATCATCACAAACAGTTTCAGAATATTTTCTTTATGCATTCACCCTTATTAGTTCCCCATTCTTCCCAATCTTCCTTTCCCCCTCCCCACTGCCATCGCCCTGGTATTTAGCCAAACAGTTACTGTCTGAATAAATCTACCAACCCCGGGCTTTATATACAGAAAATCATTCATAATACAAACAGCAAGCAAGAAAATAAACAACAAACCTCTCAACAATAGTGAATCAGAAAAATATAGAAAACCTCAACTCTAAAGAAGACATAACATATTAAAAATGAAGCAATGTTAAAATACATCAAAAACTTTCTGCCTGATAGCAAGGTTATTCATAGCCCTTGATGATAGTAAGAGGGAATTCACTGGAGGTTTAGCCAATCCATGATTTAGCCAAAGCATCAAATGGATTTAGAACTTCCACTCTCATCCCTAGCCCTCTGCAAACTGGGTGTTCACAACTAAAGCTCTGATAAAATTCCCTACTTCAGATTTGGATTGTGTTATTCCTTGATTACACAGACAGGTGTTTTTCTTCCATGTGGACTGGGTTGAAACCTCCATTAGAAGACTCTTTGAAGACAAGTCTTCAAATGATCAGACTTGCCTCTCTCTGATAGCTGGGAGCCATAGAGTTTCTCCACTACACTTTCTTTTTTTTTCATAAATCATTTTATTGGAGGTTCCTACAAATCTTATCACGATCAATATATACGTCAATTGTATGCAGGCCACATTTGGACACTTGTCGCCTTCATCATTCTTGAAACATGTTCCTTCTTCCTAGGCCCCCCCCCCCCCCCCAGTACCAACTCCTCATATTTCCTGGCCCTTTCCACTCCTCCTCCCCCATGAACCCTTAACAATTTACAAATTGTCATTATTTTGTCAGCACACACAGTCCAATATGTCCCTTCACCCACTTCCCCGTTGTCTGTACCCCAGAGAGGATGTCGTATGTAGATCTCTACTGCACTTTCTTATAGCACCCATATCTTCAGAAATTGCTGCATGGGGACAGGTATCTTTTTCTTTCATAGTAGAATGATTTTTTTAATTAAAAATCATTTTATTGGGGGCTCATACATTGTTTTTCACAATACATAAATAAACAAGCTGTGCCAAGGACCTTCACATGTTCGTTGCTGTCATCGTTCTCCAAACATCCGCCTTTCCCCTTGAGCCCTTTATTTGGCTTTTCCATCCTTTTCCCTCTTCCTCTGCTCTCCCTTCCCCACCAACTCTCAATGCTTTATAAATTATGATTGTTCTGTCCTATCTGACACTGCCTGATCTCTCCCCAATCCACTCCTTTGATTTTTTAAAAATAACTAATATCCCTATTTGCAAAAATATTTTAAGTGATATCACGAATTTAACTTTCCTTTGTTTTTAAACATATCCGTATTACTCTTAAGTGCCATTGAGTTGATTTTGACCCATAGCGAAGTCATAGCGGAACAAAATGCTGTCCAGTCCGGTGCCATTCTCAGTATCATCCTTATGCTTGAACCTGTTGTTGCAGTCACTATGTCAACTCATCTCCCGAGATCTTCCCTCTTTCACTGTCCCTCTACTTTACCAAGCAGCCTTTCTGCAAGGGCTAGTTTCTCTAGACCATAGGATCAAAGTAGATAAATTGAAGGCTGGTCATTCTTACATTGAAGGAGCAGTATGGGCATACCTCTTGCAAGACAGGTGGGTTTGTACTTTTAGCGATCTGTGGCATTTTTCAATACTCTTGTCAAGCACCGCAATCCAAATGCACTGATTTTCCTTCAGTTTTTTTTTTTTTTAATTCAGTGACCAACTTTCAGATACATGTGAAGCAATTTAAATACCATGGCTTGGGTCAGCTAAACCTTTATTCTCAAAATAAGATCCTTGTTTTTTAATATTCCAAAGAGGTCTTCGATAGCAGATTTACCTAATGAAAATTGTCTTTTCATCTCTTGACTGCTACTTCCATGCATATTGATTGTAGATTGAAGTAAGACAACATTCTTAATAATGCCACTGTTTCTACATTTATCCTTTTGGCCCAATTGTGAAGATTTTTTTTTTGGTTTTCATTGAGCTATGATCCATATTGAAAGCTGCAATCCTTGGTCTTCAGAGCAAGTTCTTCAATTCCACCTCATGTTCAGTAAGCAAAGTTTCATCTCTATATCTCAGGCTATTAATAAGCCTTCCTCCAAGCCTGATGCCAGCTTCTTCATCTTCCTATAAGTCAGCTTCTCTGATCATTTACTCAGCATAGAAATTAAACAAATATAGAGATGTATGAATCCCCAATAAAATGATTAAACAAAACCTTTTAAAAAAGAAGGTACAGGAGGAGAGAAGATGGCGGCCAGATAGGAAGCTTATGCCCAGAGCTCCTGGAGATCAGTGAGTGGGGGTGCCACAGGGGAGGGTGGGGCTCTTGAATTGGGTTTTGTGACTCCAGGAAAGCTCAGAGCCCTCCTCTGAACCAGGATCAGGCTGGACCGGTACGCCCGCGCTCCCCATGGACGCCGGCACAGACGCTGCTGGTTCTTTGTGCTGGCCGAATCCAGGGCGCCTGCTCCGTGACCCTGAGAACAGGGACCCCCAGTTAATCAGTGTCCGCAATCGCTGACCAGTTCTTCCCACCTCAAGGTGCCCAGGGTGCCCAGGGGACACTCCACACAGACCTGCACCTCTCACTCCCCACCCCTAGGGACTCCTGTGTCCCCAGCTGAAAGGTGGGTCAGCCCCTCCCCCACCCAGGAGGCCCTGGCCCAGGTGCGCCTTAAGGGCGCCAACACTACCCAGGATAGGATCAACCCATCCCCTAAACTCAGGCCCACCACCTGGGCCACACTTTCTAACAGGAGCGAAAGGAACGCCTGCACTCCCCAAGGTCGCCTGCACTCCCCACAGATGCTGCCGGTTCAGGGCGCCCGCCCCACGACCTACAACAGAGAGGTCTGCTTTACATTGTCCCCTGGGTAAACAGCCAGCCAGTCTTCCCCACCCCAAAGTGCTGGAGGATTTTTTTCCCACCTATCTTTGGCAAGTGCCCCTAGACAGGATCAGATCACCCAACTCCCTACCCACCCACTAACCCACTCCCTTGCTCAGCCAACACGCTCCATCAGATCTGCAAGGTCCAACTGCAAACAGTTCCTGAGGAAAGCTATAAGACCAGCCTCCTAAAGAGAGACCCCAGGGCCACAAAGCACCAAGGAAAATGCCATCTAATTCGAATAAATCAAACAAAAAACAGCTAACCGCTTCCATAGTATCAAGAAAAGAGAAACTGAATCCGATGTAAGAAGGTCAGCTGGACCTAAAAGCAGTCATAGAAAATGCAGAGATCGATCAACCATGGAAAGAAATCTTCAAGATGTTACTAACACGCATGCAGATCTTGAGCGACGCATTAAAGAAGAAAGAAGAATTGATACAGGAGATAAAGGCCATGCACCAAAAGGAAATCCAAGAACAAAAGAGTGAGCCAAAAAAAACTAATAGTAAGCTCTCAGATTTAGGCCAGAGAATGGAGGAGGCAGAGAACAGGACAAGTGACCTAGAGGACTCACAAGTAGAAATTAATAAATGGGAGAAAATATCTAACAAGTCTATGAGAGAAGAAAATATTAGTAGCCTGATACTATGGCTGATACTATTAAAAGAAACAACATTAGAATTATCAGTCTGCCAGAGGATGAGGCATCAAGAAAACCACCATCCATAATAGTGAGAGAAACTTAGAGGAAAACTTCCCTAGCTTGATGAATGAAAACCATATAACCATACAGGAGGCCGAAAGAGCATCAGCTAGACTAAACCCCAAGAAGAAAACACCAAGACATATAGTTGCTAAACTATCCCATTATGAGGAGAAAGAGAAAATTATGAGAGAAGCTAGGGAAAAAAGGTCAATCACATATAAAGGCAAACAGATAAGAATATGCTGGACCTATCAATGCAAACTGTAAAGAAAAGGAGAGAGTGGGGCAGCATATTCTGAAAATTGCAGGAACACCATGCAAACCCAAGAATACTCTATCCAGCCAAATTATCTATCAAAATTGATGGAGAAGTAAGTCTTTCCAGACAAGGAAAATCTCAGAGAATATGCCAAAAGGAACCCAGCCCTACAAAAGATTCTCACCGACTCACTGGGAGAAGAAGAAAAACAACCTCCTAACACATGTAGAAAGAATCTACCCAGAAACTATCAAAGGGATAACAGCCCCCAATATAACTCTGGCTCAGAGATGGAAGAAAGGCAAGAATGAACCACAAACAGACACAACCCATGGAAATAGAAAAACATCCAATCCAAGAGCAATAAAATGACAACACAGAGTACACAGATAGATGTAATAACCCTAAATATTAATGGATTGAACTCAGGCCTTAAGAGATAGAAATTAATAGACTGACTTAGAAAACATACCCCTCAATCTGCTGCCTATAGGAGACACATCTTAAGATCACAAAAAAAAAAATATATTGAGAATCAAAGGCTGGAGAAAAATATACCAAGCAAACAGCAATTCCAAAAATGCTGGAGTAGCAATCCTAATCTCAGATAAAATTGACCTCAAAGTGCAAACCATAATAAGAGACAAAGAAGGACACAATATAATGCTTAAGAGAAGGGTAGACAATGATCCAATAAGCATTTTAAATATATATTCCTCAAATGAGAGACCCGCAGAATATGTAAACCATAAGATGAAAAAGGAAATTACAACCTCAACAATTATAGTGGGTGACTTCAACATACCACTCTCAGAGAAAGACAAATCACAAGGAAAGAAACTCAACAAGGAGGCCAGAGATCTAAATACTACAATTAGACAGTTTAAGTTGGTAGATATCTACAGGGTCTTTCATCCAAAGGAAAAGCACTTCACATTCTTCTCAGTCTCACATGGCAGTTATTTGAAGATAGACCACATACTGTGACATAAGGAGAATCTACATAAATTTAAGCATATTGATATCATACAGAACTCACTCTCAGACCACTCTGCCATAAGGTTGGAAATCAACAAAAGGAAGGTAAGGAGAACTAGAGAAAATAGTTGGAGAATGAATAATTCTCTATTGCAAAAGGAATGTGTACTGGCCCAGATCAGAGAGGAAATTAAAAAATTTCTAGAAACCAATGAGAATGAAAGCACGACATACCAAAACTTATGGGACACAGCAAAGACAGTCTTAAGGGGAAGTTTCATTGCAATACAGGCACACCTGAAAAAGGAAGAGTGTCTCATAACTGATACGTTGACACAGAATTTACAACAATTAGAGCAGAGTCAGCAGGATAATCCCACTAATAGCAAAGGAAAGGAAATGATAAAAATCAGGTTTGAGATTCAGGAGAGAGAAAATAAGAAAACAATGGAAAAAATTAACACTGCTAAAAGTTGCTTCTTTGAAAGAATTAACAAAATTGATAAACCATTGACAGACTTAACCAAAGAAAAGAGAGAGAAAATTTCAATAGCAAGAATAAGGGATGAAAGAGGGGATATCACAATTGATCCTAATGAAATCAAAAGAATAGTCACTCAGTACTACAAAGATCTTTACTCCAATGAACTCAACAACTTGGAAGACATGGACAAATTCTTGGAAAAGCAATCTCTTCCTAGATTGTCTCCAATGGACGTCAAGAATCTTAACAGAGCCATAACAATAGAAGAAATAGACAAGGTTATCAAGGGACTACCAACAAAGAAATCACCTGGACCAGATGGCTACACAGGAGAATTCTACCAAGCATTCAGGAAGAACTGACACCAGCCCTACACAAGCTCTCCCAAAGCACAGAAAAAGATTGCAAACTCCCAAACTCCTTCTATGAAGCTAGTATAACACTGATAGCAAATGAGGCAAGGATCCACAAGAATTGAGAACTTCAGACCAATATCCCTAATGAATATTGATGCAAAAATCCTTAATAAAATACTGGCCAATAGAATACAAAACAAATAATTCACCATGACCAAGTGGGGGTTCATACCCGGAATGCAGGGGAGGTTCAACATATGAAAGACCATTCACCATACTGACAAGAAAAAAGATGCCGAAAAAGCATTTGACAATATTTAACACCAATTCATGTTTAAGACACTCAAGAAGATAGGAATAGAAGGAAAAGCCCTCAGGACAATACAAGCTATATATGAAAAACCAACAGCCAATGTGACAGTCAATGGAGAAAAGACAAACACAATCCCAGTGAAAAAGGGACCAGAGAAGGATGTCCATTGTCCCCTCTATTGTTCAATATCGTACTGAAGGTTTTAGCTATCAGGATAAGACAAAGAAAAGACAAAGAAAGTACACGACTGGGGAAGGTAGAGGTGAAATTATCATTATTTGCAGATGATATGATTATATATATGGAAAACCCCGAAAGCTCCACAAAGGGATTACTGGAAACAATAGAGGAGTATGGCAGAGTGGCAGAATACAAGATCAACAATCAGAAGTCGATTGGTCTGCTGTACACATCAGATAAGACCACAGAAGAGGAGATTAAAAAAAAGAGGTACCCTTCACAAGAGCCAAGCATAAATTGAAATACCTAGGGATATACCTGACAAAAAGAACAAAAGATCTATAAGGAAAATTATAGAACACTATTTCAAGAAACCAATAATGACTTCAAGAAATGGAAAAAATAGCCCATGCTCGTGTATCGGAAGACTCAATGTAGTAAAGATGACAGCCCTTCCCAAGGCACTATATAAGTTTAATGCAATACCGATACAAGTACCATCCTCCTTGTTCAAAGAAATGGAAAAAATGATTACCAACTTCATATGGAGAGAGAAGAAGCCCAGAATTAGTAGAAAACTCCTCAAGAAGAAGGACATCGTGGGAGGGCTTGCCTTACCTGACTTTCGCACATACTATATAGCTGCAGTGGTCAAAACAGCGTGGTATTGGCATAATGGCAGACACTCAGACCAACGGAAAAGAACTGAAAGTCCAGAAATAAAAACACAAGCATACAGACAACTGATCTTTGATAAGGGCCCCAAAAGTATTAAATGGGAAACAGATGCCCTTTTCAACAAGTGGTGCTGGAAAAAATGGATATCAACCTGTAGAAAAATGAAGCAAGACCCTTACCTTACTCCATGCCCTAGAATAAATTCAAGGTGGATTACAGACCTTGAAGTAAAACTCCAAACTATTAGGGCCATCAATGAGGAAATTGGGAACAGCCTGAGAACACTGGCACAGGGGCTATATAGGCTAACAGAAATAGGGAAAGACACAAACACAGAGGAGGCTCAAATAGACAAATGGGATATACTAAAGATAAAACACCTGTGCACATCGAAAGAATTCACCAAGAGAGTAATAAGAGAGCAGACAGACTGGGAAAACATCTTTGGCAATGACAAATCAGATAAAGGCCTTATTACTAAAATCTACAATACCCTGATAGTTTCCAAAAAGAGCAAAACTAACTGCCCACTGAGGAGGTGGGCAAAGGAATTAAACAGAAGTTTCACAGAGACAGAAATCAGAGAGGCCAATATATATATGAGAAAATGCTCCCGATCATTAGCCATAAGAGAAATGCAAATCGAAACAGCGAGATACCACCTAACACCCTCAAGGATAGCCCAATTCAAAAAGTCAGAAAGTAACAAATGCTGGAGAGGCTGTGGGGAGATAGGGTTGCTTATACACTGCTGGTGGACCTGCAGGTATGTACAGCCACTATGGAGATCAATTTGGAGATACCTAAAACAGATGGAAATTTAACTACCATACGACCCAGCAATTCCACTGCTGGGCATATACCCAGAAGAGAAAAAAAAATCCACGACCAGAGATCTGTGCTCCAATGTTCATCGCAGCACAGTTCACAATTGCAAGGAGTTGGAAGCAGTTCATATTCCCATCAACTAATGAATGGATTAAAAAGCTGTGGTACATACATACAATGGAGTACTATGCATCGCTGAAAAGCAGTGATGAATGCATGAAACACGTCACCGCATCGGAGGAACTGGAAGAAATTATGCTAAGTGATGTTAGCCAAGGGCAAAAGGACATGTACAATATGAATCTGTTGAGGTAAGCATATTAATAATTTCAAAATCGGAAAGGGGCATAGAGAAAAAGCTATTATATAGAGAAAACCCTGGGAGAAGGCCCATGTAATATGGCAGGGATCAGATCAAATCTAGGGCTACATATGGTAGCCAAATTGGGGGGAGGGGGGAGAGGGGGCAGATGGGGATGTGTAGAAAGGGAAGGGGGCACTAAACCATCAAAGGGGAGCATATTGTTTATATCTCCACAGGGAAAGTGGGACCAAACTGAAACCCGGAGACCCAGCATGTGAATGCAGATGACAGCATGGAGTGGAGAACCAGTGGAGGGACCTTAGAACATAACCCCAACCCCAACTATAGGGGCAGCCACCTCTCTACCAGAGGAATTTGTCTTGGAGGCCAGCACTGAAGCTGAAGCTTGGGGAGTGAGATATGCCTGACCAGAGTACATGAGAACAAATGAAAGTGGAGGAAGAGAGAATGATGTGCATCTTGGCCCACTGAACCTTCAGGACGACATTGCCACTCAGAACAGCTAATGCACAAAGAGGACTCTACGGCTGGCCCCATTTATGAAATATGCTTACCCTCGCAGACCCAAGGCCTATTGGGGCCAGGATGAAAAAGCGGGGTCAAGATTATACCCTGTCGTACACAACCACACCAATGCAAAGCACTAAGAGTGTGCAACAGAGCATAGAGTCACAGATGGAGTGCCAAGGATATACTTTGGGGTCAGAGTATTGGCACCCCATCTGACTCAACTAGGGGTCACTCTACGAGGTCAACTACAGACCTTGAACTTTATACAGGTTCTTATATTGCTATTATTTTTATTATTCTGTTACATATTATATAGAACAGTGAGGGGGTTTCTTGCTGTTGTTATCATTGTTTTATTTGCATCAGTTGCTCCATTTTAGGAGAGCTTTCTTGTACATATTGTTACCTCTGCAGGTCTATCTAGACAAGATAGACTGGACAAAGAGGTTGGAGGCGAAAATGACAGGACTGATGGTTCCAGGCTAGGGGCATTGAAGAGGGGGAAGAGGGGGAAAGGTGGTGATGCTGACCAGCCCAGGAAAAAAGAAATAACAATTGCTACAAATGCAGGGACAAGGTGGGTGAGAGAAGGCCAATAGGGTTTGATTAAGACTAATGTAACAGAGAGAAAACACTGAAACCAAATAGAGACAGAGCATGATAGGGGGACAAGAGAGAAGCAAATGGAAATAGAGGAAGGAACTGGAGGATAATGGGCATTTATAGAGGTTCAAATACAGGTATGTACATAGGGGCATATATTTATAAGTGAGGATGGGGAAAGAGATTAACGTGCATACTTATAGGGTTAGTAGTGGGACAACAGATGGGCATTGGACCTTAACTCAAGTACCTCCTTGGTTCAAGAACACTTTGTTCTATTAAATTGGCATTCCAAGATGCTCACCTTTCCGACATGATCACTGAAGACAAATGTGTGCATAAGCAAAGGTGGCGAAGAAAGCTGATGGTGTCTGGCTATCAAAAGATGGAGCATCTGGGGTCTTAAAGGCTTGAAAGTAAACAAGCAGCCATCTAGCTCAGAAGCAACAAAGCCCACATGGAAGAAGTACACTAGCTTGTGGAATCTTGAGGTGTCAAAGGGATTAGATATCAGGATTCAAGAACTAAAAAGCATGACATTGCATGCTCACTTTCCTGATATGATTGCTGAGGACAAATGTGTGCATAAGCTAATGTGGTGAAGAAAGCTGATGGTGCCTGGCTACCAAAAGATATAGCATCTGGGGCCTTAAAGGCTTGAGTAAACAAGTGGCCATTCAGCTCAGGAGCAATAAAACCCACACAGAAGAAGCACACCAGCCTGTATGATCATGAAGTGGTGAAGGCATCCGGTGTCAGGCATCAATGAGCTAAAATCATATTATTATTATTAATGAGGGGGAGTACAGATTGGGGACCCAAAGCTCATCAATAGGTGAGGTAACATCCTCTTGCAGAGGGGTTACAAGGAGGAGATGAGCCAGTTAAGATACAGGGTAGTAGCAATGAAATATGCAACCTTCCTCTAGTTCCCATGCTGCCTCCCAACCACTATCATGACCCCAATTCTACCACATAAATCCACTTAGACCAGGAGATTTACAGTGAAGTTGGAAACATGGGAAACTTAGGATAGATGATCCATTAAGACTAGTGATAGGAGTGGTAAAACCAGCAGGGTTTTACCAGAAGGATGGAGGAATAGACATGGAGAACCAACTTTAGGGATCTACACGTAGCCTCCTCTCTGGGACATGGACAATAGGGAAGTGAGTGTTGGGACACATTGTACAGTATACAGTATAAAAAATAATAATTTGTAAATTACTAAGAGTTCAAGGGGAAGGAGGGGAGGAAGGTAATATAGGGAGCTGATACTGGGGCCCAGATGGAGGGAGGATGTTTTGAGAGTGATGATGGCAATGGGTGTGTAAATGTGGCCTGCATGCAATTGATGTTGGTATGGATTGTGATGGGAGTTGCATGGACCCCCAATAAGATGATTCATTAAAATAAAGGCAAGGGAGAGGAAAGGGGAGTTAAAAAAATAAATTAAAAAAAAGAAGGTATATGCTCCTCCCTCCAAAAGAAAGTACAACCCTGATGCATACTGTTCCTTATTTCAAACTACAAAGTATAGGCTTGTTTTATTTATTTACCTCCTGATCCCTGTACAAGTTCCACATCATCTCAATGAAGTGTTCAGGAATCCCCCTCATTCTCAAGGCTATCCATAGTTTGGTATGATCCATACATTAGCTGTCTTGACATAGTCAATCAAAAACAAGTAAATATCTTTCTGGTGGTCTCTGTTTTCAGCTATGGTCCATCTGACATCAATTATGATATTCCGTGTTCCGTGTCTTCTTCTGAAGAAAGAGGCACGTGGTATCCATGAATATTATTCTATAATTTGAGCAGTCTATTGGGTCCTCTTTATTGAGAATGGATACATATGGAACACTTACTGTAAGCTAACCAAGTAGCTGGCTCCCTCATTTCTTCTCTTGTATGAGTAAGTACTTGTAGTGCTTCATTAGCTTGTTGTAATTTTTCATTTGGCATTCCATCTTGGAGACTTATTTTTGGCTCCAATGCAGTTTCAAGCGCTTCCTTCAATACCACTAGTTCTTGTTCATATTCTATCTTCTGAAATGATGAAGTGTTGACCAGTTCTTTTTCTGTTTAGTGATGCTATTATTTCCACCTTCTCCTTTTATTTTTTAAATCTTCTTCTCCTTTTATTTTTTCCATCTCCCAATTCCATTTGTTGGTGTTGTTCTAAATTACCAAATTTGTATTTCTTTGTTATAGCAGCAATAAAAACTAAGACAGCACTAGACATGCTTGTAATTATTTTAAGTACCAAACCCAATCTCAATTTTGAAACAAAATTCCAATACGAAAGTCTAATTATGACAAGGCAACAACAAAATTCTACCATGAGTCACCACTATCAACTGAACCAACTCCCACCCCACCCCTTTTGCTTAAATTAAAACATCCTTAGTCCACAGGAAAGAGTGACAGAGAGAAGTTCTCATTCTGGTGCTGAAAGCCTTGAGGGCAACATTCCTGCTTAAGGCAGCTCTTCTGCAGAGAGCACAGAAGTGCTGGCTCCAACTGGAGACATGACTTCCCCTTCGTCAATCACTGTGCTACAGAGAACTGTGATACTGAAGATGCAGTTCAAGGAGAGCAGGCTGCACCACTAGCTCACATGGGACAAACCAAGAGGGGAATGCAACAGGCCAGCAATGGGAACAAAGATGCAAAGTCCCTGCAGGATCTTGAGAGCAGACATCAGTCTCAGGGGGCAGTTCTTATCACCACATCTGAACTGGTTGGGGCATATTCCCAAGGAGGCCACACTGAAAGGTATAACTGGGTGGAGGGTGGACCACTAGAATGCTCCAACCTTGATTGTACAACAAGAAGTGCAACTGGGTTTTATAGAATGCACGTCCCTTGGACAGGAACACTGAGGACTTATAGCACTGTTGGTTAAGATGGATCTCCTGGAAAAAAAAGAGGAATGGACCAATGGATATTTTTTCAGGGCCTGTTCGCTATTTAACAGAGGGATATGCATTTACTTGAGACCAGGACAATAGTTAGGCATGGGATTGCTTGCATGGGATACTTTTTCCCTTTTTTTCCTTTCTTTCTATTTTGGTGTCTAGCTATATAAGATATACAGGATAATCAGCTCCAAGGAGACAGCAATGGGACCAAAGGTTGGGGAAGGGCATGGGAGAGAAGAAGGGGAGGAGAGGGATGTGATAAGCTAATAATGACAGAGACAAGGGAATAGAAAGGGATCTAAAAGTGATATTAAAGAGGGGATAGAGTTCCTGGTCTGAAATATGATAGTTTGGCAGGAGGATACCAAAATAAATAAAGAACAAGAAAGTAAAAATTCTCTATATATGTATAAATATAGGTGTGTGTATATATAAATATAGGTACATATAAGTATAGGTTCCTATATTTATAGGTATATATGTGTGTGTATATATGTGTATGTGTGTTTGTATGTATAGATTTTGGGCTTCTGCTTTCATCTTACCGCAGTAAAAGAAAAACTTGTTCTAGTAATGTAGCAATGTATGATAGTCACCTTCATCACCTTACTAACATGATCACTGAAAACAAAATGGGTGCAAAGCAAGTGCAGTGAAGAAAGCCGGTGGTTCCTGACAATTAAAGTAGATAGTGTCTGAGGTATTACCGACTTGACATTAAACAAGCAGCCATCTAGCAGGGAAGCAACAAAGTCCACATGGAAGGTGCACACCTGCCTGTGTGATCAAGAGACTTCGATGGGAAGAGGTATCAGAAGTTCAAAAACCAGCAACCAATTAACATGAAGTAGCATTGACAAAATGGAGACCCCAAACCCACCTGCAAGATAATTGAATAGTAACTCACAGAAAGGCCACCTGGGAGGGGTGATATAGCCGGGGTGCAGGGTAGCACGGTTAAAATACATAACCACCCTCTAGTTCTTCAATGTTTCCTCCTCCTCCTATTATACTCTTAGTTTTACTTCATCAATCCTGTTACACTTGCATTTGTTTATGTGTACAATTAAGATCGTTTGATACATGAAATCCAAGACAGATAACCCCTTCAGGAATTGTCATGGAAGTAATGATTTCCTGAGTTTACAAAAGGAGATCGGGAGTGGGGATTGGGGGAGATGAGGAAGGGGGAACTGATAGCCACGATGACTATATAACCTCATCCTAAGGGAACATATCACAAAATGGCAGGTGTGCAGCTACATTGGATGATGGAAGATATGGGGGGGGGAGAATAATGACAATAATAATACTTAACAAGAGTTCTTGGAGAACTCTTCCTTAGGTATGTTTCCTTAGGTATAATTGCTGAGTGGGGAATAATTTTTAAATTATATAATATGTATTAAATCCCAACTAATAATAAAAGAGACAGATATTATATAAGTGTATACATTATAGTACCAAGTACACAAATAGGACAGAAAACTATGCCTGTGATAGTCTGGGTAGACAAGAGATACAAATCGAGAGACAGTCTTATGTGTATAAGAAAAAGCTTCATTTTATTATTAATTTTGGACTACTAAGAGCCTTTATTTGCATTCCCCCATTGATCAGAGACATATTTAAATATATATACATTTTTGAAACAAATAATTTGCATATGTCTTATGGGAAGTCACACATATTTGGTAGTTTAGATAGACTGAATCTCAGGTATATGAAAAAATACCTATATATATTTTTCTGAGTAGACAAAACAAAAATTTTTTTCTCTGTGACTTTCTAAAGCTCCTGGAACTTCTATTTCATTAACAGTTTTACTCTTCTTTTTTGAAATTTATTTATTTTATCACTTAATTTTTTTAAATTGGGGGCTCCTACAACTCATATCAAAATTCATCCATCCATTGTGTCAAGCACATTTGTACATTTATTGCCATTATTTTTCTCAAAACATTTGCATTCTACTTGAGCCCTTGGTATCTGCTCCTCATTTTCCCCTTCCCTCCTCATTTGCCCTCCCTCATGAAACTTTGATAATTTATTATTATTTGTAATTGTTATTTATAAAATAATAAATTATATTATTTATGAATTATTATTTATAATTTATAAATTATTACTTTGCACATTTTACACCACCCAACGTCTCCCTTCACCCACTTTTATTTGTCCATTGCCCAGGGAGGGGGCTATATGTTGATCCTTGTAATTGGTTCCCCCTTTCTACCCCACGTTCCCTCCACCCTCCCAATACTGCCACCTTCAGCACTGGTCCTAAAGGAATCCTCTGTCCTTGATTCCCTGTGTTTCCAGTTCCTATCCGTACCAATGTGCATCCTCTGGTCTAGCTGGATTAGTAAAGCAGAATTTGGATCATGATAGTGGGGCAGGGGTGGAGGGAGAAAGAATTTATGAACTTGAGGAAAGTTGTATGTTTCATCATTGCTACACTGCACCTTGACTGGCTCATCTCCTCCCCATTACCCTTCTGTAAGGGGATGTCCAGTTGCCTACAAATGGGCAAATGGGTCTTGGGTCTCCAACCTGAACACCCCCTCATTCACATTGATTTGATATTAGTTCTTTGATGCTGCTACCTCATCCCTTTGACATCTCAACATCGCACAGACTGGTGTGAAGAAAAAACTTTATATGAAAGAGTAAGAGGAGTCGGTCAGAGTGCAGTGTGGCAACAATGAGGTATGCAACTTTCCTCTAGTTCCCAAATGCTTCCTCCCACCCACTATCATGATCCCGGTTCTACTTTGCAAACCCAGCTAGACCAGGGGATGTATACTGGATTCAGAAACATGGAGAATTCAGAGCAGATGATCTCTTCGGGACAAGTGGTGTGAGTGGTGATACCAGGAGGGTGAAGGGAGGATGGAGTGGAAGAAAGTGACCAATTGCAAAGATCTGCATATGATCTCTCTAGAGTACAGACAGTAGGGAAGTGGGTGAAGGGATACAGGACTGAGTACGATATGAAAAAGTAATAACAATGTGTAAATTATTAAGGGTTCATGGGGGTGGGGGAGGGAAGAGGAAGGGGAAATATGGAGAGCTGGTACTGGGGGCCTAAGTGAAGGGAGGATGTTTCAGGGGTGATGATGGCAAAAGGTGTGCAAATGTGGTCTGCATACAATTGAAGTGTGTTGATCATGATGGGAGTTGTATGGGCCCCCACTGGAATGATTATCTTTTTTAAAAAAGAAGGGTAAAGAGGAACTTAAACCAAGGACTCAATTAGGAAATATTTGGAAATGAAAATGACATATATACAAATGTGCTTGATACAAAGGATGCATTGAATGTTATAAGAGCTCTAATAAAATTATCAAAAAAAGAGTAATTGTATATTAAACAAACATACCAGCTTAGTCCTGATCAAATCCATATGTCTTATATTCACCCCTATGTTGGTTAGCAGTCTGTAAATCCTCTTCAGACACATGCAATACAAGCAATGACTTCGAATGTAGCAAGATCACAGGCCAGTGGGGGGAAGTCTTGTGGATCCAGTGGTGTTTAAGCATTTCATTGCTGACGGGGCTCTTGACCTGACTTCTCCAACTCCGGAGGTTTGGATCAATCATCCTCTCTTATTTGTCTTGGCCACAGGAATGTTTTGCAGGAAGTGAGCATGTGTCCTGCCTCCTTAACACCTCCAAATGAGGTCATCGAGCTATTACCTGACTGACAGAAAGGACTCCACCTCTTCACTCTGAATCCCCAAATTGACACCAGATTGCATATCTACCACAATGATAAATTATTATTATTTTCATATTTCACGCCATTCACTGTCTCTGTTAAAGAGAATCTTTTGTTATTTTTCCTTTCTTACATATGCATGCAAACTTGAAGCCCTAAAGTACCTAAATTTCACCCTCTTGGGTGCTTCCTTCCCTGTCATTTAAATAAAACAGAATAATCTTTCTCTGCAGAGAAACTTTATTATCCCATGCAGCTTGAAGTTTTCCCCTGTATCTTCTTTGATCGCATGATATTTCATCTTCATCTCTGATGATAATCATCTCTCAAATCTTGTGTAAAATAACTTTTTCTAATGAGTATCATGAAGCAGATACAGAGTGGTTCCTTTAAAATAATCTCCATTTTATTTATCTCCGCAGTGCTTACCATGATACCTGTACATAGCGAATGCACCACAAATAACCATTTGTATTTTGAACATGAAGTCCTTAAAAAACAATCTCATGGTTATTGAGTCAATTCTGACTCATGAAGTCCTTATTAGTGGGGTAGTTGCAATATATTTGGCTCAAACTCATAGGGACCTTACACCAACAGAACAAAACACTGCCCTGGTCCTGAACGTTCCCCATGATTGTCACTACACTTGAGCCCCTTGCTGCAGCCACAGTGTCAATGCATCTTGTTGAGGAACTTCTTTTCAATGACCCTCTACTTTACCAAGCAAGATGTCCTTCTCCAGGGACTTATCCTTCCTGACAACATGTCCAAAATATGTAAGACAAAATCTTGTCATTCTTACCTTTAAAATAAACTCTGGCTAGACTTATTCCAAGACAGATAAAGTCACTAGGTTTCACACATTTTTCACATAGATGTGTTAGGGGGAAAGGCCTGAAACCTGTTTCTAAAGAATCAGCCATTCAAAATGCTGTGGAGAAAAGTTTTCCTCTTACACTCCCATGGGTCATGAGTCTGTACCACCTTTGCAGTAACTTTTTATTTTAAATTAGCTTGTTACCATGGTTGTTAGTTGTCACCCAGTTGTGTATACATATGATACTCTTGTGTATAACACCAAAATATGAATAAATTAAATATGCTTATTCCTATACCATCTTTATGATTATCATTGACTATGAATTCATGTTTTGACCACATTGTCAATCAATCTCACTGTGCTTTGCCCTGTCCCTCCATTTAACCAGTCATGATTGTTTTGTTTTCTATTAACTTACATTTTGAAATGAGTTTTACTGGATAGGTAGGAAACATCTACAAAGATATTCATTCTCGAACCCTTTACTGACAGAAATAACTATTTCCTAAGTACATTGCAATTTCACACTGTACTGATAATCACTCTGAAAAATGAAGGCTGCTGCACTCAATATTTGGGTAAGGAAAGCAAGGCTCAGAGAGGTATATCCTATTCATCTGTCTAAAGCTACACAGTAATCCAGAAGTGGAACTGGAATTGAATCCCAATATGTTAGAGCCAGTGATGGCAAGACTCCATCTTGCCTAGATTATACTTATTGTCAGGAGAGAACAGTCCTTGGAGAAGGACGTCACATTGGTAAATTGGAGACGTGGTGAAAAAAAGGAAGACATTCAACAAGATGTCTCGACACAGTGCGTGCAACAATAGACTCCGGCATAGGAGCATTTATGAGGATGGGGCAGGGCCGTGCAGTTTTGCTCTGTTGTGTGTGGGGTGTCAATGGGTCAGGGCAAACACCATAACACCTACTAACAACAAACTAGTTCACATGATATATCATTCAATGATTTAAATATAGGAAAGAGTTATGCAATCACTATAACAATCCATTTTAGAATATTTCTTCATTCTTGTATGCCTTTAGAATTTTTCCCATTCCCCCAAACTTCCCCTGACCTAACCTTAGAAATTTTAATTCTGTTTCAATGCTTGCCATTTACCCATCTTAGATTTCATGCACAGAAAAACACACCACACCAAAACAAAGCAGTAACTGCCAAGATACAGCCATGAAAAACCACAATCAAAAAGGAAAGCAGAAAACAATAAAAACTAGAACACATGTAAAATAGTTCAAAAGGGAGAACAAATGATAAGGTGCTAAGTTTTAACTCTATTTTATCTGTGTCCATCCACTTGGCAAAGTCCTCTCTCTGATAGGTTACCCCCATTCCTCATCAATGGTCTGAGGAGATCCATCAGAGGATTAATCCAATGGGTCAGCTTGCAAATGGATTTCTGGCTTTCAGTGTCATTCACTGTCTTCTTTAAGTTGGGTGCTGAGAATTTAAGGCATGTTACATTTTCTCCCTCTGATCTTGTATTATCTTATTTACAGCCCTTGGAGCTCACAGACAGTGTGAATTTCTCTGATACCTTCCTTAGATGGATGCTTGCTTTAAGACAAGCTTTTAAGATCTAAGATGCTATTCTTTCTGGAAGTTTGACACAGTATGATTTCTTCACCAAACTTTGCTATAATACTCATATTTCTTCATGAAGGCAAGAAAGAAGAAGGGCCATAGCATAAGGACTAATTGTTCCTAGGTTAGGGCTTTATTATTAAGTAGGAATTCAAACTTCATTCAGTTATATATAGTTTATATATGTTCTTGGTCTAATTTAGAGACAACTTTATCATTTTATTGGGGGAATAGTATCATCATGGAGGGTATTGTAATTCTTTTGATAGTATTGTTTATTTATCCAATGCTATAAAGTTTAGAATATGTTTGAGAAAGGAAAGTATACGTGTATGTTAACATACATGATCGACTCCTGATCTTGACTGTAAGTTCATGTCCTCCTTTGCAAGTGCTTGTGTGACTTCCTGTCCTTGCATCAGTTTTAATTCTCAAATATTCAAAGGTGTAAGAGCATTGGAAGCCACAGAAAAGGGCAAGTGCTTGGTTACTCTACACATACTCATTTCCTGAGTCCTGAAATAACCAAGGCTCTCAGGAGTAGTGATCTCTCTGTGATGAAAGAATTGGCACACATCATCTCCTTAGCCCTCATTTGTTAGAGGAGCCAGTCTGACATTGACATTCGGGGTCCAGCAGGTGCAATTGCATGGCAACAATTATTTAACTATTATACTAAAGTCATAGAGCACATGAGAAAGAGGGAAATAATTGATTCAGACACATATCATGGCAGCATGCTCACCTCAGCCCCTCTTGGTAGTCCACGTGGAGTGGGAGAGAGTGAAGGGGGAGGAGAGGACATGGGGAAAGGGAAAGGAGACAGGGTTGGGGGAGGAGAGGCGATTGAGAGTGTCCTTATTCTGACCAAGCCATATATACACATACATAAATATATATATACATATATACACATATATATATGGGGCATGCAAGGCCCCTAATTACAGGTAAAGCCACACATCACAAGAAGGAGCTATCCTATAGGTTATACAGTAATGAGAGATGATCTTGGGGCACATGTGCTACAGGAAAGGGACATGTGACAAGAAAGGTGGACCCTAGACTCAATATGGTAGCTTAACCTTGATCATCCTTGGGTGAGCTTGACCTTTGTTTCTCCTATAGGAAGTAGGATGCTACGATCCTTATCAGAAGGGAGTGAGCCCTACTTAGGGTGGAGCAGGTGATAGTCTTCTTGCTCTGGATGGCTAATAACCCTTAGGGAGAATAGTTCCTGACCTTCTTCAGTTGACCTCCAACTGTGTAGTCATATTGCACATGTAGCGAGCAGCATAAGTTAGGCATATCTTTGGGGAAGACAACTTGCGAGAAATCTCTCTGTTCTCCACACTCATTTTTTTGCAGTGTAGCAAGCCAATATTGCAGAATGGAAAGAGTTGTTCTGAAAAAGAATCACTGAGAAAATGTCCCAGTAGAATTCAATAAATTATGGAATGAAACCCCTGCAGTTATGTTCTCCTGGAAGTAAGAAGAAGTGTGGTATTTTGGGGGACATGGGGTACTAGTGGCATCAGCATCAACAGGAACAGAGGCACGTGGGTCAATAAGACTTCAGGTCCTGAAAATCAGTGACTTCAAATCGGGTAACATAGGAAGGCATTTGTATGCCCATTTTGGAGATTAGGGAAACGAGAACCAAGACAAATGCCTTGCCCATATCCACAGTGAATGGAAGATTTAGGATTAGTCCTTAGATTTATTTTCATCACCCAGTAGGATTTTTTGTTGTTTATTTGTTTGTTTCTGCTGTGTTGCATTGTACTTACAAAAGACTTACAGTTCAAGGAGAGTAACAAATCCATAATATTTTCAAAGGCCTTGGATGCTAGGGAATGCTGCTCATTGAATAAGGCAGGATGAAAAAGAACAGATACATTTCAGCTACAGCGTTAGCAAAGAGTGTTGAATAGAAAGATCATAGTCTACTGGAGTGAACAAATCCTCAGATTTGCACACTCACAGTGCTCCTTAGAAGAGAAGAGAGACTTTATCCCACCTATTTTCAGACACGCTCTCAGAAAGAAGGAGGGCTGCTGGTGGAGAGGGTTATGTACTGGGCAGCAGATGGCAAGGTCAGCAGTTGGAAATGACCAGCCACTCTGTAGAAGCAAGAGGAGACTTTTTCTTCTCCTTTCCAGTAGGGGACAGTTTCCTCTGTCCTATAGGGTTGTTCTGAGTCACAATCAACTGAATGTATCGCCAGGAATCCCTGGAGAAGTATATCATCCTTAGAAAAGTAAAGGATTAGCAAGAAGAGGAAGACCATCAATGAACTAGTTTGAAACAGGGACCACAGTGGTAAACAAAACTTGGAAGGCCACTGCAGCAGTGGGGTCGTAAGATACTCTAAGGGTCACTTTAAATTAGAATTGAACTGTTAACGCCCAACAACAGTGGCAACAGTGGATGCCACAGTCGAAGATGACAGAAATTCCTATGCAGCGACAGCTGGTAGACAGTTAATAGACAGTCAACCCTCTGCTGGAGTGCTCCAGGTGCACCTGTCCCTGGGCAGTACTTTCCAAATAAAAATTTGACAGAGCAAAGAATTAATGGCTTAGATGATTTACAAAGGAGATCCAAGTAAAATAATCTCCAAAGATTTAAATATTGAACAAAATATGAATTTAGTCACAAAGTATATTTATAATAAGTGGTAAAAGAAACCCATTTCCTAAGTGCAGGAAGGGAGAAGTATAAATAAACAGACATTCCCTGACAAATAATTGCAGAGTACAGGTTGACTGGACGCCTTACATGTCTCAATAGAGAGTTGGTGAGTTGAAGGTGCAGTTACTGTGTGTATACAGCACAGGTAAAGTAAAGCGCCTCATTTTGTAGAACTCTTTAGAAAAATACAGAGAAGACATACTAAAGAGGTTTCCCCATGCTTCTCCCTCTGCAGGAGCTCTGGTATCATAATGATTATTCATTTGACTGTGAAGGGCTAGTCAGAAGTTCAAAGCCACCAGCTGCTATGGGAGAAAATCCCTCCCTCCCACCCCCTAATACAGAGTGACAGTCTTGGGAACCCACAGGGGCAGTTCTACCTCATCCTATTGGGAAAATGTGAGTCAGGATAGACTCCATGACAGCGGGCTCAGGTTGTTCATTCCATTCCTTTGCAAGAAGTCCCGGGGGGCACCCACAGTTACACGTTGAATGATTCCCCCAGTTGTTACCATGTCAAACCAAACCACAAATGACTGAGAGGGAAGACCCGGTGAGGTGTTGCCACAAGGTCACCACAATGAAAAGCTTATTAATACAATCCTCTGACAAGTGGACAGTCGCTATAAGTCACAACAGCAATGGTGTGTTTTTGTTTTGCTTTGTTATGGGAAGCGGGATAGGCAAGGAGGGTCTCTGGACTTAATCACCTTGCTTAGAATACCTTTTCCTGGGTGCACCACGTGGATTGATCGTCCAGGTTCTTTTCAAAGGCTCACCTTCCTGAAGCCCCTCTATTTCATCTCCAGAATTTAAAGCGCCAGTATTTAAAGGAAAAACCAAAGACTTCTTAGTATGGCTATCTTTTACCCACAAGGTGAGGAGTGTTTTTTTTTTTTTCTGGTCCCTATCCAAGTTCTTACCTTCCACACCTCTATAAATCATGCCTCAAGTGTGATAGGTCATTGTTGTGATGCAACTTCAATTAGTAGGTCACACAAAACACCCTCTGAATGCTTTGTTCTGAATGTTTCATTAATATGCAGTCAGTCCAAGGGTAAGCAATGATGGCTTGGGGTTTTGTTTATGCCCAGGTCCTTTAAGACTCTCTCCATCCATGGAGTACAACAAAAGATGGATGGTTTCCCCATTCTCCACACTATCATTCAGGACATAAATCCTCTGCATAGCTCTCTATAGACATGCTGCTTAAAGGAGATGGAAGTGCAGTTACCTCCCGTTGGTGCACAGCCATCTGACAGGGACTCATGGAGGTGTTTGAGAGAGGAAGAACCCGGAGAGGAGGGAAGGTTCACAAGCCAAGAGTATTGGAACTTTGAGCTCAGAGAGAAGGATGGGCATTTTTAAACTGATGACAAGCAACAATCAGTTTGGGAGTTATTTCAATTGTCTTTCAGGCATCCATCAAAAGTGTTTGTTTGTTGGGAGGCAGTGAACTTAGTGAGAAAACACTTTCAACTCGACTGAACATAATTGCTTCCTGAAAATACATTCCAAAGAGTGAATGGTGACTACTTTCTCCTGCTGGTGGCCGTTTAGAGTTTTGTTGAGTTTACAAAGCCCATCTTTGCAGAGCATGTCAGGCACTAGAAATAGATCATAAATCAGACATGACCTATGGTCTCGTGATGGAGCAGAGGAGAGACTGAGAGCAAAAGACGGCATATTGTGGACATTCCTTAGCATTTTTTTTTAAAAGGGCAAATCTTTATTAACTTGTATTGGAGAAAAGAACCAGAAGGATTGAGGAGAAGGCACTGAAAGAGATATTTCCCCTCCCTCACTCCTTCACTCTATTTTATTAAGAGAAAGTACCAGTTCTTACGTATATTGGTTGTGGTGTCACAAGCAAGCCTCAACCATTTTGCATATTACACTTTTATTATGCTAATAGCATTTAAAAATAATTCTATTAGAGGTTCCTCTATTGTAATTTTGGAGAGAAGAGGATGTGAAGGACAGATTAAAACAATTTGCCTTCATGGACTGACTTAAAGACTCATATTTGAAATGTAAACAGCCATACCATGAAGGAAAGGCCACAGAATCTTCTATTGAGGTTATTGTTGTCCTTGTGCTTGGGTGTCATTGAGTCTGTTCTGATTCATAGTGACCCCAGGCACAAGCAAAAGAAATGTTCTGGGGTCCTGCCGTGGCATCGTAACAAGTGTTCCTATACTGGCGCCCATTGCTGCAGCCCCGGATTCAATCCTTCTCCTGGGGGTGGGGGTGGGGGGTCTTTCTCCATAGGATTTTCTTGACTGTGACCTGTAAAGGTTCTAGTCAAGGACCGAGTCTCTGTGAGTAGGACCCAAAAACACCACAAGGACTTCAGCCACGGTTCCGTTACATGGGATAGAGCCCAGGTTTTGTAGCATAGGTTAATTTGTATTAAGCTTCTCTTGCAAAAGCAAACTCCACTGCATAGAAAATGGTCAGAAGACTCTTATCTGTGACTCCGGAAGAGTGTTACTGTGAGTCTGCTGCCTGGTTCACCAAGGCCAGAGGGACCATCAGTGAGCACACCTGTACTATTGGAAGTCCACTGCAATGTTTTTTTTCTCTGTAAGAGAGGCCATCCTCCTGAGAAATCACCACAGAGATCCTGACATCCCCATCAAAGATCAGTCTTTCTGACTTGGCCTTTGGTCAAGATCCTGGCTTTCCTTCCACTTTTTATTTGTGTGCAGCTACCAGGGTTAATTAGCAGAGGGAGAGGGTGATGACTCCCCTTCAGCTGTGAAGTCAGCCTGATTCCTACAATTAGCAAGACCTGTCTGAATTGTCTGAAAACAGCAACCCCCTAATACCTCTCCATTCTTACCAGGATCACCTTTTCTGTTTTACAACCTTCTAACACACTCTGGGGGACAAAGTTGAAGAGCTGCCCTCTTCTGTGAAAAGGATTTGAGGAGATGCTTGCAACGTTAACCAGTCAATTTGGGCAATGTTCATCACCTTGGGTGATCTCTCAAAACAATTTTCTTTTTTCTCTCTTCTTAAATGTGTATGTGTGTGTGTGTGTGTGTGTGTGTGTGTGTGTGTGCATGCACACACCCATAATGCATACCCCCTTCTCATATGAGTGTGTGCAGGGGTGTTGATGTGAGGCCCAGAGAGTCCTGAGCTATCTATACTGTTAGTAAGAATTAGTGGCTTTCATAGCTTCAATTTGATATGTTGATTATAACTGATTTGGAATTTTAACTATTAGTCTCCTCAGCAGAAAATGCATATCATCCCATTCAGGTCTGGCGGAATTAAATGAAATATTAGGATTAAACCCATCTGTTCATCATTAACAACAGCCTATGTCCACTTACTGCCCTTGACCTCATCTAATGCAGACCTTTGACCTTCTCATTAATCATTCACAATGCCTACCACCATTACCATCATCGTCTACATCGTCATCATCATCAACAAGAGCACTGATGATGCAAGTGGTTGGGGCCGGACCCCTCAATGCAGGCAGAGGGTGCTAACTGCTGGGTGACCAGTTCAAAACCACCAGCTGCTGCTTGGGAAAAATCTAAGGCTCTCAATTCCTGTAAAGAGTTGCCAACTCCCTTCTGCCCTGACCAAAGAGGAGCTAGGAACTGACATCAACTGGATGGCAGTGAGTTTGGTTTTCATCATCATCTCCATGATTGTGGTCATCTTCATCATCATCTTTGTTTCTATTTTAGGTAGTCCTACATTTTTCTATCATATAGAAGCAACCTAATAGTACTTCACGTAGGACATGAATCACATTATTCAACATGTGATTCATTCATATAATCAATCATTCATCATTAACATAGTAAACCTCCTAAATGCAGGACCTGAGAACCTAGCGGGGAGTGATGAGGCTTTCAGGAATAGATTACCAATAAGTGAGGTAATCACATCCTTAGTTTTGCACACTCACTAATCTGTGTAGCTGTTCACTATATATTAGTAAACGTGCATAAGGAAGCACAAGTAAGTCTATGTTTATTGTGGTTCTTGAGTACTTTTCCTCGTATATACCTCTAACTTCTGAAAGGAGGTCTGTCTCCTAGTAGAATACAATATGAGAATGAGGGAGGCAAGGACACTCTCCTGCATACCAAGTGAAGATAAGAAAACTTCTCCTGGGTACATCTTTGCAGTTGCTCTCTAGAATGAGAAATAAAAGTCACAGATCATTACTGAGACCCCAAATAACGTTCCTGTTCATGGATTGGGACTTTTTTTGAAACCTGTTTCTTTCCATTGTCTTCCTGTCTGTCATCTAGATCTGTATACAATGTCAACGCGGCCTCGCACTTACAACTTTTTTGTACTCTATCATCTCTTCCCTGTAAGACTTCCTATGGTATCCTTTTGTGACTTCATATCAAAATCAGATTTTTATTTGGAAGTTTCTTGGAAGATTTTGTCAGTGTTTTGGTTTAGACTAGTTTTAAGGGATTTTAATTGAGGTGTAAGAAATACTACCTTGATGAAAGAACACTCTGTTCTATTAAAGTGACATTCCATGATGCTCACCTTCCTGACATGATCGCTGAAAAAAAAAAGTGTGCATAAGCAAATGTGATGAAGAAAGCTGATGGTGCTCAGCTATCCAAAGATGTGACTTCTGGGGTCTTAAAGGCTTAAAGTTAAACAAACAGCAATCTAACTCAGAAGCAACAGCATTCACTTGGAAGGAGCACAGCAGCCTGTGTGACTATGAGTTGTCAAAGGGATCAGCTATCAGGCATCAAAGAACTAAAATTATATTACTGTAAATGAGGGGGAGCACAAGTTGGGAATCCAAAGCCCATCTGTGTGTAATGAACTTCCTCTTAGAGAAGGGTTGCCAGGAGAAAATGAACCAATTAGGGTGTAGTGTAGCAACGATGAAGCATACAACTTTCTTCTAGTTCGTCAATGCTTCCTCTTTCACACTATCATGATTTTGTTTCTACCTTAAAAATTCAGCTAGAGGATGTACACGTGTCCAGGTAGGAGCTGGAAATACAGGGACTCCAGGACAGATGATCCTGTCAGGACCAGTGGTGAGAGTGGTGATAATCTCTGAGAGGGTGGAGGGAAGGTGAGGTAGAAAGGGGGAGCCAATTATAAGTATCTACATATAAACTCTTCCCTGAGGTACAGACAATGGGAAAGTGGGTGAAGGGAGACATTGGGCAGTGTAAGATATGACAAAGTAATAATAATTTATAAATTAGCAAGGGTTCATCGAGGAGGAGGGATAGTGAGGGAGGGGAAAATGAGGAGCCAATGCCAAGGACTTAAATAGAAAGCGTTTTGAGGATGATGAAGGCAACGAAGGTACAAATGTGCTTGATACAAAATGGACTGATGTACAGATTGTGATGAGTTGTGTGAGCCCCCAATAAAATGATATTTTAAAAAAGGAATACTAGCTCCATTTCCCAGTAAATAGAAGACTATGAACAAACCACTTATATTTCTCATCTACAATAGAGAACTTCAAATCTTTTCACTTACCACTTCCAGAATTTCTGAGATTCCATGATGGAAAATGTGCAGTGGAGAATTTTGTCAACATTTGGCAAATATGACCATTGTTTTTCCTGTTCCATTCTATCTCTAATCTGCTTTGCTTATGGATAATCTATGCTTTCAAGTTAGTAACTATGCATATCCTGTTGAATTAATGTATTGAGCACTTGCTATGCCCTGGAAACTGAACAAATTTGATCCCTGAAGTCACAAAAAGTTTGGTGTTTAATTATTTTATGTGCCTTCACCTGTAGGTGATTGTTTTGCGGCTTAGAGACACTAAATAACTTGTTGCAGAACCCACAGGTAAGTTGGCTTTCTATATTTAACCTTGGAACTCTTTGACACTGAGTCTATCCTCATAGCTGTTAGTCTAATGAGTAAGTTACAATATCTAAGTATTTTTTTCAAATAATCTTCTGAACACTCTGCTAGAACTCTTGTCAAACTAATGGATGGACCTTGTGGTCACGGCCTAACAGCAATCAGTAGACTAGTGAGTTGTATTTCTTTAGAAGATAACTCATTTTTCCCTGTTATTTTGATGCCACTCGCCTGTCTTTCTAATCTAATTCTGACATTCCAAGGGGAAAAATATTGAAAGTGAGATCTATATCCTCTGTTTCATGTCAGCTTCAGTGTTTGGCACAAGTTAATGTAAAAAGGGTAATTATGTTGTAATATGAGGGTTAGAAGCTTATTATGTCACTTATCATAGCATTCAATTTCAAAATTCAAGTTCTTTTATTCTTTTCCCTCAGGCAGCAGAAATCATTGACTCAGAAAATGGAAATGTGAACACCCAAGTTTTAAGGGAATTGGGAAAGTCACCTAACCCAGAATTCCCTTCGGAGGGGTGATAATGGTTGCCCAGATCAGGAAACTAAATGATATTGCTGAGCTAAGCTAATGTCTCTGAGTTTTGAGTGATTCAGTTTCTAACTGCTCATTCATCAATGCACCTCAGAGCGGAAAAGAGTTCATTAGAAGTGGGTTTGTGCATCTTAAATAGTCCTTGTAGGACTAAATACGGAGTGTGGAAACAATGGCTCAAACACTAAGAACAGAACTGGGAGTGGTGGAAAATGGGAATGAGCATCATAGAAAAGGGATTGGAGAGGAGGCCACACAGTTTCAGCTTATGCCCATTCTGTACATGATGATTATGTTTTTGATAATAAACTGTGGTAGTTACATAATCTATTGTCAACTTGAGACTCAAGATTGAAGGGATGGAGCTTAGCCTGTCAATCAGGTCGGAACACGATGCCTTCATTTGGAGGCACTAAGGAGATGAATAACTCACTGGAGTTGGAACCTACATTCACTCCCTGTGAGATATTTCTGCTAACAGGATGCATGGAGCTGCCCTGCAGCCCTGGAGCTAAAGGAGCCTGGTGGGGATCCATGCTAGTTTTGAAATGTTCCAATGCCACTGGATCCACAAGATTTTCCACCCACTGGGCTGTCATTTTCCTGCATTTGGCATCATTGCATGTGTTTCCTGAGTCTGAGGAGGAATTTATAGACTTGTATGAGACATATGGGCTAATATTGGATTAAGGACATGATCTAGACTGGGGTGGGATGCTATCTTAATACACGACTATTCTTTTATATTAAGTTCTTTTTTTTTTTTTTTGGTTTTTGGGGCATCACTGCCCTCTGGTGGTGGGAGTAAGAAGTCCAGTGTTGCTGCTGGATTTGAACCTCGAACCCAGTGGGCCGCTGTCCCATGCACAACCACTACGCCAACAGGGCTCAGCCCTTAAGCTCTTTCTTATACACATATGAGTGTCTATAAATTTGTTTTTCTAGTCAGCCCAGAATAACACAAGCATCTAATTTTCATTCAATTTTTGTGTGTGTGTTCTTACTATCTTTGTGCTTCTCTGTTGAGGTGCAGCTTACAACATTGACCAGGGAAGCTAAAGCTTTGGTCTGGATCATCAATTTGAGAGGGGGTCATTATAAAAAGTCATTAGAAGTATTATGAAACAAATATTGTGAAAGGAAAGCTCTGAAAGCACTGAAATCAGAGACCTCAATAATCTTGACCAGTGGAAAATCTGCCACACGGTCACTCTCATGTAAGACGGTATGTTGTTGGAGTGCTTGCTAGGTGCCATGGACACATAACGGCCCTGTGTACAACAAAATAAAGGCCTGACTGTTTTTTGCCATCTGTAGAGTTATTATGCTTGAGCCCTTTGTGGTAGCCTGGGTGTCAATGCATCTCTGTAAGGACCTTTCTCTTCTTTACTGATGCTCTACTTTAGCAAGCATGATACCTTTCTCTCTGTTTTTTTTGGGGGGGGGCATCATTGCCTCTGGTGGTCATGATCGCTACCCAGTGCCGCTCCTGAGAGCTGCTGCTGGATTTGAACTACCAAGCCCTCGGGCTGCAGTTCTGCACCCAACCACTTACACCACCTGGGCTCAGCCCTATGATACCTTTCTCCAAAGATTTTTTTTCCCCTGACTACATGTACAAAGTATGTAAGACATAGGCTTACCATCTCCACATCTAACTAGAATTCTAGCTCCTCTTTTTTTTTTTTAATTGAATCATTTTATTGGGGGCTCATAAAACTCCCCTCACAATCCATACAAGCCTCAATTGCAGGCAGGCCACATTTACACACTTATTGCCATCATCACTCTCAAAACATCCTCCCTCTCTTCAGGCCCCCAGTATCAGCTCCCTATATTACATCTTTTAAGAATTTGTTGTTGTTGTTGTTCTATCAGTTCACAGTACATTCTATATTCTTTGCTAATACCCTAATTAAAGTTCAACAATCCTTCTTCAATTGTCTTCCCTATTCATTGTCCAACTTTCACATGCATATGAGACATTTGAAAATGTCACAGCTTGGTTCCCCAAACTGACATCCTCACTCTTTCAGCAGTTTAATGTTTTTGTTGTCAGATAAGCTCAATGCAATACGTTGTTTTATTTCTTGACTGCTGTTTCCCTGAGCACTGATTAGATACAAGCAAAAGAAAATCATTGACAACTTCAGCCTTTTCTCTGTATCATTTTATGTATGCAGCCAGTGGTAGAGATTCTGGTTTCCTATATAATGATTCACAATCTAAACATAAGGCTGCAGTTCGTGGTCTTCAACAGCAAGTGTTTCAAGACCTTTCTTTCAGCAAGTGAGCTTATGTCATCTGCATATTGCAAGTCTTTAATACAGCTGCTTCCAACTCTGGTTCTGTGCTCTTTTTCATATAGTCTTGCTTCCCAGATTATTTGCTGATAAGATACACATACCAATGGAATAAGTATGGTGAGCGGACACAATCCTGACACAATACAAAACAACTTAAATGTTGTTGTCTAATGGCATCTTTCTCTTCTACTACATCAAACATTTCAGAAAACAGGAGTTGTGCTACTTACACTTGTAATCCCAATACCTACTCAGGTTTAGCATACAGTAGGTTGTTATTGATGGTAGCTGCTAGCAAGTCGACTCTTAACTCATGGGATCCCACTCACAAAGGAAATAAATTCATTTAGGTCCTGTTAATTTCCCACGATCAGTTGTGTTCTGTAGACTGTCATATTGTCTGATTTTCAGAAGGAGGCCATCAGTAGACCTTTCTGGGATCATCTTAGTCTGAGAACTTCATGGAATCCTGTTGAGCATCAAAATAAGGGAGAAGCTTCTGCTGACACATGGGGGCTGGCTACTGGTGAGGTGCTGGGAATCCAACTCCGATCCCTCACATGGAAGACAATAATGCTCCCATCCAACTCTTCCCAATATATGTGATGAGTAGCATGAATGAACAGAACAGCATTTTCCCTCATCTATAAAGAGCAAATCACCTTCCACGGCTTTCCTCTGAAAGGCTTCTGACACAGTTTCAGTGGTTTGTAAAGCATCAAGCTGGCACTAGTTTGCACAGAGACCAGTATTCTCTGTACGTACACTGCTGCTTAGCAAATCTGTGTACAAAATATTACCTGAGCAGCAGGAGAACACGAGCTGAGTTTGAAAAGAGCGCAATGATGTAATGCATGCATGAATGTTTGGGGCTGTATCACCATGCAGGAATATCGTTAACTGCAAAGAGATGTGGGGGATGTAAGAATTATCTGGGAGTCTACGGTTGTTGTTTGGAATGTTGCTTTTTCCCATTTTTTTTTCCCCAACGAGTCTGAAACCCAATCTTCTCAGATGAAGACGAAGTAAATAAGTCATATTAAAATGACAAAATGGGTAAATAGAATATAATGTGGAGTAAAATGTAAATTGGATTTAGGCAAACACTTTTATACAGTCTTACCATTCAACCCTATCAGGCTGCTTCTGATTCCTATGGTGGCTTCTGCACACGGTTCTATTACATGTTGCCACTCAAGGGCATTTGCTGTTTTCTCTCGCTGGAAATTCATTTGCATTTAAATGATTTGAAATAATCATAAAAGCCAAGTGCTATGAAGTTTGAAATTAGTTACTGTCTATAAATTGCGATGCCATTAAAAGATGATTGTGGAGAGCTTTGCTGTCTCAAATGTAGGCAGATTAAAATCTAACAAAGTACACCTTGTTACAATCCTGTAAAGAATGATGGGATACAGAGTTAAATTGATTTATTCTCCTACCAGTGCCTATAAACTCCATGTACTTGAACATATTCACCAACTTTTCTATCTTCTCTACACCATTCCTCTTTTAAAATCTACGGATATTTTGTAACACTTGCTAGATTTTATTTTTACCTTTGATGGAGAAGTGAAAACAGGGCAACGGGGTTGCATGACTATTTAAAGCAGATGGTTTGGCAACGTATTTTAGAAAAGAGGCTGAAAATTATATAGGAGCAGGTAGAGCACCCATCTGAGTAGAGCTTTGAAGTAGGATCTTGCTCTCGCTAGGGGTCATTCCTCCAGCTCTGATACGTAATGGCCCAATGAATGAATGAGTGGGTGCACTGTATAATGACGCACTCATAATCCATACGTGAAATTGCTGCAATATTTGAGCATATCACTATAGCTCCTATTCCATCTTCTTAAGGGTTGCCAGTTGTGTCATGGAGCACATTGTAGTGCTGTACAGTACAGAGGTTGTTTCAAATGTAGGCTCAGACAGCAGATAGTCTGATACAAAATAGTTTGTTCTTGCTTGGTGCTATTGGATTGGTTCAGACCCAGGGTGGCCATGTACAAAACAGAACAAAGCACTGTCTGGTTCTGTACCATCCTCACAGTGGTTCCTATGCCGGAGTCCATTGATACAGCCCTCTGTCAATCTGTCCCTTTGAGGGCACTCCTCTTTTTTACTACCCTTCCATTTTAATAAACATGATTTCTTTCTCCAGGTACTAGTCTCTTCTTATACATGTTCCAAGTATCTAAGAAAAAAATCTCACCACCCTTCGTTCTAAGGAGCACTCTGGCCACTTCTTCCAAGGCAGACCTGTTTTTCTTTTGGCAGTTCATGTCACATTAAATATTTTTCTAAAGCACCACAATTCAAATGCATCTATTTTCTTCGAATCTCTCTTTTTCAATGCCCAACTTTTGCATTCATATGGGGCAACTATCACTTGAGTTAAGCGTACCATCACTTGAATTAAGCTCATCTCAGCCCACAATGTAATATCTTAGTTTTACAGTAATCTAATGAGATCTTGCACGGAAATTTTACTTAATGTAACTTCTCTTTTGATTTCTTAATTTCTGCTACTATGAATGCTGATTATGGTTTCAAACAAGACAAAATCCTTGACAATGTAAAATTATTCTCCATTTATTGTTATGTTATCTATTGGTCCAGTTGTGAAAATTTTCACCTTCTTTATATTGGGTTCTAATCCATAATGAAGGATACAGTCTTTGATCTTTATCAGCAGTTGCTTCAAATCTTTTTCACTTTCAGCAAGCAAAGTTCTGGCATCTGCATATCACAAGTTATTATTAAGTCTTCCTGCAATCCTGGTGCCACATTATTCTTCATATATACAGGTTCTCTGATGATTTTCTCAGCACTCCTGTTGAATAAACCAGATGAGTTGTTACAACCTTTATATGCATCTTTCCTGATTTCAAACCGTCCAGTCTTCCTCTGTTCTTTTTGCAGAACTCCCTCTTCATTCATGTATAAATTTCACATGAGTGCAATGGCATGCTCCGAAATGCCCTTTCTTCTTAAGATTTTTCAAAGTTTTTATGATCCATAGAGGTGAGTGAATTTCCATATTCAATGAAACATAGCTAAACATCTTTCTGGTATTCTCTGCTTTGAGCCAAGATCTGTGTGATATCAGCAATGATAGCCTTTGTTCCAATTTCTCTTCTGAATTGGCCCATACCTCTCACAGCTCTCTGTCAATGTACTGCAACACTTGTTGGATTATCTTCTGCAAAATTTTCTTTGCATGTGATATCAATGACATAGTTATATAGTTTAAGAATTCTATTAAGGACAAGTACGAATATGAAGCTCTTCAAGTTAGCTGGCCAAGTAAGTTGTCTTCCAAATTCCTTGGCATAGAGCTTCAAGTCTTTCTTCAGCTTGTTGTAACATTTCAATGCGTACTCTCATAAGAACATATACTACACTTGATCTTTGCCAAAAGGCTGAGAAGTGATCATTTCCTAGAAATGTCTGAAGCCTTCTTTTTGGCTAATGTGTTCAGTGCAGCTTGAACTTCTGACTTCAGCATAATGTGTTCTTGCTTATATGCTACATCCTAAAGTGGTGGAATGCCAACCAGTTTTCTTTTATTTTTGGTAAAGTGACTCTGTATATGCTTTCTATCTTACATTGTTATTGCTTTCATAATTCAACATGTCCCCCTTAGAATCTTTTGATATTTCAACTTGTGGCTTGAATTTTTTCTTGAGTTCTTTCAAGATATCCTGAGCATATTCTTCTCTTTCATTTTCTACTTCTTGTTCTTTTCACATTTTATTAGAATATTTGGCTTGCCTTTTTTAGTTCATCCTGTTTTCCATATGCTTTGGCTGATTTACCGTTCACAATATGTTTCATAGTCTTTTCTCACATCCAGGTTGATGCTTCTTTTTTCATATCTCTTAATTTTATGAATGATGCTCTTGATATCCTCCCATGACTCATCGGATTTTCTGTCCTTCGTATTCAATGCATCAAGTCTATTCCTGAGATCCTTATATAATTCAGATGGCAGAGAATCCAGCTTTACTGCAATTGTTTGTAATTTTCTTAAGCGTTCACCTAGAATTACATCATTTTACTGCTGATTTTTGAAATTCTTGGTCTACTCTATCAATAGATGTGGTAAATTTATTTTCTGTGTATGTCATCTGGAGAAGTCCATCTGTATGGTCACTTTTTATGTTTTTGAAAAAGATATTTCTTATAAATAAGTTGTCTTGAAAAATTATATCATGTAATGACTGACTTCATTTCTATCACCCAAACCATATTTTCTAACTACTCTTCCTTCTTCATGGCTTCTTATATTTGCTTCTTAATGCTAATAAATACCAATGCACCTTGATCATATGCTTTTTAAATTTCCATTTGAGGATGTTCAAATTATTTGAGTTTTCATCACTTGCATTCTTGGTTGATGCATAATTTTGAATAATATTTGTATTGATCAGAATTCTTTGAAGTTAGGTAAACATAACACCATCACAGACAGCAATGTACTTCAAGAATGATTTTGACAATGAATGCAAAACCATTCCTATTAATTGTGTCCTTCCTGGAATAGTGTATCATATGATTTTTCTGATTGAAAATGGCCAATACCAGTCTATTTCACTAATACTGAGGAGGTCAATATTTATGCATTACATTTCAAATGACAGTGTGACATTTTTTGAGTTGTTCAATTCTGGATACACCACCTAATCTTTGCGATTCTAAATTAGGAGTAAACTAAGAGTATCTTTGTCTAGGGATATCATTATAGTAAAAGAGTCTGACTTCATAGAACATAATAACAATTACAAAAAATCAAGGAGTCCTATGGATGCAACGGTTAAGTGTTTCACTGCTAACCCCAAGATGAGCAGTTCAAGACCACCAGCTGCTCAAGGAAAGACTTGACAGGTTATGTGGCAGTCATGTGCTTATGTAAATTTCATGATTGAGATGTAGATGAAGAGTCTAGCCTGTTAATCTGGAGATAGCCATTGAGGAGCTAATGAGGCCTCTGTGTGGGCGTGGCTTTCTCCTGAGACTTTTGGGAAATCTCATGATATTTCCCTCATGGAGATGAGAAGCCACCTCCCCAATTTTTGGGAGTTAGTGAGAGATGATGAATTACAGACAAGACAAAATGGCAGCGTCTGAGGAGCTGAAGGAGCCAGAGGAGAAGTCACATGGCCTTACCCTGAGGGAAACAGACCTCTGAAGCTGGAGAAGCCACGTGGAGAGCCCTGCCAGCGCTGAGTTGCTTCTACCACCACTGGATGCTGTTGATGGACCCTGAGCCCTGGAAGCGAGGAGCCATGGCGAGATCCCTGCCACCGCTGGGATTCTGCACCCACTGACCTGTGACTTTGTGAGTCAGAAGGAGACTTTATAGAGTGATATTGGGCATATGGGCTAATATCCGACTTAGGACTTTGAACTAGACTGGGTTGGGATGCTTTCTTAATGTTCTGTTCTACTTGTATATAAAACATACCCTTATATCCAAATGCATGTCTATGAATTTATTTCATCGTTTACCGGGGCTGACACAGATTGTTTCCATAAATATATATATATGTGTGTATATATATATATATATATATATATATATATATACCTGCAAACTATATTGTAACAATTATCTGCCGTTCTATAGAGTGTCTCTGAATTATAATTGATTATAATTGAATGGACTTTATTTCATTATTCAAAAGAATTAATGCATTTAAGCATTTGGTTCATGGTCTAGGGCATGCTCAACTCAAAACTCAAAAACCCCAACTCACTGCCATCAGTCAATGCTCATGGATAGCAACTGTAAGAGACAGGGCAGAACTGTCCTTGTGGGTTTCTGAGACTAGAACTCTATATAGAATTTGTCTTTCTCCCATGGAGCACCCGGTGGTTTTGACCTGTTGCTATTGTGGTTAGAAGCTCAACAAATAACTATTATGCCCCTAGAGCTTCTAAAGCATCCCAAATACCTAACAAAGCTTTTAGTAAAATGTGGCAATTAAGCTAATTCTCAGTCAACCTATGAGAGTTGCACTGTGCCCCATTGGGTTCTCAAAAGCTGAGTTTCCCAAAAAAGATAGTTAAACCTGTCTTCTAATCCACCTCGGAATGGATGTGAATGGATAAACTCTGTTAGTAGCCAAGCACATTAACCTGCACCACACAGCAACTCTTAATAAGTTTTGCCTGCTATCTTTTCCAAAACATGAAACATTTACTATCCTAGACTCTGTCTCCCAATTTCAGTGTTTCAGATGGTGTTCACACATGACTTCAAAATAATTTGATGTTTTTGTTATCACAAATTGGAGTTTTACTTTCCCTCTGCATGAGTCAGAAGACAATGTCAGTTTATTATTTGCTTTTGGGATACTCTTTGTTAGAGGTTGGCCACCATGCTATTAGGAACCTCAAGTTTCCCTATGTGGAAGTTCAGCTGAATAAAAAAGTAATTACAGGGCTGAGACCCAGTGGCGTAGTGGTTGTGCGCGGGACTGCGGCCTACTAGGACGGAGGTTCAATTCCAGCAGTGGGGCTGGGCCTCCTACTCCCACCACCGGAGAGCAGTGATGCCCTCTCCCCCACCCAAAAAGTAATTACCACCACTATCTTGACAACCATCTCATATACAACTAGGAAATGAATCCTTCAGCTCCCATCTTTCCAGATAAGACCTGTTAAATTAGTTGAATCATAAGGAAAATAAGGGGTAATTTGGGATTTAAGCCACTGCATTTGGTGCAATTTTTACACAGCAATAGGTAACTCAAACAATGGTATTATTTAAACCTGACACCTGTCATTAATTTTCATTACACAGTGTAAGCGCTTTTCCTCCAAATTAACCTTTGTTTCTTTTTGTCTCTTCCCCTCCCTCCCGCTCCTGTATCTTCTATTTCAGTTTTGGCCTCTGAGAACAAAATACAACACTGGATTATCTACGTTGTGGTTAGAAGTCATTGAGTTGGTGACTCATACCTACCCTATATACAAGAGAGTGAAACACTACCTCATCCCGTGTCGCCTCACAGTTTTTGTTCTGCTTGAACCTATTGTTTCAACCACTCTGGCAACCTACATCCTTGACATTTTTTTCTCTCTTTTGGCTGACCTGATAAGTTGCCTCATATGTATGTGAAAGTTGGATATTATATAAGGAAGACTAAAGAATAATATATGCACTTTAATTATGATGCTTAAAAAGAATATTAAAAGTGCCATGGATATCCAAAAGAACCGATGTTTATTGGGAAAAAGTACAACCAGAATGCTTCTTACAAGAAAGGATGTGAAGAATTTATCTCATGTACTTCCAACTTGTTATTAGGAGAGACCAGTCCCTGGGAAAAAAACATCGTGCTTGGTAAAGCAAAGGGTTAATGATAAAAGGAAAGCCCTGCGTGCAGAAGCAGTGACACAGTGCCTGCAACAATGGGTTCAAATATAACTAGTGGGCATGGCACAGTGTTGCACTCTGCTGTACTTAGGGCACTTAACTATTACTTTACCAAGAATGTTCATGTCTAGGAGTCACTAGAGAGAAGAGAAGCAACACAATCTGGTCTCCATTCTCCTTGATTTCAAAGGGTAAAGCATGAATGCTTTATCACAGGCCAGCAGTGTCCCTAAGATTCTTAAAGTCACAATTGGACTTATAATAAAAGGTAGCAAAGAGAAAAGACTTGAAGTAAAAAGGCTAGCGTAATAAGCACAAAGGAGAATTAAAAATAATTTTACAAAATGAGTCACTGTTTCTTCTGACCTTTCCTGTTGCAAGGCCCACTAAAGTCTTTTTGAATAATTAACCTGACTAATCCACTACCATGGTGGTGAAATCCAAAGATAGCAACAAGAAGCTGTCTCCTCTATTCCTGGTATTCTCCATTACCATCCTTTTATTATCATTATTAGTATTATTATTGACCAGTTTTATTTCTATTTTAATTCTCCCTTGGAGGGACTTGTTGCTAGAGACCAATTAGTTGGTTCTGGCTCATAATGAGTTAACATATTGGAGACAGAGACACTGCCTGCTCCTGCGCCAACCTCACAACTGTGGCTAGGCTTGGATTCATTGTTGCAAACATCATGTCAGTCCAACTCATCAAGGGTCTCTTTCTTTTTTGTGGGCCATGTATTTATGAAGTAATTCATCCTTAATCCTAATACAACAGTAAAGCAACCAGGAGTGGGAGCATCAAATGACAATTCTGCCCGTCTTTAGAAAGTATCATGGTGAAAGGCGGGAAAACCATATATCAAAACAAGTCCACATAGCAAGTGCACAGACAGCATCTGAGTTTAAAGTGGGAAAGGGCAAAAAGTTTATGTCTGATTGCTCCTTGACGCTTTCTTTGGTTTTTACTGTCATCCGATCAATGTCTCTTCCTAGTCCTCAAGGAAGGAAGTCAGGAAAATCCAATTAGCTTGGAGGATGTGGGCCTAGGACTTCATGCAGAGGAAATCCAGCAGGCAGCAACTTTGATCCTTGATCCCCTGTGGCCTGTGAGTGTCAGTGAGCTGCAGGAGATGTCAAAGACACTGGCAGATGGAGGACTGAGTACAAGTTTAATACAGTTTTTCAATGTGTTATGATAGAGTTACTGATCAAAAACTATACCTTTGATGCTGTTACACTGTTTTGCAAACATTTAGTCTTAAGCACAAAGAGGTGGAGCCATTGCAAAAGGAAAATGGTAGGAGGCACAGAGGGTTTGGGTTAGTGTGATTATCTGCACCATAAATCAAGGAAAGGTGAAGCACTTTTCTGATTGTATGGATCCTCTTAAGGCAGAAAAATCCCTCATCCAAATTAAAACTATCCTCTTCATCATTATTAAGTTGACTAGGTAATGCAAAAGTATCTAATTCAATCTCTGATTAAAAGACAAGACTCTTAACTCACACCAACATGAGCCATGTAAAATATTTGTAGAGTTTTTATTTGTTGGCATACTTTTTGATTCATTTAGTTTACATGTCCCTAATTTAAGCTGGAGGGATTATTCCTATAACTAAAGAAGCAAAATTCTTTGTTTTCATCTGATGGATTGGAATTGAAACTTCATTATGAGGGTCACACTCAAGGGTTATACATGTCAACAGATGGCATGATTATACAAAGTCAATGCTTTGCACTCTATGGAGTTTCCTGAAACTCAGACATGTTAACCTGTGTGTGACGGGATAAATCAATGGAGAGAAACTAGTGTTTAGATGATCACTCATCTGTCATTTTGTCAGACTGTGGTGCCTGTGCTATGTCTCTGATATGGGGGAGCAATATCACTGGTATTTCAAATACCAATAGGGTCACCCAAAGAGAACCATTTTCAGCAGAGCTTCCAGACTAACAATACATTATAAAGAAGGAATTGGATGTCCTCTTCAGAAATTTATTGTCAGAGGCACTGCCAAAAGATAAGCCCCTCAGGATGGCTGGCACTCAAAATATGATTGAGGAAGCACTCTCTTCTCAAACTAGTGAGCCATAAGGAGCAAAACTAGTGGAATGAAGTCTTTGGGACCTTTATTTGATGACAAAGCATGACTCAAATGGAAGAGAACTGATAACATCCTGATCCAACAACCTAAGATAAAGAAGACCAACTTCCTCACAACTGCACCAATAGGTAACACCATGCTACATGGATAAAATAACATGGATAAATTATCAATTCTTTTGTTTTCCTTGGATCCACCATCAATTCTTATGGACACAACAGTGAGGAGATCAAAAGTTGTATTGCATTGGGTAAGTCTTCTATACAAGAGTTATTTGGAATATTAAAAAAACTTAAGGATTAAAATACATCTGATAAAAGCTATGATACTTTTATTGCTTCACATTCATATGAAGGTTGGAAATTGAATAAGGAACATTATTTGAATTGTGGGCTGCAGGGAAAATAACTCTAAAATTCCATGTACTGCTCAAAGGACAAACAACTCTATTGGATGGAGCAGGTCCAGAGTATTCTTTACAGACAAAGGATGGGAGATTTTCCTTCATGTACTTTGGACATGTCAGGAGAGACCAGGCTCTGCATAAGAACATCATGCCTTCATTCTTGGTGAAGTAGAGAAGCACCAAAGCAATCAATTGACACAAAGACTGCAATAACGGACTCACGCCAAGGAACAGTTGTGCAGGTGGTGCAGTATTGAGCAGTGTTGTCTTCAGTTACACATAGATAGGGTCTCTATGGGTCAGAATCCACTTGATGGCACCTAATAATAACATGGATGCCGACTCACAAAATTTCAACCGGAAAGAAGATTCTTCACATTAAAGGGCATGCCTGTGTATCCAGAGCACTGGATTGAGAGACGTGGGCAATTTAGATATTCCACACCCAAAATGGAGGGAGCTAAAGCATGATTTGCTGGCTTACATTTATGAGTGGAGTAAGCTTTTTGATAGTGTTATAGGATACAAATGTATGTGTTCAGATAATTGCAATTGTTAGGCATAGAATTTGCCTAATTCTGTTCAATTACAGAATGTCATTTTTTAAGTGAGTTGGCACAATTTCAGTTGTGTCATTTTTGTTGTGTCCTGTTAGGCACAAAAAAGGGATTTAGTATTGTGTTTGTCTGGTGATTTTGTGTGGTTTAGTGAGTTGTGAGAATATGTCAGGCTGACAAAGGGTGTTCTATAATATGTTGAAGTGAGTTATCTTGAGAAACAAATCCAGTGACACTCATCCAGGTATAAGAGAAAGCTTTAGTAATAGGGATTGCTAATATCAAGTAATATCAAGAAGGAACCCGAGCCCAATCGAATTCAAGTCCCTAAACTTGATGCCGGTCTGTTAGTCTTTCTTCAGACTCATTTAGCCACAGGCCAGTGATGCAGAATGGGTCACTGGGAAGTAGGAAAATCACAGCTGGTGGTGGTGCATATATCCAGAGTTGATGGAGACACAGCAGGGTGACCACAGGTATCAGAGTAGAAGAACCCACATGGGGGTCAGTCTGGGATGCAGGCAGAGTTCAAGTATGCAGGAGTGTGGATAGGCTGAGAGAAACAGATAAGCTCTGTCATTCTGTGCTTATGGAAAAAGCTGATGACACCAAGGAGGTATCGTAAGACTTGAGTTTGATTGACAGGTTTCTTTCATTTTTGCTAGGAGTGTCTAGTTGACCTCAATGACCACAATTAGTCTTCTGAACTAGTTTTTTGGACTAATCTTGGGGTCCTAGTTTTACTTTAATCCTCTTTGCTCTGCACAAGGGGAGATCAATAGTTAACTTCAGAAGGCCCCCACACAAGCTACTATATCCCAGTTCTTGCTCAACTAAATAGAATATAGAGCATTTTCTTTACTGGTTACAATGTGTAAGTTGACCTGGATGTCCTTCACAAAATTATATTCCAATATACTCAGGTCAAGCAACTCACACCGGCAAGGAACTTGGGTATAGTTTAGAACCTTTCAAATTCAAAATTTTAATTTTATCCCCTGTGTGCTCTATCATATTCTTGAATACATTTGCAGAGTGTTTAAATGCATATGTAGAAATATACTCTGCTAAACCTGTGTATATGTGTGACTATAGTTAAGTTCTATTGTCCTTCTCATACTGGTTCATTTTCTTTCTTTAATTGTTTTATTGGGAACTTTTACAGATAGCATAGCATTCCACCATTCGATCACCATCAAGCAGTATTATACAACTGCTATTTTAAAGATACTTTCTCCTTAAACTCCTTGATATCAGCACCTGTTTGAGTTATTAGTTCTCTACCATTGTGCACCTCTACCCACACCCCAGGAACCCTTATTCTTTTTTTTTTCATAATTTTCCTCCATATATTACACCATCCTATCTATCCACTCACATACAATTCTGTTGTTCAATCCCATGAAGTGGGGTTATGCAATCATCAATGCTATCAGGTCCCCATTTCTCCCAAGTCCCCCTAATTCCTGTACTCTGTTACTGTTTATTAAGGGTTATTTTCTTAGTAGGGTATTTCAGTGAGAACATATTTTTAATTTTAATAAAGTCAAATATATCTATTTTATGTGTAAGAGAGAGCTTTATATCAAAGAGTAACTGTATATTTATGAGTACATGCCAACACAGTCCATAAGTCCAATATCATTAGTCCGTATATTTGATGCTAATCAATAAATTCTTCTGAGATTCACACAACACATGCAATGATGCTGAATGCAGGAAGATCGCTGGATAGTAGGTGAAGAGTCTTGTGGATCTAGTGGCGGTGGAAGCACCTCCAGAGCTCTGGATGCCATTGGTGTGGCTCCATGTGACTTGTCAGCAGGAACAGGAAGCATAGAGAGGTGTGTCCCATCTGCAGGGAGGAAGAAGTTCCCCCACATTCCTATGAAGAGGACACGCCCGCAAGGAAGAATCAATGAGGCTGTGACCTGAGTGACAGGCTAGATTCTATCCCTTTGTTCCCTATCAAGTTGGCACAGAATTGTGTAAGTAACCACAGTACTCCCTGTGAAGGTTGAAGGTCACAGAAACCCACAGAGGTTGTTCCACTCTGACCTGTAAAGTTGTTATGAGTTGGAACTGCCTTGATGGTAATGAGCTTGGTTCTTTTGAATGATCCTTCAAAAGTAGATCACTTGACCTTTCTTGGGTTCAAATCACCAACTGTTCAGTTAGCAACCAAGCACTAAAGTGTTTGTGTCCCCTACCTCCTACCGCCACCCCCAATCCCCAATCCCCAACACACACACACACACACACACACACACTTACACACTTCCTGGACTCTTAGAGTTTATGGGAAGAGGATGTGGATGGTTGCTCTAAAATGTACAAGATGTTGAGCATGCAGCTTGTGGCTGAGTCTCTCTGAGTCTTAGTTTCCCTCTCTGTAAAATGGGAAGAACAACCATAATCTGGTAGAATCGAGACTATTCTATGAAGCTTGCAGAATGCACAGAGTCTGGCGCCTCACCCAGTGGATCTTCGTAGGAGGCGATCTCCCCGGGGTTGTGTTAGATGGTTTGCCTGTAGCTCTCCCTGTTCCCAAAGGAGTGGGGGTCCGCAGCTCACCAGCAATACCGGCTTGCACTGTGCAGCCGACTATTCCATCAGAGACATCTCCTGCCCCTTGCTGCCCCATTCAAAGGAGTGCGAGTGCGCAGTCTGGCACGAAATCCCAGAAGAGGTTCCTGTTCCTTGAGGTTTGAGAAGAAAGCAACTCCTGGACAGCCACGATCTCCCCCTCCAGGTCCACGCACAGCGGGAGCAGGAAATGCGGAGCTGGAGAACGCTGGAGGGAACCTGGGGTCTGAGCCCCAGGGAGTTGGGGCCAAACTGGAGGAAGTCGGCCAGAGGCATCTGACAAGAGGGAGCTACATTTTTATTTTTAGTAGATTCTGTAGTTGGTGTCATTTCTAACAACTTTTTACTAAGCCTCAGATATAGGGGACTTTCTCCCGTTATATTCTAAAAGTTTTATCCCTTAACATAGTATAGACAAACATTTGATCCTCTGGACTTAATTATAAAAGGTATAAAAATGGGTTTGTGGATTTTTATGCTTACAATTTCTAGTTCTTGTAGTTTCTATAGGTAAGATGATGCTTAGTTTATTGAATTGCTTTAGCACATTTGTTTGATATGAACAAATTCTGAATTTTTTCAAAGTTGTGCATTTGCATTTTTTTTCAAAACAACCTCATCACCTTAAACGTACTCTTCTTTACATTAGCACATTTGTCAAATATGTGATACCCTTCATCAAGACCTTTTCCAAACCCATCTCATTTTCTTCTTCACCTCTTCCACGTCGAGAAATCCCCGTCCTTACATGCCCCTCTGCATTCTTAGAAACTAAAAGAAGTCACACAGAGTGCGGTCAGGTGAGTAAGGTGTGTGAAGCAAGAGAGACAGACTGCTCCACACACTCTACTGGCACATTGAGATGGCTGTATGAGAAGGTGCATGGATGTGGTGGCAAAAACAGTCCCCTTTCTGTCCCAAATCAAGTCTTTTTTGTTGCATACCATTACCCAGTATTTTTATAACTTCTAAGTAGGGCTGGCTCATCTAATATTTTGTTGAGTATTAGAGAGGCTGATGCACACATTAATCTTGGTCTCAATCTTAGTGTAGTACTACCTGTAACTTTTAAATAAATGTTCAGTATAGAGTTTAAGAAAGCCCTCCCTCTTCCTATTTTTATAAACATTTTTTTCATGATTGATGCCTGATCTTATCAAGTACTTTCTACATCAATTCATACAGTGATATGAATCATTATGCATTTTTCGTTGTTGTTACACTGCTTGTAGGGACTGTCAGGGAATTGTTTTCCACTCAGAGTGATCTTAGATAAAAAAACAGCAGATCATTTCCAGGCCCTGTGCCATCCCCTCAATCTCAGCTATGTTTGAGATCACTTTGTAACTCTTGTGTCAGTTCATTGTATTAAACAACTGCTTCTTCTTCTTCTTCTTTTTTTTTTAGGCATCACTGCCCTCAGGTGGTGGGAGTAGGAAGCCCAGCCTTTGGTCCTGGGAGCTGGAATTGAACCTCCAACCCAGTGGGCCACAGTCTCACCCACAACCACTACGCCACTGGGGCTCAGCCCAAACAACAGCTTCTTTATTGTTGACTTGACCCAGCATGGTGTCCAGGACTTCTCTCCTCATAACAAATCCAAAGGAAACAGACATCTCATGATCATGGGGAATAATTAGGATGCAAGCAGATGAAATCTTTGACAATCTCCATATTTACTCATCAACATGTCAATTATTGATCGAGTTGTGAGGACTTTTGCTTTATCTAAGTTATAATCCACATTGAAGGCTGTGGTCTTTGATTTTCATCACTCAGTATTTCAGTAAGTAAGACTGTGCGATATACATACCACAGTTTTGGTTTGCTCCTTAATTATTAAAATTTTAGGTGGATTTGATTGATTCATTTTTAAAAGACTTAACTAGCCAGACATAGGCAGAATAAACCCCTTATAGTCTTGATTTAACTCTTATCATGTATGAGTATATTTAATTTTATGTGGGTTACTTGTCTAATTGCTAACAGAAAGGTCAGCAGATCAAAACCTAGAGGGAAGAAAAATGAGAATTTTTTTTAATCCTGTAAAGGGTTGTAGCTGCCAGAGGCTCAGACCAGATTCAGAGAGGGTATGAAACAAAGGATATCATTGTTGATTTCAGATATATTGGATTGAAAGCAGAAAACATCAGAAATATATTGAATTGTGCTTTATTGACTATGTAAAAAGGCAGTCAGTGTGTGGATAACAGCAAAATATGGATAATTATGAGAAGAAAAGATATTCCTGAAAACTTCATTATGTTAATTTGGAACAGATGCATTGATCAAGAGGCAGCTTTGAGAATAAAATGAGGACATACTGCATTGCTCAAAATCAAGAAAATTGTATATGGGGTTTCAGTCCTCTCACCATACTTATTTAGTCTGTATGCTGAGCAACTAATCAAAGAAACTTTATTATATGAAGAAGAATAGGGCATTAAGAGTGGAGGAAGATCTATTAACAACCTGTATATGTAGATAACAACCTTGCTTTCTTAAAATGTGGAGAAATTTAGACATATCTGGTGAAGACCAAGGATGCAGTCTTCAAGAGATTATAACATGATCAAAAGAAAACAGAAACTTAGCCAAATGATAACATCTGATAAATGGATGAAAGTTGACAGTTTTCTCGGATCTCATCTTGCTTGGATCCGTAATCAATGTTCAATGAAGCAACAGTCAAGAGGTCAAAGAACTGTGGGTAAATCTGCTGCAAAAGACTTCTTTAAAATGTTGAAAAGCAAGGATGTTACTTTGAAGACAGAGGTGTGCCAGACCCAAGCCTTAATAGCTTCAGTTGCTTCGTATGCATGTGAAAGTTGAATGCCAAATAAGGGAGCATGCAGAAGAATGAATGCATTTGAATTATGATGTTGGAGAAGACTATTGAAAGTATCAAGGACCGCCCAAGGCAGGGGTGGGGTGGGATGGACTCTGTCTTAGAGAAAGCACAACCAGAGTGTTCCTTAGAGCTACAAATGGGTAGCCTTGTGTAATTTGGAAATGTTGTTAGGTGAAGACTCGTCTCTGGAGAAGGACAGAATGCCTGGGGATGTGGAATGCAATAGAGGAATGCCCTCAATGAGGCTGGTGCAGGATCAGAGAGTGTCTCTTCTGCTGTATACAGAACAGATTCAAAGCACCTAAGAGCAATCAAACACCAACACAAGTATAAAGCCTGGTCCATGAGAGATCGTCTCTGCAGAAGAATATTGTCATTGCTAAGTAAAGGGTCAGTGAAAAATATAAACCCTCTCTGAGGCAGGTCTATACAGTCGCTCTAACGATGGGTGCAAACTTGACAAACACTGAGAACTCACAGGACTGGGTAGGGAGTAGAGAGTCACCTATGTGTTGGAAGTGACTTGATGTCACCAAAAAACAGCACAAGGAAAGTAGTTGATGTGATCATCATTCAACTTTGTGTACCACTCACTACTGCTGATGTAAAGATGAATATTTTTGCCAATTTCTATAGTCCAAAATTAAGCAAACATGCAGTAAATTTTCATTGATTATTACTGATGACTAGTATATAAAAATTGCAAAGAAAGAAATGATTTCTGGAAAACAGAGGCTTGGCAAGAGAAAATATACTAGAGCACAGCTGGGAGACACTTGTTACATCCATGAGTCATTGCTAATATTTATTTGTAACCACATCACTGGTGGTTTTATATATATATATATATATATATATATATATATATATATAATCAGTCTTTATACATGGAATAAAGGGAAATCAAATAAACTACTTCTCCAGAAAGAGACAATGGATCAGTTCAGTATCACCAATACCATCAGTCACATGTTAAAATATAAGTTGAAGTTGAAGAAAAGAAAACAATCCATATTCTGCTCAAACTTCTTTATTCTCTCTTTCTCCAAAGTGGACCACTTTATGGTCTTACTTGAGTAATACTTATTAATTCTGTGTACTTAATTATAGCATTAAATACAGAATTGAAAGGTCCTGCTTTTGTGATTTAAAGAAAAAAGCTGTTAGGGCTGATGACCTCAGATTTGGTTAGTAGGTATTTTGTGGCTACTCAGCAAGTACTCAGTAATTTGCTTAGTAGGTATTAGTTAAGGTGAACCATAAAAGAGCACATTTTGGGGAAAGGTAGAATGAGGAAGTTTGGGAAGATTTTCTAAGGGACTTGATAGAATGACTATATGATTTCACATTACAGTGTGAAAAGATGTGTGAAAATTGGGACCAATAATGAGTGTGGCAGTTATGTACTACTTATGTTAATTTTATGATTGAAATGTAGGGTAGAGTCTAACCTGGTAATCTGGAGATAGCCATTGAGTAGCCAATGAGGTCTCTGTGTAGGTGGGCTTTCTCCTGAGACTTCTAGGGAATCTGGTGATGTTTCCCTCGTGAAGATGAGAAACTATCTTCCCCAGTTGTTGGAAGTTAGTCTCAGAGACGATGAGTCATGGACAAGACAAGATGGCAGGATCCAAGAAGCTGAAGGAGCCAGCGGAGAGACCACAGAGCTTTGCCCTGATGGAGCCAGATCTCTGAAGCTGGGGTGGCCACATGGAGACTTCTGCCAATGATGAGTTGTGTCTGCTGTTGATGTACCCTGAGCCCTGGAACCAAGGAGCCATGTGAAGACCTCTGCCAGGGCCGGGATTCTGTACGCACTGACCTGTGATTTTGTGAGACGGAAGGAGACTTTATAGACTGATTTTGGGCTTATGGGTTAATATCGGCCTTATGACTTTGTACTGTACTAGAGTGGGATGCTTTATTAATGTCTTATTTGTCTTATATATAAACCTTTTCCTTATATCTATATGCGCGTCTATGAAATGTGTTCCTCTAGCCTACCCAGACTAACACAATGAGAATATCAATACCAGGAAGGTAAAGGGAAGGTGGGGTGGCGATAAAAGGAGAACCAATTACAATGATTGACATATAACCCTCTTCTTTGGGGGTGAACAATAGAAAGTGGGTGAAGGGAGAAGTGGGTGAAGTGGGTAAGGCAAGAAAAATAATAACAATATTTAAGTTATCAATCTTTCATGAGGGAGGAAGAGTAGGAGAGGGAGGAGAAAATGAGGAGTTGAAACAAAGGACTCAAGTAGAAATAAAATGCTCTGAAAATGATGATGGCAACAAGTGTACAGATATGCTTGAAACAATGTATGGATGTATGGATTGTAATAAGAGTTATGTGCACAAAATGATTTTTAAAAGAAGAAGAAAACCAGGAACTGAGGAAAACAGAAACTTGCTTTTCCTCAATCAAGGAATTATGCCTTTTTCTTTTTAATATTAAAGGTCTTACCATGAGTTGCATGGCTCACTGTAAGGTACCAGGTATCTCACAGATTATACTCTGTAAATATTATATTTTTCTTTTTTAACAGATATATTTTGAGTTTAAAGTCATAAGTTCTTATTTTAAAGATTATGCTTCTCCTACTCCCACACTGTGTTCTTGTAAAGATTATTAAACTGTCCTATAAGGTTGTATGAGTTGACATCGACTTGACAGTAGTGGACTTTTTAAGTTCACCAGAAAGAGGATCTGTGAGATATGACGTGGGAGATACAGGAACTAAATCCAGACCAAAGCCCCTAGTGTCCCAGCAGGAAAGGGGATCTTAAGGTAGAGAGAAGTCTAGGGACACTGAAGGAACTGATACACTTCACCTCAAAAAATGGAAACTGCAAAAGAAAACCTCAGCTATTCATTCTAGTGTGTCCTCCTGCTACATTGTCTGTGAGTTCTTTGAAGCTTGTTAGGGGTTGTTCTTTTATTCTCTGAAAGCATCCAGCTCAGTGTCTGTCCCCATGTGGATAACTATAAGTTTGCTCTGTTCACTGGTAGAGTTCTCATTTTTCACTTGAATGTCCTATGTTTGACACCCACATAAGGAAACTCAAGAGCCACTATAAATGTTGGGTTTTTAAGATGGTGTCCTTTCTGTCTGTGGAGTCTTGCATGTTGCCACGATGTTAAATTGTTTCAGCTTTCAGATCAAGAGACTCTAGGAGAAATGTTCTTGGTAAAGAAGAAGGAAAACAAAAATGAGGAAGGATCTCATTAAGATGGATTGGTACACTGGCTGCAACAATGGGCTCAAACGTAACATTGTGGGGATGATGTAGGATGGGACAGTGTTTTGTTCCACTCTGCACAAGATTGATATAGGTTGGAACCTACTTTATGGCTCCTAACAACAAAAACAGAAGTGAAGTTCTGCCAATCTATCCCCATTAATGGACTAATGAAAATCCTGTGTAATACAGGAGCCAAGTCCCGAGATGATTCCAGGAATGGCACAGAACTGGGCAGCATTTTGGTCTGTTGTACATGAGGTAATCATAAGTCCAGGTTGAACTCAATGTAAGATTAAAACATTCAATTAAAAAATAAAGCAAGACTTTGAAGGCTTAATCTAAGACAAATGATACAGCCCATGTGGAATCACACTGTTCGATTCTCTTTTCTAACTATTGTTAGATGTGCTTGGCAGGAAGGTTATTCGGAACTGAGACAGCAAAGAAAAAGCTGTGAGAAAAATATTTAACCATTGTTGTAGAAAACAAGACCACCAGGCTCATACTTTTTTGTTGTTCAAAAATTTTTTAATAGACCCTCAAAAGGGTTCAAACTGATTCAATTGTGACTATTGAACTGAAATCAGAACATGTGCAAATTGTTTAAAGTTGGATGAAGCAGAACAATTACCAAAGTGGAAGAAGTTACACATTAAAATGGAAGTATCAGAAGAGGTGTAGTTAACCCTTTCAGGATCCTGATACAGACCAGGAAGCAGTCATTTGAAAAGAGCAAGGGGATAAAATTATAACTAGGAAAGGTGTGCCTCAAGGTTGTACACTTTCACTTTTGCTATTTCATCGTTATGCAGAAATAATTATTTAAGAAACTTAGATATATGGAGAAGGACATGGTATCGGGTTGGAGGAATGTTTATTAAAAACTTGATGCATGCCAAGACACAACTTTGCTTTCTAAGATGGAGAACTTGAAACACTTTCTGTGGAAAATAAAATCAAGGATTGCAGCCTTCAGTATGATTTGCTGCAACAGTCAACAGCATGATAAATAGAGAAAGGATCAAAGTTTCAAAGATTTAATTTTGCTTGGATCACCAGTCAATGCTCATAAAAGAAATAGTCAGGAAATCAAAGGACTACCCAGGGAAGATGGCGGCCAGATAGGTAGCTCACGCTTGCTGCTCTGTGTAGATTGTTCAATTGGGGGGATTGGGGGCAGCATAGGGATATCAGATCTGTCTGTTGACTTCCAAGAAAATTCAGAGAACTTCTCTGAATCAGAGGCTGATGTCCACCCTATCAGTAGAACTTCCTGCGGATGGGGTTTTTTTTTTTGGGTGCTCTGAGCACCAGCTTTGTGACCCTTCTCACAAAGCAGACAGGCATATTGTGGAGGGGTCTGCACTGCATCTGTGCCCCATGTGAATGGCCAGACAGACCCTCATACCCTAGGTTGTCTGGGGTCCTGTGGGGAGACTCCACACAGATTTGCACTCCACCCCCAGAGATTCTTGCCCCATCTGGGAGGCACTCATGTACCAGCATGCCAGCTCCCCCTCCCCCCCACCAAGGAGACCCATGCCCAGGTACCATAAGGCAGCAGAGACTTTGGGGGCTCAGTCAGGCCCTTCCCTGCCACATCCTCATCCCCCAACACCACATACTTGCAGAGGTTCTCATACTGCTACTATGCCTAGGGTATTCCAGTCAGCGGTCACAAGTGTAGCAAAACCTGCAGCAGCTGTGACTTAGGGAGCCAGTATTTGAAGTCAGTCTAAGGCACTCTGCCATCTCCCTGCTCAATTCTGCCCTCCCCTCTGTGCTGTGAACAAGAGGTGGATCTTCATCAGTGGCAAGGTTCCCCTCCCACCTGCCTACAAGTGAGAAGTGCTCCTAGCCAGGAACAGATGACCAAATCCCCAGCCCATCCCCTAAAAAACGTTCTCCTGCACTCGGTCAACACTTTCCATCAGACCACAATGTGCACAGCTGCAAACAGTCCCTAAAGACCTGAAGGAAGCTACAGCACAAAAAATAGTCGAAAGGAGAGAGGGGAAACCCCAGCAAGACAACGGTGAGACACAAGCCCTCAAGGCAGTGGGCTAAAGGCAACCTACAGAAAAACCAATACCTGTCTCACAGAGAGAGAGCCCAGGGCTTTGAGACACCAGGGGAAATAGCACCGAGTTCCAATAAATCGAAAAAATACAGCAAGTTGGTTCCACAGTGTCAACAGAGAAACAAAATACAATGCAATAGTATCGGCTGGACCTAATGTCAGTCATAGAAAATGCAGATGTTGGTCAACTACAGAAAGAAATCTTCACAATGTTGCTTAGATTCATAGAGGACGTGAGGGAACTACAGAAAAAAGATAAATCAATATAGGAGATAAAGGCCACACACCAAAGGGAAATACAAGAGCTAAAGTGTGAGCTAACAAAAATAGTAAACTTTCTGATTTCTCCCAGAGAATGGAGGAGACAGAGAACTTTGCCAGTGACCTAGAAGACTAGCAAGTGGAAATTAATAAAGGTTAGAAAAAGTCTAACAAGTCTATCAGAGAACTATGCCTGATGCTATGAGAAGGAACAATATTAGAATAATTGGTCTATTGCAGGAAGGTGCATCAAGGAAACCAACATCCAAAATAGCAATGGAATGCTTGGAGGAAAACTTCCATAGCTTAATAAATGAAAACCAGGCAACCATAAAAGAGGCCAAAAGAATGCCAGCTAGATGGAATTCCAAGAAGAAATCACCAAAACGTATAGTTGGTAAACTATCCAATTACAAGGAAAAGGATGAATCGCATAGACAGACCTCTTGTGAATTTAACCAAAGCAAGGAAGGAACACATTTAGATATCATGGATGAGGAATGAAAGAGGGGATATTACAACAGACCCTAGTGAAATATAAAGGATAATTACACAGTACTATGAAGGAGTGTACCCCAATGAATTCAACAACTTGAAAGACAAGGACAAATTCTTGGAAAAATAATCCTTCCCTAGACTATTCCTGATGACTGTCACTAACCTCAACAAGTCCATATCAATAGAGGAAGTAGACAAGCTTATCAAGGGGTTACCAACATAAAAATGCCCTGGACCAGATGGGTTCACTGGAGAATTCTGTCAACGATTTAGGGAAGAATTGACACCAATCCTATGCAAACTCTTCCAGAACATAGATAAGGATGAAAAACTCCCAAATTGCGTCCACGAAATCAGTATAACTCTGATACCTAAGCCAGGCAAAGATCCCACAAGAATCAAGAACTACAGACCAATTTCCCTCTTGAATATTGATGCAAAAATCCTTAGCAAACTACTAGCCAACAGAATACAAAAATATATAAAACAAACAATTCACTATGACCAAGTAGGATTCAAACAAGGGATGCAGGGATGATTCATTATATGAAAGACCATTAGTATCATTCATCACATTGACCTGAAGAACTATAAGAACCACTTGATAATATCAATAGATGCGCCAAAAACATTTGACAACATCCAAACACCAATTCCTGTTTAAGACACTTGAGAAGAAAAGAATGAAAGGAAAATTTCTCAAGACAATATAAGCTATATATGGAAAATCATCAGCCAATGTGATAGCCAATGGAGAAAAGACTAACACAATCCATGAAAAAGGGAACCAGACAAGGATGCCCCTTCCCCCCACACTTGTTTAATATCGTATTCGAGGTTTCAGCTAACAGTATAAGCTGAAGAAAAGACACCAAAGGTATTTTTGTCTGGAGAAGGAAGAGTTAAACTATCATTATTTGCAGATGATATGATTTTATTTATGGAAAATCTCAAAAACTCCACAAGGGGATTACTGGAAGCAAGAGAGGGGTATGACAGAATGGCAGAATACAAGGTCAACAAACAGAAGTCTATTGGACTGCTATGCAAATCAGCTAAGCCCACAGAGGAGATCAAAAAGGTGATACCCTTCAAAATAGCTAAGCACAAGTTGAAATATCTAGGGGTATACCTGATTAAAAGAACAAAAGATCTATATAAGGATAATTACAGAACACTGTTGCAAGAAACCAAGAGTGACCTCAACAAATGGAAGAATATTCCATGCTCATGGATTGGAAGCTCAAATAAGAAGGATGTCAGTTCTACCAAAGGCACTATATAAGTTCAATGCAATGCTAATACAATTATCCTCATCTTTCTTCAAAGAAATGGAAAAAATGATTATCAACTTCATATGAAATTGGAAGAAGGCCAGAATTAGGAGAGAAGGACACAATGGGAGGGCTTGCTCTGCTTGACTTTAACATATATTTTATAGATACAGTGGTCAAAACCATATGGTATTGGTATATTGATAGATACTCAGAGCAGTAGAAAAGAATGGAAAACCCCAAAATAAAAGCATCAGCATACAGACAATTGCTCTTTCATAGGGGCCTCAAAAATATCAAATGGGAAGCAGTTGTCCTCTTCCGAAACTGGAAAAAATGTATATCTCCCTGCAGACAAATGAAGCAAGATACTTATCTCATTCCATGCACAAGAATAAATTCAAGGTGGATCACAGACCTCAAGGTAAAACCACAAATTATCTGGGTCATCAATGAGTGAACTGGGGCCAATCTGAGAGCTTTGACACAGAGAATATGTAGACTATCAGAAATAGGGAAGAACATAAACACAGAGGAGGCACAAATTGACAAGTAGTATATACTGAAGATAAAACACCTGTGTACAATGAAAGAATTCACCAAAAGAGTAATAAGAGATCCCATAGACTGGGAAAACATCTTAAGCAATGACACATCAGACAAAGGCCTTATTACTAAAATCTCCAATAACCTGAAAGCTTCCAAAAAAGAAAAAACAAAAACAAAAACTACCTGCCCACTGAGGAGGTGGGTAAAGGATCTGAACAGAAGTTCCACAGAGGCAGAAATCAGAATGGCCAATAAACATATGAGAAAATGTTCACAATTATTATCCATAAGAGAAAGGCAAATTAAAACAATAATGAGACATCACCTAACACCCTCAAAATTAGCCCAATTCAAAAAATCAGAAAGCAACAAGTGTTGGAGGGACAGGAACTCTCATCCACTGCTGGTGAACCTGTAGGTATATGGACAGCCACTATGGAAGTCAATTTGGTGATATCTAAAACAAATGGAAATTGAGCTATCATGTGACCCAGCCATCTTCCTAGTGGACATATACACAGAAGAGGCAAGAAACAAACTACAGCCAGACATCTGTGCTCCAATGTTCACCACAGCACAATTCACAATTGTAAGGAGTTACGAATAATCCAAATTTCCCTGAATTGATGAATGGATTAAAAGCTGTGGTACATACATACATGGAGTAGAATACATCGCTGAAAAGCAGTGATGAACACATGAAGCATATTGCTGCAAGGGGAAAACTGGAGGAACTTATGCTGAGTGAAGTAAACCAAGTGCAAAAGGACAAGTATAACATGAGTCTGCTGAGGTAAACTTAAAAAACGCAAATGAGCCATAAAAGGGAGCATAGGGAAAAGCTAATGTATACAGGAAACCCTGGGGTGAGGCCCAGGTAGAATGGCAAGGGCCAGATCAAATGCAAGGGCCACATATGGTAGCCAACTGAGGAGGTGTTGGGGAAGAATGTGGACACTAACCCACCAAGGGGAGCATATTGTTTGTATCTCCATATGGAAAGAGGAACCACATTTAAAACCGGTATTCCCAGATGTGCATGCAGCATGATGGCCTGGAGTGGGAAGCCAATGGAGGAGTCTGAGGGTCCAGACCCAATCTCAACTATGTGGACATCCCCTCCGTCCCCCAGGGGAGTTTGTTTTGGAGGTCAGTACTGAGGCTGCAGCTTGGGGAGTGGGATATGTCTGACCAGAACACACAAGAGCAAACGAAGGGAGAGGAAGAGAGGGTGGAGTGCATCCTGACCTACAGAGCCTTGAGGAAAACACTCCACTCAAAACAGTCATTGCACAGAAAGGATCATATGACCAGCCCCACTATGAAATGTGACATCCCTTGCTGACCAAAGGTTCTACAGGGACAACACTGGAGAAGCAGTGTCAGGAGTGCACCCAGTCTGACCCCAACATACCAAGGCAAGGGTGGGCAGCAGAACAGCAGGAGCGGAAGAGCATGGATTTCCTGAGGGAGTGCCAAGGATATATTTTGGGTCCAGCATGTGGAACCCCATCTGACTCAACCAGAGGACACTCCTGGAGGTCAATGAACAGACCTTGAACAATCTACAGGTTTTTCTTTTGTTGTTATTATTTTTATCTTTTTTAGTTATTTATATATTTTCCTGGACATTGCTTTTTGTTGTTGTTGTTGTCGTCCTCATTTTGTTTTCTTTTGTTGTTTCATCTTGCAATGTCTTTTTTGTACATATTATTATCTCTGCAATACTATCTAGATAAGATACTATTCTGGAGGAGAAAACAGTGGGGCTGATGATTCCTGGGGTACATAGGAGCTGGGGAGCTGGGGGAAAGGAGGTGGTATTGCCCAACTAAGGGGTAAGGGAACAATAAATGATCCAAAGCTAGTGATATTGTGGGTGTAAGAGGCCTGATAGTGATTTATAAAGAGAAATGTAACAGAGAGAAATTACTGAAACCAAATGAAGGATAATCATGATAGTGGGATAAGAAGAAAGTAAAAAGAAATAGAGGAAAGAACTAGGAGGCAAAGGGCATTTATAGAGGCCTAAATATAGGCATGAACATAGGTAAATATATTTATACATAATGATTGGAAAATTGATCTATGTGCATACACTTATACGGTTAGAATTAAGCCAGGAGATGGACACTGGGCCTCCACTCAAGTACTTCCTCAATGGAAGAACACTTTGTCCTATGAAATTGGCCTTACTTGCTGCTCACCATCACTGAAGACAAATGTGTCCATAAGAAAAAGTGGTGAAGAAAGTTGATAGTGCCCGGCTGTGTTAGTCTGGGTAGACTAGAGGAAAAAATTTCATAGACACGCATATGGATATAAGGAAAGGGTTTATATACAAAAGGAATGGGACACTGATAAAGTATCTCAACCCAGTCCAGCTCAAAGTCACAAGTCCAGTATCAACCCACATGCCCAACACCAGTCTATAATATCACCTTCCGACTCACGAAGTCACAGGTCAGTGGGTACAGAATCCTGGTGCTGTCAGGAGTCTCTCCATGCCTTCTCGCTTCCAGGGCTCAGGGTTCATCAACAGCATCCAGTGGTGGCAGAAGCAACTCATCGCTGGCAGGGGTCTCCACATGGCTTTTCCAGCTTCAGAGGTCTGGTTCCATCAGGATCAAGCCATGTGGCTTCTCCAGCTGCTCAGATGCTGCCATCTTGTCTTGTCTGTGATTCCTCATCTATAAGACTAACTCCCAACAACTGGGGAGATAGATTTTCATCTTCACGAGGGAAATATCGCGAGGCTTCCCAGACGTATCAGGAGAAAGCCATGCCCACACAGAGGTCTCATTGGCTACTCAATGGTGATCTCCAGATTAACAGGCTAGACTCCACCCCTACATCTCAATCATGAAGTTAACATAAGTACATGACCACCACACCGGCTATCAAATATAAAACATCTCAGGTCTTAAAGACTTGAATGTAAACAAGTGACCATCTAGCTCAGAAACAACAAAACCCACAAGGAGGAAGCGCACCAGTGTGTGTGCCCACAGGGCATCAAAGGAATCATGTATCAACCATCAAAGAACAAAAATTATACTATTGCGTACCAACATTGGTGTACATAAGCAAATGTGGTGAAGAAAGCTGCTGGTGCTCAGCCATCAAAAGATATAGTGTCTGGGATCTTAAATGCTTGAAGGTAAATAAGCGGTTATCTAGCTCAGAAGCAACAAAACCTACATGGAAGAAGCACACCAGCCTTTTTGACCATGAGGCGTTGAAGAGATCAGTTATCAGGAATCAAAGAACTAAACATTGTTTCATCATAAATGAGGGAGGGGTAGTACTGATTGGGGATCCAAAGGCCACCTGCAGGGGAAGGCACATCCCCTTACAGAAGGGCCATGGGGAAGAGAAGAGCCAGTCAGGGTGCAAAGCAGCAACAATCAAATATGGAACTTTCCTCTAGTTTTTCAATGCTTACTCTCTCCCACTATCATGATCCTAATTCTATATTACAAATCTGGTTAGACCAGAGGATGTACATTGGTACAAACAGGAACTGGAAACATGGGGAATCTAGGACAGATGGTCCCTTTAGGACCAGGATGATGGAGGGAAGGAGGAGTATCAAAGGTGAACTGATTATAACTACATATATCTACATATATCCTCCTTCCTGGGACACAGGCAACAAGGATGTGGGCAAAGAGATCAGAGTACAATATGACAAAATAATAATACTAATTTATAAATTATCAAGTGTTCATGAAGGAGAGGGGAGCAGGGAGGGAGTGGAAAAAGGAGAAGCTAATAACAAGGTCTTAAGTAGAAAGAAAATGCTTTTAGAATGATAATGGCAACAAATGTAGAAATGTGCTTTGCATAGAATGGATAGATATATGGATTGTGATAAGAGTTGTATAAGTCCCCAATTAAATGATCAAAAATAAATAAATCAGAGGACATGTTTCATTGGGTAAATTAAATATGTTGTGCAAGACTCCTTAAGATACTGAGGACCAGGGTTGTTCATTTTGAAGACTAAGGTGCACCTGACCCAAGTCATGGCATTTTCTTTTTTTTTTTGGGGGGGGGCATCACTGCCCTCTGGTGGTGGGAGTAGGAGGCCCAGCCTTACTGCTGGATTTGAACCTCCAACCCAGTGGACCGCAATCCCACACACAACCACTACACCACTGGGGCTCAGCGCCATCATCGCATTTTCAATTGCCTCATATGCATGGGAATGCTTAACACTGAATAATTGGTATATATGAAAAAAGTAGTAGGCAAGAATACTGAAAGTACAGTGGTCTACCAGGAAAATAAACATTTTTTTCTAGAAGAAGCCCATTCATAATTCTCTTGAGAATCAAGCATGGTGAGACTTCATTTAATATATGTGCAAGAACAGAGAGCCCATTCCTGGGAATAAGATTTTTTGCTTGATAAACTGTAGGAGTAACACAAAAGAGGGAGGCACTTGACAAGATCATTAACACAGTGGCTGCACCAATGGCCTCAAACATAACAATAATTCTGAGGATAACGAAAGACCAATGTTTAATTCTGCTGTACACAACAGGGTCACTATGAACTGAAACTGACTTGATGGCACCTAACAACAATGAAAATGGCAATTTGTCGTGCATAGTCATCATTAATATGATTAAGATAAGTCATGACTACATTTTTTAAAAAATATTTTATTGAGGGCTCATAAAACCCATATCACATTCCACACATACATCCATTAGGTCAAACACTTTTGTTTCCCTCATCGTTCTCAAAACACTAGCTTTCTTTGTGAGTCCCTAGTATCAGCTTCTCATTTTCCCCTCTCTCTCCACAGCAACTCCCCCCAAACCCTATAAATTACCATTATTTTGTCATATCTTACACCCTCCAACATCTCTCATCACCCACGTCTCCACTGTCTGTCCACCAGGGAGGAGGTGATAAGTAGATTCTTGTAATCTGCTCTCCCTTTCTACCCCACCTTCCCTCCACCCTCCCAATATCACCGTTCTCACCACTCATCCTGGGGGATTCTTCTGTCATGGATGCCCTGTGTTTCCAATTCCTATCTGTACCAGTGTACCTCCTCTGGTCCAGCTGGATTTATAAGGTAGAATTAGGATCATGCTAGAGTGGGGGTGGGGAGGAAGTATTTAAGAACTAGAGGAACATTATATGTTTCCCCATTGCTACACTGTACTCTGACTGCCTTGCCCCCTCCCTGAGAACCTTCTGTGAGGGAACGTCCTATTGCCTATAGATGGGCTGACACACCCTCTCATTCACAATGATATGACGTTTGTTCTTTGATGCCTGATAGCTGATCCCCTGAACACCTCATGATCACCTATCTCTTGATAGCTGGGCACCATCAGCTTTCTTCACCACGTTTGCTTATGCACCTGCTTTGTCTGTAGCATTCATGTCGGACCAGCTGGTGTGCATCTTCCATGTGGGTTTTGTTGCTTCCCAGCTAGATGGCCACTTGTTTATCTTCAAGTCTTTAAGACCCCAGGTGCTACATCTTTTGATAGTCAGGCACCATCATCTTTCTTTGTCGCATTTGCTTATGCACCTACCTTGTCCTCAGCGATTGTGTTGGGAAGGTGAACATCTCAGACTGTGGAATAATTAGAGCATGATGACCTTGCATTCGGGGAATACTTGAATTGGGACCCACTGCCCATGTTTCCCCAATATTATTATTAACCTTAGAAATATATGTACATAGATCTATTTTCCTTTTGTCATATATAAATATATTTACATATGTATATGCCTGTGTGTAGGTCTCTATAAATGCCCTTTGTCTCCTAGTTCTTTCCTCTATTTCTTTTTCCTTCTCTCTTGTCCCACTATCATGTTCAGCCTTCAGTTGATTTTTAGGAATTCCTCTCAGTCACACTGTCATTGATCCACCTCTGCCAGCCCTATACCCTTTTCACCATCAATTTACGGTCACTTTTTGTTCTCCTGTCCTTGGGTGTGTTAACAACCACTCCCTTTCTCCTCCCTTTCCCCTCTCATACCACCCCCCCTCCCAAAACTGTCATCCCAGTGTTCTCTTTTCTGGCTGGTTTGTTTATCCTGCTTTTCCCTTCCAAATAGACATGCAGTGATAACAATATACTCCAACCCAAGACAATAAGCAATAAGACATTAGCTACAACATCCAAAAGGTAACAACATCAACAACAAAAGCAGACCCTATAGACAGTTCAAGGTCTATTTGTCATCCTTTACAAATGCTATCCAGTCAAGTCAGATGGGGCACCTCACCCTGGGTCCTCAGTCTATTTTTGGTATTAACTGGAGACTTCATTGCTCTGTTCCCCTTGTTGCTCTGTTGCACACACCCAGTGTCTGACTTTGGCATGGTGAACTCAGGGTGGGAACAATTCTTGCCATGTGTCTCTAATGTTGTCCCTCCTGGTGCTATGGGTCAGGGAGTAACATTGTGTCTCATGGTGGGGCCAGTCCTATGGTCCTGTCTATGCATTGGCTACTCTGAGTAGAAATATTTCCTTCCAGATTGGTGGGCCAGAATATTTTTCTCTTTTTTTCCCTCCCCTCTCATTAACTTCAGTGTACTCTGATCAGACAAGTCTCTCTCCTAAGCTTTAATTACAGTGCTATCCTCTGAAGTGAATTCTTCTGGAGATGGTGGTGCTGGTGGTGGTGCTGTCCACACAGTTGGTAAGGTGGCCAGCCTCTTAGGCCACTTTATTGGTTCCCTGCTTCATGTCAGTGTTTTGCAGTCTTGTCTTGGGGTACCGGGTTGAAGTCTGGGTCATGACTACATTCAAACTGAGTTCTTCAACTCAATCTCTGTGTAATAGTCGAGGACATTGTTTAACTTTTGGATACTAGGATGACCTCTGTGTGAGAGATGATACTTAGTTTGTAAATGTTGTGAGAAATGCATGTATAGGTAATAGGTTTTGTACATTTGGTAAAGGAGCAAATATAGTTGCTTGTTTTGTGATTTTGCCTTGGCACTGTGCCTTATCTTTCTTCAATTTGCTAGACTGCCAGCTCCTTAATGTCTGGGACTATGCTTATTCCTTCAGTAGCTTAAAATTTATTGAATAAAGAATAAAGACATGCTGAACAATTGTTTCAGCAATATTTGGGGACTAGAAAATTAGAGTTGTCAGCAATTTCATTCCACTTGATTCAACAATAAAGATCTATGGAAACAGCAGTCAAGAAATCAAATGACTTAATAAATTGGGCAAATCAGCTGCAAAACACCTCTTTAAAGTTTTAAAAAGCAAGTATCTCATATGGACATCTAAGGTGTCCTTGACCTAAGTGTTGGCCTCTCCAGTCACCTCACACATATGTTAAGACTGTGCAATGCAGGGCTGAGCCCCAGTGGCGTAAGCGGTTGGGTGCGAACTACAGCCTGTGTGCTTGGCGGTTCAAATCCAGTGGCAGCTCTCAGGAGCAGCGCTGGGTAGCTCCCACAACCACCAGAGGGCAGTGATGCTCCCCCAGAAAACAAAACCGTGCAATGCAAAGGAAGTCAAGAGAAGAACTGAAGCATTGAAATTATGGTGTTGACAAAGAATATTACTCATAGAGTTGCCGTCCAGGAGAGCAAACAAATCAGCTTAGAAGTAAACCACCATAGGAATGAGATTTATAGGAGACTGGCTTTGGAAACATTATTAGAAAAGATCTAGTTCCAAAAGAATAGAGTCTATTTTGTAAAGGATCAAAAATACAGGGCAACCCCCAGTGACATTGATTAGCACAGTAGACAACTGATGGACACAAACACAGCAATCATCACTACAATGGCACAAGCCCTGGCAAAATTTTGTTCTACATAATGTCACTATGAATTTGAGTTGACCCCACCATATCTAACAACAACAAAGAAAGAACAATTGATCTTTACCTTGGTCACTATGAGTTAAAGGGAATGAAATTCCTTTTATTATTCTATTTTAGGTTTTTGTGTGGCATGTAGAGTCCAATTATTAAAAGTTCTGAACAGACTGCAGGTCTTCTGTCTTACCACAAGAGTTATCTCACTGTTTATCTCACAGTTACCTGTAATGTGTTGTCGATTGAGGGGATCTGTGCTACTTTCTTTGCCTGGAGTAGTGTTTCCATGGTGTGTTAGTTCAGGTTTACTAGAGAAACAAACCCATAGACACGTATATGTATGTGTAAGAAAGAGCTTAGATAAAAGAGCAATTGTGTATTGAGAAAACATTCCAGCTCAGTCCAGATGAAGTCCATAAATCTGATATTATCCCATATGTCTGATACTGGTCCATAGACTCCTCTTTACACTCCTGCAGCACATGCAATGATGCTGAATGCAGGGTGATCACAGGCCAGTGGGTATGATGTCTCGTGGATCTGGTTGCAGTGGAAGCATCTCAACGCTGACACAGGTCTCCATGTGTCTCCTCCAGCCCTATGGGAGTCTTAGGAGTGGGACAGGGAAGGCAGAGAGAGTGAGTCTAAGCTCTAGTGAGTTATTTATCCCCTTTGCACCTCCAAATGATGTCATTAAGCTGTGGACTGATTGACAGGCCAGATTCCACCCCTTCACTCAAAGTTGACAGGAGATTATGTAACTGCCACACGTGGGTTTCTATAGGTCTGGTACACATGGCACCCTTAAAAGTTACTGAAAGAACACTTCTTCACGAAGATTTTCCTTGGTATTGAAAATGTCATGGTTTGTGGCAAGACACCTTCATCCTCAAAGTGAAAGCTTTACCTTTGCAACAAAGTGAAGTGATCTTCTTCTACAGAATCGCATACATGCAAAAATTCCTTTCCTTTCTTGACTGCTTAAATTTGATTGTGGACCCAAATAAAATGAAACAGCAATATTTCCAATGTTAATTATGATGCTATTTGTTGGTCTAGTTGTGAATATTTTTGTTCATTTATATTGAAGTATATCTCATGCTGAAACTGTATATTTGATTTTCTTCAATAAGAACTTCAAGGCTTCTTCACTTTTAGTAAGCAAAGCGGTGTCTTCTGCACAACCCTGTTGCTAATGATGCTTCATTCCTTCCTGATGACTCATTCTTCATTATACATCAAGATTCTCAGCTTATTTTCTCAGCACATATATGGAATAAGTATGGCTAACGGGTCCCACTCTCATGCACACCTTTCCTCAATTCATGTATCCCCTTGTTCTGTTTGAATGACTGCTTGGTGGTCTATGGACAGAAATGGTATGTACAGAACTAAATCTTCTAGAATTCCTTTTACTTAAAATATCTGTAATATTTTATCATCCTCAAGGAGTTTAGGAAGGAGAATAATGCTTTGAAACTGATTGTGTAGCTTGATGTGATCGAACAATGTAATGATATATCTATATTAACCTCCAACAAAATGGTTTTCAAAAGAGTAAAAATAAATAAAATGTTAAAAAAAATTGTTAATGGCACAAAACCAATATATTCTTGATCCAAAGAGTTGGATATCTTCTCATAGGCAATAATATAGAGATGAACATCTTTCTGTTTTTCTATACTTTCAGCCGAAGTCTATTTGATATGAGCCATAATCTGCTGTTGATTTTGATTTATAGCCTTTTTCAAAAGTGGCTTGAATTTGAGGAGGGTTGCTATTGAGGGACAGCTGCAGTCATCTTTTAATTATCTTCAGCAAAACGTAACTTGTGTAAAACTTGAATGACATTGTACCAGGCACTGATCTGTGTCAATTTCAGCACTGGGAGTATAGGGGTGGAATTTATCCTGTCGATCTGGAGATAGTCAGTGAGGCATCTGTGTGGGCATGACTTTCTTCTGAGAATTCTGGTAAGTCTCCTGGTATTTCTCAATTAGAAGGGAGAGATGATTATTGACTCAGTCCCTTGGAATGCTTGACTGACAAGACAGGATGGTGGCATGCTGAAAGATCCTAAGTCCTGGAACCTGGAGGAGCCAGAGAAAAAGTCACCTGGGCTTATCCTGATGGAACCATATCTCTGAGTCTGGAGAAGCTATGGGGAGACCCTTGCCAGTGCTGCAATGCTTCTGCCACCACTGGAAACAGATGTCTCAGCTCTCACTAGCCTGTGATTGTCTTAGGCTGTGCGTTGTGAGTCTGAAGAGGACTTATGGATTGGTATTGGAGATATGGGCTAATATTGGATTTATAGAGTTGGACTGGACTGTGTTGGGATGCTTTCTCAATGCTCCATTCTTTTGTATATAAACCTTTCCCTTATATCCATATGTGTGCTTACTTGTTTCTCTAGTCTACCTGTACTAACACCAACATGATTTGAAAATTTTTGTATTCTGTTGTATCATTCTTCTTTGGAATTGGCATAGATTAGTATTCTTCCAGTTGGTTTTCCAGGTAGCTCTCTCATTTTTCTTATCATACAAGAACAAACACTTGCACTGTTGCATCCATTTATTGAAAACTCTCAGTCAGTGTTGGATCACATCCTGGAGCTTTGTTTTGCAAGTATGTCTTCATTAAGACTTAGGCTTTATTCTTAAACACCACTGATTCTTGATCATGTACCTCCTCCAGAAATGACTGAGCATTAAATTTTTTTCTCCCATATTCTTTTGATACTCTATTATTCAATATTTTACCCATAGACTACTTCATTATTCCAACTTTAGTTTTGACATTTCTCTTTAGTTCTTTGAGCTTAAGAAACACTGGACATATTCATTCTTTTTGGTTTTCCATTTTCAGGAATTTACATATTTTATCTTAGTTCATTATTTTATCTTCTTGATTCATTCTTAAAAATAGTTTTTCTCCAGGCTTGTTATTTTATCATCACTTCCCTTTGCTTAGGTTATTCTATGTTCAAGAGCAAATGTCCATGTGTCTTTCAATATCCACTTGGTCTTTGATTTCTTTACTGCAATTTTGTGGTTGTTGTTAGCAATATATAATTTTTATTTTTGATTAATTTTTCCCTCTTCTTTCAAAGATGACATATACTAAAGGTCTTGTTTGGGCTCTTGTAAGGTTTGTAAAATGTTCTTACTCTTCAACTTGAACTTGAATTTGAATAATTGATGGTTAGTCACCCCTAACTTTCCTCTGACTTATCGTTTTAGGATTATTCATATCCATCCACATGTAGAGTGAGTTATTGTTATGTAACTTAACAACATTCAATTGTAGTAGAGTACACCTGTGCATGTTGCTATCCACATCTATTCCCTTCTTGAGTTAATAGAAATAAAAGTGAGATTTGGGGAGGCAAATTTGTGTTTTAGGCAGATCTGACTTTATCCTCAGGCTTTAAGGCTGAAACATATAGCTAAAAAAACAAGTGAACATCAATCTTCTGTTGTAGGTAACTTCTCCAAGTGGGGATTGTTGTTGAAATCAGTCGAGATTGCTTAATTCAATATGATTATCAACCTTAAAATAATTATTGAGAAAGTAATTTCTTTTCTGTGCATATGAATGATTCAAGTTAGATATAGGAACATGATCTGTATTAAAACAAAACAAAGCAAAAAAACCCATCGAGTCAATTATAACTCATAGGGACCATATAGGACAGAGTAAAACTACTCTTGTGAGTTTCTCAGACTTTAACTCATTACAGAAGTAGACATCCTCATTTGATGGTGGTTTCAACTGCAGATGATTCTGTTAGCATTCGAATGGGTAGCCCACTGGGACACCAGGGCTCCTTCTGAACTCTACTGATCATCTTAACAAAAATGAAGAAAAGAAACCTGTGTATGCTCATATATGTGTATACGTGTATGGGAATATATGTTTGTGTATTTATAAGCATATGTGTGCATATGCATTTGTATATATGTATATGTTTGTGTATACATGTGTATGAGTGTATTTTTGTATTTGGGTTTGGTCTCTTTGATTATCATTTGAATACCTAGATCAATACATATCTAAAACGAAATCTACTAACAAACACTTTATACAATCCATGTACACACTACCAGTGAGTGGATTCCAATTCAGTAACTGCATACAGCAGCAGTTCACAAGCTTTGGGTCATGACCCCTTTGAGGGTTGAACCACCCTTTCACAGTAGAAATTCATAACAGTAGCGAACTTGCAGTTATGAAGTAGCAATGGAAATAGATTTTATGGTTGAGGGAGTCACTAAAACACAAGGAACTATATTAAAGGATCGTGGCATTAGGAAAGTTGAGAACCACTGGTATATAACTAGGGTTTCTAAAGATATAAATATTTATTGGAACAGATAGCTTTATTTTATTCCTGTGGAGTGGCTAGTGGATTTGAACCACTTACATTGTGGTTAACAGTTAAATGTTCACCTGGCAGTGATACTAGGGTTTCTTACTTTATACAAAAGTCTAAAAATAAATAATACTGTAGTAGTTACATACTCTGTTTTCAATTTGGGATTTGAGAGGATTAAGAATGAAGGGGTGGAATCTACTATGTCAATTGGATCATAGCCAATGAGGTCCCTGTGCGGGCATAGCCTTCTCCTGAGAATTCTGGGAACTCTTGTATATTCCTCCTTGAAGACGGGAGACACTCTCTGCTCACACCCTGAGACAATGCTCCGGTGACAATGCTCCAGGCACTATGTCCTGGGAGCTGAAGAAACCATATGGACCTACCCCAAGGCAATCATACCTCTGGAACCTAAGAAGCCATGTAAAGACCTGCCAGTTCAGAGATCTTTCTACTGGATTCAGAAGACTTCCAACCCACTAGTCTGTGATCTTCTTGCATTCAGCAGCATTACATGTGCTTCATAAGTCTGAAGAGGACTTTATAGATTGGTATCAAATACATGGGCTAATATCAGCTTTATGGACTTGATCCAGAGTTGGGTGGGATATTTTCTCAATATTCTACTGCTCTTATATATAAACCTCTTTCTTATTCACATATGAGTCTATATGAATTTGTTTCTCCATTCTTTCAAGGCTAACACAAATACATACAAAAAACCTTGCTTTGATTGGTGTGCCCAGATATGTAAAAATACCTGTGTTTGGTTAGAAGGTGTGCATATCTGTAGAGGGGACCGGATCACATGGGAAGTGGAAATAGGAGAGAAAATTGGGGGCGGGGGAGCGGAGGCTGGGAGGACAGATAAATAAGACACATCATTATATAAAATCTAAAATAAAAGTGCAGTTTGCCTGGTCAAAATACATTTCATGGAATTTTTCATTATTTTAAAATTTAATTCATTCCAAAATTTTTAATAGTTCCTTTATATGATTGACATATTTCTTTTGTCAATTCAATTAGAATTGAGTTTGTTGGCATTTGATGAAATTCACCAATAAGCGTGTGGTTATTTAGTGTCCTGTTCATATATATTCTGCTTTCACTCTACAAGTATCTTTACATGGGTGAGAATTAGGTCTTATTCTTCACTGGGTTATAATTGAGCTGCTAATCACAAGTGCAATATTTTGATCTACCAAGACACACAACATGTGTCCTTACCCAGTTTCCAGATAGGGTGTGTAATACCTGAGATGGTTTTACCCGAAACTTCCCCTTCCCTCATAAAAGTTACTTGGCTATGCAAAATTGCTTCTGCCGCATGAATTCTTTCAGCATTGAGAAACGAGAGCCAGGGTAAACCATCCCAGAAACCTCACACATTGAGAATCAGAATTTTCTAATTAAAATAAACCCTAACAATTTTTACCACAATTTTAATAAAGAAAATTGCACTAAGATTTAAAAAAATCTTATTATAATTTAGGTTGGGATATTTCATGTCCAATCATCAGTTTTGTATTAAAGAGTTTAAACTACTTATGAAACTCTCTGAACGCTTATTAGTGGGGGATCAGCCTCCATGACCACATGGGTCCTAGGGGGTCGTGTAATTGAAGGGTAAATTAAAGAAATGTCAGACAAGGCATGCAAGGGCTCGCCTCTTCCATAATGACTGGAGCTAGAGAGTGAGTAGTATATTCTCTCACAAGCTTATATCATCCCTGGTAAGTGAGCCCCATTCAGCACATACTTAACAGGAAGGGGATATACTAGAATCATACAAGGAATTGGGAGGGAAGGTACTGAGGGCATAATATAACAGGAAAAGGAGGTCCTCAGCATACCCATCGCTCCAGGAAGGCACATACCACAGTTCTAGGGTTAAGATGGCAGCTTCATCTTGATCTTCTCTGAGGTGACTTGACCTTAAGTGTACCTGAGCCCTTCCCCAGGGGAACAATCCATGATCCTTTTCAGCAGAGAGTGGGCCCTACGTAGAGTGGCACAGACAATAGGGTCTGATTGCTCTCAATGGCAGACAACCTTTAGGCAAATAACTTTTAAGAATATGGTGGTGAGCAACTCCTTTAAATTGGCCTTATTATGGGGGACATTGTGGGGAATAACTTTTACATAAGAGAATATGATTGAGAGACCACTCCAACCCACAATCTGAAGGTCTTCTTTCACAAGAGTCTTGGCCTCCCAGAGCATAGAGAAATTTTTTGAATACACTCTCTTCTAAATTCTCAGTTTCCCACCCCCTGTCTACCTCCCTTTGATTTACTGCCTTCCTCTGCTAGATTACTAATTTTCCCTTCACTCAAGTTAATACCTGTTAACTCACTAGTCTGTAGCTACAACTTTTCTCCCAAGTCCCTTCCACCTCCTTTGAAGAAGGTATAAATCTGTTCTTTTTGATATGAAAGTCTTTGCTTTGGTCATAGTCAATGTAATATACCAATCCTATCAATCTACTAAAAGCAATTAAGTAATATATCGTCATTGCAATTATTTGCTTATCCTAGGTAGCAGCTGCACTCAAATATTTAAGTTTGTCCATGAGGGAAAGAATAGGATTGGGGTGGAACTCCCCCTACCTCATACTCCTTTATGACCTTCTATTTCTCCCCTTTTCATATTCCTTATTCTTTTATTCTCTTTCCCTTCTCTTTATTTTCTCCCTTTATTTCTTCCTACTGTTTTCCTTTCCTTCTCTGCCCCCATCCTTGTCATTCTTTCTTTCTTTCCTTCCTTCATTCCCCCCCTTTTCCTCTATTCTTTCATGTCATATATCTTCACAGATAGAATTTTTTCACTTCTAGATATAATTGTCTTGCTTGAAGTATGCTTGCACTAATGGGTCAAACAAAAAAATGTTCTCTCTTTTCTATAAAAAAAGTGGAAATAAAAACACCATGACCCTATATGATAACAATCAAATGCTTTAAGAATCCTAGTGTTCGAAATCTGTATCAAATCTACTAGTTGAAATGGATGATTGGTGCTGAAAGTTGATCAAACAAAAGATAATGGAGAGCCTTGTTTTGTTCTAAACAACTTTAGAGTCAGACTTACCTTTTACAGACCTGAGCATGGTTAACTCTGAACCTTGTCAACCCAAACTCATGGTGACCCCATGCACCATGGAATGAAAAATTGTCCAATCTAGTATCACACCTATAATAAGTTATAAGTTAGATTGTTGTGATCCATCAGTTGATTTTTGATAGTGCATTTTTTAGACTTTCTTCCTAATTCATCTCAGCCTGGAAGTTCTGCTGAAACTGATTAAGAATCCACTGACAATTGAATGTTTACTACATGTGACTTTTATTGGCCTAAATTAGGTCTGCCAAAAGGAAGGTGGTTTTTCTATTACTGGGTCCCCATTATCCTTTATAATGGACGACTTGTAGAGGAAAACTCGAAATGAGTCCTGAAATTTGCCTCTGGCAGTGGTTACTAAAACAACAGAAACCAGGTGCGAGGCTACTGTGACTAATTAAACACGATGGAACGGGGTTTATCAGACGGATGGTAGAGGGAGGCTAGACTGATGCTTTCCACTGTTTAATGTCAGACATGTGACAAACTTCTGTGACTGAGCTTCAGTGCCTCAGTGCCTCACCAATGCTGTCATTGTTAGCCTGTGACTCATAGGGGGCTTATGCACAATGGACTGAAACACTGCCCAGGCCTGTCCCATCTGTGTGATTGACGTGATTTCATCACAGGGCCAGAGGGCTTTTGAGGAATCGTGAATTGAGGGAAGCATGGTCAGATTTGTATTATGGGATGGCTTTTCTCAACACCCCAACTGAGGACAGGTACCACCGGTGACAAGGCAGGGAATGAGGGACGGGTGGCAGGCAGTAAGAGGGCGACAAGGAGGCAACTATGACAAGACAACCTAAATCTCTGATCCTTCACCACCCTCCCTCTATCCTCATCTTTAATGGTTTCTGGATGCTCTGAAGTGGAACTTGGCAGATGGCATTTTAAGAAAAATATGACTGCAGCCCCAGGTTCCAATTTAATTTATATGTGAGTGTCCCCTCCCCCCTACCAGGAGGAGATGAGACTGTAGTACCTTCTTAGGTAATTAATGATTCAACATGATGCCTTTGAAACGTAAAATTGAAGCTGCTGGCAGTCTCATTTGCAGTCCTAAGAATTCAAAGGACACAAGAAGGCTGATTTGTGATTGTTGTTTTTCCACAGTGAAAATAAAACTGATTACAACGAGCTGACAATGAGACTGTGTCTTGTGGAAGTAAAATGTTTCTGACATTTTGCTGAGTGTTTACCACAAATATTCAAATTTATCATTCTGACAGTCTCTGGGGGAAAATGGGGATTAAATATTATTTTGGTCCCGCAGTCTCTGCTTGCATGCACATTTATATGCATGCATAATTGATGGAAAATTAAAAGATTTCTGAGCATCCCATCATATTCATGTTTTAGGTTAAGCATTCAAATGGGAAATGATGAACGAAATCCCAAACAACTTTTATATGTGGAGGGGAAAGCTTTTCAAGAGTGGTAATGCCCATTTTCCATAGAGAGAATGTGAGCACCATTTATATCCTAGGGGCCCTTTGAAAAAGTTCTCCCTTGGCCAAGCATTGTTGCCCAAATAGTAGCAGAAAATATAAAACAGCATAAACAAAAACTACTAAAAAATATCAGTACCAGCTTAAAGATACATATATTTATGAAAATATTTAATACTGTTCTTGACATTACTATGAACCCCTTTCATAGAAGAGACCAGAATTCTCCCCTTTGTTTAATGTCAGGCAAATTACAATTCTCGAAGCTCTAGCTCCCTTAGCAATGTTGTCATTGTTAGCCTTTGCCTTGAGTGTTTATGCCCAAAGAACTGAAATGCTGCTCGGTCCTGTGTCACACCCAGGAATGGTCTGTTGGACAATGTTCCATGAGAATCCATAAGATTTTCATTATATGCCAATCCTATGCTCAACAGCAGGGAGGGAATACTGTCCTCTATGGGATTTTCAGGGGCTGATATTTATAGATTCCTAGGCCTTCTTTCTGGGTTTTCTTAGTCTAGGAGTTTCACATAAACTAGTTCATTATCACAACACACAACACACAACAATGCACAATACACAACACAGCGGTCTCCACTAGCAGACAAATTGTAGCTAGGCATGAGATCCATTGAGTGGGAATTAATCCTGAGTCTTCCACATAGACAAGGAACTATTGTCTGCACAATGCACATAAAGAACTTATATAGTTAGCTGTTATTATCATGATCTGTGTGTTCATACCTCATTTTAATTCCGACTTTGTGGTTTCTCCTCTAATCATCTTGGAGTCACTCAAAGGCAAGGCCTTCTACTCCCATAAAGTCTTGCTAGCCTTGAGCGTGCTTTGGTTGATGTTGAAAGCTTTGCCACCCATACTGTGAATGTCGTCAGCGCCGCTCAAGGTGAACAGCAATCAGTGAGCTATGACACACTCGGGAGACAGTCTTGGCACTCCCCAGGATTATCCAATTGAAGGTTTATAAATTCATGGTGAAGTGACAGCACTAGCATGTCTCTTCTGTTCACAGCATAACTCTCACCCACTGACTGGATAGCAGTATGCTAATAAGACGCCTTGAACTCTTATGGAGGGATTGCTCAGTTTTCCTGTTACAGGGGGACTAGAGGGATGTCTTCTCAGAAATGGGAACAAAGACATCCCACAGCCATGAAGAAAGAGGAGCCATGGGTAGAGTGTGTGCAAGATGCTGCCTGAAGTAGTAGAAGTAATCAAAGCCCAGAAAATCACACTGCCAAGATATGAGGCAACAGTAGAGTAGCATCCAGACTGTGAGGCAGAACGGCATCTAACTATGAGTTCCTTTGGGGAAGGCTGGCTTGAGAGTAGGGAGTCATTTCCCCATCTATCAGCATAAAGGATCTTGGTAACAATTGCCTCATAGGCCAGAGACCCAGAGAGGACAAGAAACATGCCCTGATAGCATATTTAAGAAGAAATGCTGTGAACGGAAGAATTAAATCCTTACCATCTTATAACCTGTTGTTGTTGATGTTCTTTTTAGGTGCCATCAAGATGATTCCGACCTATAACAAATCTATGCACAACAGAACGAAACACTGTTCTGTCCCAATTGTCCTATGATTGAGCCCATTGTTGCAACCACTTGAATGCCTTCCTCTCTTTAACTAGCCCTCTCTCTACCTTAGGTGACGTGTTTCCCCAGCAACTGGTCTCTCCTAACAAGATGTCCAACATACATGATAGGGAGTCTTACAATAAATATTTCCAATACAGATTTGTTTGTCCTTTTGTCAATCCATCATACTTTCAGTGTTCGTTGCAAGCACAATTCAAATTCATTGATGCTTCATCGAAGCTCCTTATTTAGGGTCCAACTTTCGCATTCATAGGAGGCTGAAAAATTCCCTGGCTCAGGTCAGGTGCACCTTGCTTCTCAAACACTTACTCTTCAACACACTAAAGAGCTCTCCTGCAGCAGGTTTACTTCATACAATGTGTCTTTTGATCTCTCAACTGCTGCTTCCAGGAGCATTGACTGTGGATCTGAGCAAAGCATACTCCTGGACAACTTTAATCTTTTTTACTCTTTATCATTGTGCTCCCATTGGTCCTTTAGGGAAGATTTCAGTCTTCATTACATTGAGTTGTCTAAACTGAAGGCTGTAATTCTTGAAATTTTTTAGCAAATGCTTCATGCTCTCCTTAGTTTTACTAAGCAAGGTCTAGTCATCTGCATAGCTCAGGTTATTATTAAGTCATCTTCTTCAGGTTGTAAGAAGAACCTGTTGCATTCTTCTTCATGTAAGCCAGATTCTCTGATTATTTCCTCAGCATACATATTGAATAATTATAAGAAGATACAATCTTGGTACATATCGTTCTGATTTTAAATCATGTTAGTATTGCCTTGGCTAAATTAACTTAGCATTCTATAACCTATTAATTTCTCTAATAAACCCCCATCAACATGATTATTTTTTGTGAGTTATCTCTATGTGGCCACTGCAACAAATTATTGAACCCAGCAGAGAAGTAGAGTGTAGCAGGAGGGATGGTTGTCAAAAGAGGGTAAAGATGGTTGGACACTAGAAGTATGTCTGACCACTGCCTCATAGTTTTCAACCTTTGGCAGATATGGGGTTGGATTCTCCTCCTTTGTGGAGTTAGAGGAGGTCAGACATGGTACCCAAACCATCTTCACAAAATTGTAACAGAGTATTGTCTAATATAGTAGTGGAAGTTGAACCCCCACCTTATCCTTTGAATTTAAAGGACTCAAATAGAGGGTAAACATAGTACCAGATCAGGGAGTATTTCATTCCATTATGTACTGGGTCATTAGAAGTCAGAGCCCATTTGAAAGCAACTTTAAACAGTTCTAAATAGCCATATGGAAGGAGAGGTTACTGATCCTGTGAAGTTTCTTTTGGTAAATAAATCTTCATTTGAGATTCCATTGGTGCTGTTTTCTTTCCCCAAGGAAGAACCACTGATCAGTTTATTGGAGTTGGTACTTGGAAACAAAAGCTAGGTCGTCAAACTCTCCAGGAGATAGGCATTTGATTTTACATGTTAAGAATGTGAAATCTGAATAAACTGACTGGAAAGTGAAACTGTTATCTAAAATTAAACCTGAAGTTTATGGAGTCATTCTTGGTTCCTAATCCTTTCTCCATGTTGGGGTATCCTTCAGCATTGTTCTAACTTTGCTAACACCAGGCCCCCGTAGGTAGTTTTGAACCAGTCCTGACTTGGCACAGGAAAAGTTTAAGCAGTTTGGAAATTTGATAAGCATTTGGAAAACTTGCTGATCGGTGCTTGCTTTCTTATAGATATTTAGCACAGACTGGAATAGGAAAATGTTACGTAGGGACGCAAAGTGGTTTTTAAGTGTCAACACCCCATGTTTCACATAAAGACTCCTTTCCTGACAAACTCTGAACCAATATCAGGGATGGATTTGTTTGTTTTTACCCAGAAAATGATAGTCTTTTGCTACTCAGAACACCAAAAATAGATTTTGTTAGGCTGACCACAACAGAATCTCCAGCCGTCATTTAGCAATGCTTTTGCCACATTTTCTCTCCAATAATGGCTCACTCTCACTGAGTTAATTCTGGAGGACAGAGGAGACCTACCTCTATGGGTTTCCAAGATTGTAACTCTTTTGGAGTTGTAGAATGCCTCAACTTTCTCTTGCTCAGTGACTTGCAGTTCCAAACTGTGTCCTGGTGATCAGCAGCCCAATGTGTAATCATTACCCCACCAGGGTTCCTAAGCCAATGGCCATAGGTGTCTGGATATTATTGAGTTTTGATGGTCAAGAGATACCAAGCTGTGATTGAAATTCCGACACCCATGCCCATATCAAACATGATCTAAAATTCAGAGAGGTAAGACAAAGAGAAACACAAAGTGCAAAGTGACAGCTTCCAGAAGGATAGTGTTGCTTCCAGGTGTTGAAAAATAAGGAGGTGGCATGTAAGCTAAGCAATAGGGAATAGGTAACCCAATTTTCATAGCGTTGCACTACTCAGTGATCTCTTGAAGAGAATCTGCTGAAGCAAAGCGAGGTTAATTACTGACCTCCAGCTGTTATGTTGTTGCTTTTGTCTACCATCCATTCAATTTGACTCATAGTAACCTTATGTAGATTGAAACAAAAACAGTCCTTTGTCACTTTGTCCCTCTCATAATCACCACCATGTTCAAGTGCATTGTTACGGCCATTGTGCCAGTTTATTTCAGCAATGACTTCCCCTGTGTTCATTCGCCTTCTACATTACCAAACTTTACCTTCCCCTACAGCAACTATGCCTTCTGGATGACATATTTAAAGCAAGCAAGTCAGGCCATCAATGATTCAATCCCCATGATTCTTACTTGCTCATTTTTAGAAGTGGGTTGCTAGGTCTTTATTCCTGATCAACTTTTCTAGGGAAACAGCTGAAATCTGTTTATCATGGATGAGTGCTGTAACGGAAATATTGGTGATGTATTGTCGGAGTCATAGTGTTGTACAAGCCACCAAAATGCAACAATGTGACAGACGGCGATGTCTTGTCATACCTTTCCTTTGATTTTACTAATGCACTCAGTGCAGGCTCTTATTTCCTAGGGCCGTTCCCCACAAGTGCATGAACATGGTGAAATTACTATGCAGAAGTACACATGTCTAAAATGGGATTCCTGGCGGGATGTCTTTGCTAAGCAACTCCTCATTGGTCTGTCTAATAAAAGTTTCGTTTTGTTGTCCTGTGATCTGAGGCTATTCACATCCAGTAATTATTTTCTTCTGTTTACTCATGATTAGATCTGTTGTATAGCCTGAAGTTTCTACCCATCTGCTCTCATACATTTAATCTCTGTTGGTGTTTCCTTGTAGAAGAACCTGCTATTACAACAGCAACAATAATATTAGATACTAGGCTTCAGTCAATCTTAACCATTGGAGCCATCTCTCTTGCATTGTAGTGCTATGTTCATCTGCAGATCTCGCCCTTCCTCCCTCTTGTCCCTTCCTCTCTCTCCTCTTCTAATTTAATAAATTTAATATATTGGGTAGAGTTGGACAATATGCCATGAAAAACCAATGCCTTTAAAATACAATGTTGGATAACATTGAATGTATCATAGATGACCAGAAAGGGAAAAAAAAATATGTGTCTTGGAAGAAGTACTGCCAGAATTTTCCTCAGAAGAGAGGATGATGACACTTTGTCTCAGATATTTTTGACATGTTACCAAAAGGGACAAGTCTTTTGAGGAGGGATATTAGGTTTGGTCAAGTTAAGAGTGTAAAAAACGGGGCAGTCCTTCAATGAGATGGATCTCGAATGCAACAGTGATCTCAAGCATAGCAATGATTACGAGGACACATTGCAGTACCATATGATTGCTAAGAGTTGGAACCAACTGGATGACTTGTGACAACAACTCGAAGACTTATAAGAGGAACAGCTATTTTTAATTTCTAAAGTGAGTAGACTCTAAAGCTCAAATACTTACAGGGCATCTTTAGGTTCTACCCCTGACATAAATAGAACAAAAATCCTCTGTAATGGCTTCCTCAATAAAAAATAAAACAAAATCTAAATAAGATACTTATCGTCTAGTGACTTGTGAGGTTTAAAAAAATAAAACATTCAGAACACAATCTAAATGGTTCCATTGCAGCAAGTATTAACAATAATTATTGCTTGTTGATAATTCTCACAGGCACGTCCTGTATTAGTAACAAGAGATAAAAAGTTAGTGAAGGAGGCATAGCACACATCATGACCAAAGTTATATACTACCACGAGTAAGACAAAAAATGAAAAATAAAAATAATTTTTCTTTCTATTGAGTGCTAGAGAAACTGCACGTGTGTGTGTGTGTGTATGTTTAAGACAATGGTTACTACTTAAACTGAATGGTTAGAAAATAACTTTTCCAGGCAAAAGCATTCCAGGAAGCGACAGCTAAATATGTAAAGACTCTGAGGCAGCAAAGAGTGTAGGTCATTTAAGTAAATGAACAAAGAGAAAAGATTACCTTGAAAAAAACAGAACCTTCCTAGCCTTCTATGACATGCGTATGCACACATGGAAACACACACATGCACACAAAGTGGATAACCCTTAGTTTGGCCCTTGGTTCCACTTGCAAAATTTGGTCCAATTTCCCACTGATGCTTGATTTTACTAGAGTGCTCCAAGGTTTTTTTTTTTTTTAATGTGCTATAATCCCATTTTCACCCCACCTAACCATTCATTGATTATAAGTCAACAGCTGTTCCTCACCCATCTCAGTGACTTATCCAGTCCATGGCTCTACAAAGCTCTAACTTAAAAAAGAAGAGCATTAACTTCAGAACAAGACTTCTTGAGGGTCCATCATTAGTTAATCTTGGGCAAATAACATGACTTTTCTGCTATTCACATTGTACATCAGTAAATTGTGATTAAAATTTTCTACCGCACCATCACTGCAGTAAGTGTTCATTGGCTTAGCGTAAGTAAAATCAGAATTCTACTTGACAGTCAGTGGATATTAGCTTTCATCATTGCCGTCACCACCATCATCGTCATCATCACCACCACCACCACCACCCCATAAATCCTTGATTTTAATTTTGTAACTCTATCATGGAACCTTGGCAGCATAGTGGCTATGTTTTGGGCTGCAAACTACAAGCTATTTGTAGCCACCAGCAGTTTCTCCATGAAAGAAAGATGAGATTGTATACTCCCCAAAACAGTTACGATCTCAAAGAGTTACAAAAGGGCAGTTGCATTTTTTTCTATAGGGTATCTATTAGTCAGAGTTGATTTTATAGAAGTGCTCATCTTGGATATTCTTGAATATTTAATTATTCTTTGCTGAATTGGTTTTTCTCAATTCATTAAAGATATCCCATTGTTTTCCTTTTCACTAGATTCTGCTACAGAGCTATTATTCCCAGTAAGGAAAGGAAAATTTCAAGCAACATTGGGAATTCCTAAGCGTACACACACACGCACGTGCGTGCGCGCGTGCGCACACACACACACACCATGCACATGCATACCTGCTATCCTGAAATATCTAAGTTCCATGTATAATGATGCATCGTAATATGACTTGTAGAACAGGCTCAATCTCTAGGCATTGGCACTCTTATCTATATTCCACAACCAATGATAATTTTAAAGAAAGTCATTGACATGGTCCGCAATCATGATCTTCAGCAGAATGCCACCTAATGTCAATGCTTTCTAGTGCCACCACTCTCCAAGGCACAAAGCAGTCAGACTTTCCTTTCAGTGGAGAGATTGTTAATGTGATGGCCCTAGATTGCCATATATGCCTTAGATGCCATAGATTGCCTTAGATGGCCTTAGAAAACCCATAGATTGCCTTCCCCACATGTATTGACATCTAAGATGCTTTCATCTATCCCTAAAGCCATCAGGTCCTACCCATCTCCCTCTCCTGATGGTTGAATTGAAATGATAGCATTTCTATGGAGTTGAGAATAGGGGTTTCTGCAGATGGACATAGATAATTGTTATATTTACCGCCAAGCATGTGATATCTAAACAATTGTCTCCATATTTATTCAGCATGGATCAGGGAAAAGTTTCATAATTTGGAGAGGGATCTTTTAAAAACAATCTCTACCTAGAGAACATATCCACTTATCATGGTCCTGAACTCTCACATGAAGATGGAATCTTGCCCCGGGTGTTCTTCCAGCAGCAGTTATGACATAAGGACCCTGGTGCAGTGTGGTTGGCACAACAATGGCTCAGCAAAGAAGTTCATTGTATACATTCTGAGTGGATACAACACTGCAGGAACTTGTATCATCAAAGTAAAAATCAGAAACTGCTGACTGCAAGCAGACAAAACATGGCACATTACAATTTTAGATGTTGCATGATTCATTGGTACTATTTTTGGTAGCTGCCATCGAGTCCATTTTGACACAGTGTGACTTATGAAACAGAGTAGAAGTGCAGGAAAACCACAGAGTTTTGTTGCATGAATTCTTTATGGGAGCAGATCACCAGAGTTTTATCCTCTGAAGACATTGTGTGGATTTGAACACCCAAACATTTGATTAACAGGCAGCGGCTTACTGTACAAACAGTAAAGATGGCAAACCTACATATCGGCTTGTTGTTTTCTTTGCTCCCAGCAAACTAATTGGAATCAGCTGCTCTTTTAATCATGAAACTAAGAATTGATGACAACCACCTTCCATTCCTCTTCCTAAGACTAAACTGCATCAGATATTTTCTACTAGGTCTGAAAATTTGCTGAGTTAGGAACAATTAAGTATTTACATAAAGAAAAGAACACCATGTGAAACAGACTGATTCATGGCCAGATGCATTCGTCAGAGTTGTCTGGTTTACAACATATTTGAGTCACAGAGATGAAGGAAGTCTTCATTCAAATGTAACTCTACAAAAATTCTCTAATACCCTCAATAGTGTGTCACAATTTCTTCTTGAGTATTTTCCACGAGGTGAGGCTCACTAGCTTTAGGAATTGCTAGAAATGGCAAAACTATGCTTTATAAAGTGCAAACTAGGCTTTAGAGAGTGCTAGAAATGGAAAAGCGAAGTGACTAGACTATGTCAGTAGAAGATACCCATCTGATAATCCTAATAATGAGAATAGTGATAGTAGCAATAATAAGTGAAGGCAATGCTTGTGAAAATGGAAACAGTGAAGACAATGGAATGGTGATGGCACTCAAAAGGCAATTCAATATTGAATGATTGCATTCTCTATCCCAGGAAAATTTCAAGGTCTTTATATGCATCATCTCACCATTTATACTGCAATATAATCTATCCAAATATCAGCCAGGCACCTAATACAATTTTAATTTTTATGGTAAAAATGTGCTGAAAACTGCTTATACTCAAGTATATATGGTATTTAAATCTCTCCACAGTTATATGCCATTACTATCAGCTGTCATACTTGGTTGGCTTGCCTGTTACTGTGATTCTTCAAGTTGTACCACTAGGATTTACATATCAGCAATGTCAAATGATTGTTCGTACAAAAGATTCAGTAGAACTTTTAGGGAAAAACAAACAAACAAAATAAGAGTCAAATAAATTTGCCAATGAAAATTATTCATCAGTATATTCCATATAATGTTGAACAATCGAAACTCTAGGCTCTAGGGCATTCATAATACATAGTGGCTACAGTAATGGTCTTTATTATTATTGATTGTGTTAGGGTGGGTTTTCTAGAGAAGCAAAATCTGATACTGATATGGGTTCTCTATACAAAGAGATATTTATATCAGGAAATAGCTTTTACAGTTGTAGACACAGGTAAGTCTGATCTGGTTCAAGTCAGCCTTCTCCTGACTCATGAAAACTGATGAACAGGAATCAAGATGACAAAGAAGGGATTGCAGAGGGGACACTCTGGAGGATAAAGAGGTCTGAATTTGGCTGAGTGAAACCACAGTTGATGGTCCCCTGACAGCTCTGGGTATGGGTAGATGACACTACAGGAGACTGGTGCAACAGAGGCAAGACCCAGCTTCAATAGAAGATGAAGGGCTAAAAAGGTTAAAACTCTTAAAGAGGCATCGCTCTTATACAAAAAGCCTTGTGACATCAAGGAGTGTCATCAGGCTGTGACCTACTGGATAATTTACACTACATCTCTAATCTTACCCGAGTGTCTATGGGATGCCTCGCTACATTTGTTATCAAGGCGATGCAGGGCCACGCATTTTTTAAAACTTGCTCATGGAACATTATGAGTTGGAACCAGGTTGAAGACAATGAGCAGCAATCATACTATGAGGCAGGTGGTATATATTTTTTCCAGCTAAGAATTAAGAATTAAAGTGTTAGGAAAAATCCTCTGGGTCAAATGTGATTTAATGAAGGAGTGAAAATCATCTGGCTGCAGCTTCTCTCTTGGTCACAGTTCCACACCACCTGCCATGTGCTTCTTCACATGCCCAGATTATAAATTCCAGGGGAACACGCAAGAGAGAGAGCATGCGCAGAAGAGGACACTGATCTCCGAGTTCCTTCAGGAAAAGGTCCATAGTAAACAGTGAAAGATAGTGTGTGCTCAGGCAGAAATGAAAATTCCACCCAGGGAGAAGTTAAAAGTAAATAAACACAGCCAGTTAATTTTGATTCTCCAATTCCAGCGAGTCTTCTGGGGCGGTTCATCAAATGGCCCGCTGCCTCCCTTGTCTTGTTTATTTTATATTGTTTGTAAGCCCACAAAGCAGAAATGAGTTCTCGTCTATGGGATTCTCATAGAAGTTAAATAACACTGCTATTGAAAGACATGACAAAGGCTCCTTCCTGTGTTCTTCTGGGACTTATTCACCAACATTCTGCCTCTTCTGTGACGGTCTTAAAAAGAATAACTTGATTTTCCCGAGAGGTATGGTAAGTCTGTTTCCATTATTTGGGATCTTTTTCTAAATGCGAAAAATGGGCCATCTGACTTGTACCCGATATTTTAAGCCTATCTTGGAAGGTAGCCAGTGTCCCGATGGCATCATGGGTTATCGGTTGAGTTGCTAACAGCACGGTCAGCAGTTTGCACCCAGCAGCTCCAGGTGAGAAAGTGAAATTGTCTCTCCTCATGTAAAGATTTAGTCTTACAAACTCCAGAGAATAGTTGGACTTTGTCCTATCGGGTCACGATGAGTTGGAGATGAGGGCGGGTTGACTTTGTTTTGATTGAGGAAGACAAGGGTGACTGGTGGCCTTTCAATAAATAGTCATTCACGATCTGCCAGGCAGAAGCATAAACAACTGCAGTCAACAGTGGCCATTGAGTCCACTCTAACATCATGTGTCTCACGATGACCCCGTATATGGCAGAGAAAACTGTTCTCCATGGAATTTTGAATGACTGATTTTTAAAAGTCATTTTATTGGGGGTTCATACTGCTCTTATCATAATCTATCCATCCCTCCATTGGATCTTAAACACATTTGTACATTTGTTGCCCTCATCATTCTCAAAACATTTGTTTTCTACTTAAACCCGTGGTATCAGTACCTCATTTCTGCACCACCACCCCCGCCTACTACCCTCTCTCTCATAAGCCCTTGATAATTTATAAATTATTATTATTTTTCATATCTTACACTGTTGTCTCCCTTCATCCACTTCCCTGTTGTCCACACCCCAGTGAGGAGGTTATATGTAGATCCTTATCATGGATTCCCCTTTTCTACCCTACCTTCTCATCACCCTCCCAGTATTGCTCCTCTCATCCCTGGTTCTAAAGGGATCATCTGTCCTGGATTCCCTTTGTTTCTGGTTCCTATCTGTACCAGTGTATATCTGATCTGCCCAGATTTGATAAAAGTAGATCTTCAGGTTTTTTCCTCTGAAACTTCACTGAGTGAAATCACGCTTTCTAATTTCTGTGTAAAAGGAGAGCTCGTTCGTTTTTTTCATCAGCCAGGAGGTCCATACTAGGTCATTTACCAGTAGTAAGTCATCAGGTGGGCGCAACAGTTTGGTGAAGAGGAAACTGCATTACGGACAGTCATACAGAGAGAATGCAAGCAGCCAGAGTTAAAACCAGGATAGCCACACAGCCTCTGGGTATGGCCAGATACTGGGAATTTTAGGGAGAGAGAAGCAGATATCTGGAGATGGTCATGGAATTCCTTTCTGAGGATCATGAGACTGAGCTGAGAGCTTAAGGGTTTCTGCAGACAAATTGAATTCTGTAACATGGTGCTTTCTAGATCAAGTCTCTTTAACTCCCTACGAATGACCTCTTCCAGCATGTGCTTAGGTAAGAAAGTGAGAAAAGGTACTGATGGGGTTCACCTGTGAGCAATTGGTAATGGGATTTATTAGATTGACATCCCGATGGATATAAATGGGCCCTCCCTGAGTCAGGAAGGAGAAAGTCGCGCTCCCAGGGAGACCCGAAATGGAACTCATCCTCAGTAGGATGAGATCCCTGAACGAGAAACATTCTTGATTCAGAAGACAACTGTGATATCACAGGAGCAGCAGCAGCAGCAGAAGCCATAGCATAGAACAGAGTGGTGGAGTCCATAACCCACAGAGCAGTGGTTCTCACCCTTTCTAATGGTGTGGCCACTTAACATAGTTCCCCATGTTGGAGGGACACCCCCACCATAGAATTATCTTTGTTGCTACTTTGTAATTCTAATTTTGCTGATCTTATGAATTAGGTGACCCCTGCGAAGGAGTCATTTGGCCTCAAAAGGGCTCATGACCCACGTGTTGAGAACCACTGCCACAAACAAGGAAGCTGATGTTTTCATGTAGGAGGCTGACTTGTGGAATGGGGCTTCTTTGGGTGCTTCAATGGAAGTGCTGGGCTTACTGACCCCTGGCTGTGGAGAGAGCATCTCTGGGCTTGAGACTTACTGGAGTAGGTGCCTCTGAGCATGTAAATTGGGGACCCAGCTGGATATACTGACCTTGAGCTGAATGCCTTTAGGTTGAGGTTTACAGCAAAGTGGCATGCCCATTGAGCATTTATTAGCAGATGTGAAAGAACTTTGTCACATGTCATGATGAACAATATTATCCTGTGCATCTCTTACAAAACACTCAACTGGGCTGAGGAAAAACACAGAACAAAACAAACAAACGGACACACAAAATCAAACTTTAAATCAGACATAGGAAAGGTAAATAATCCAGTTAGGGTATAGACACCACTCTTAAAGAAAAATAGGAATGTGCTTCATGAGGATGCTCTCTGGATGAGACTCCAGTGCCAATCATGTGGTTTCTAAGCCCCAAACAAACCCTTCTACCAGTCAGACTCTCCCCAGTCTGTCCAGTGGTAAGAAAGCCTCAAGTTAGAAGGACACAGACTTGCATGATGGTTTTTGCATTTTGGAGAACAAGAATAATAGGCACTGAATGGTGGATTTCCGAAAGTAGATAGGGAAAGGTGGGGAGTGTAAATGGAGCCTCCGCAGAGCAGACAGCAAATGCCAAGGACTTATTCAAAATGCCATTGATTGACCCTGACAAAGCTGGAGGAGAAGGTGGATCACATGAAAGAGGGCTTGTGGAAGAAGGTGAATAATGGAGCGTGTGTGCGTGCTGATAGGATTGATCCAGCAGAGAGAGAAACTGTCACAATACTCAAGAAAGATTATGTCCAGAAATAGTACTGAATGATTAACTTCTAGACGTTTGGCCCTCACCGTTTTGTCCTGTTCCCATTTGGTACTCAGCCCTCACTGTCAAGAAGAAAAGTATCCTCAAAACAGAGGGTCCATGCTGCTTTTGTTCAATAGTAGTTTCTTTACCCCCTCCCCAAAGTTCAGTGATGGATCTCTTCTTGTGATGATTAAACAGATAGTGAGACAATTAATCAGCTACTTAATTTTCAGAACAAATATAATTGATCAAATTTTCTATGTCACATTTTATGCTAGATTGAATGAGAGAGAATAGGATCATTTAAGACCATAGATTTTTGATCCTAAAAAGCTCAAATTATCAAGAGTCAAGATGCAGTAGTTTTAGTACACATCACAGTGTTTGGCCTAGGGTGCATGCTCAATAAATATGTCTACTTTTTATCAGTAAACTAGAAAGAAATGGGTTGGTAAATGAATGAGTTCGTTTTTAACCTTCGTAAGAGTTTTATTCCTTTATCTCTTTCCTCTTTATCCCTTCTTTTCTTTAAGACTCAATTTAAAAAAAATAGGAAGCATTCAAAAATATATAAAGGAAGCTTGGTGGCATAGTGGTTATTCATTGGGTTGATAACAAATTCAGCAGTTTGAAACCAACATATCCTTAATGGTAGAAAGACAAGATTTTCTACTCCCACAAAGAGTCTCAGAAACTCATAGGGGCAATTTTACTCTTCTTATACGATCGCTATGAATTGACATTGATTCAATGACAATGAAATAAACAAATGAATGCAGGCATACATGCAAAGATATATCCTGATAAATATGTTTATCAGAAAATCTGTTAAAAAGTATATATGCCCTGCTTTTTAACATTTGTCCTGCATCATGTGGCATTCTAAAATTAAAATAAATATATTACAATACTATTTTTGCATTCTATGAAAATTTTTGGTGCTCCAAATTTTTAGACAAAATTTTTAATCAAGAGTTCCCTTCCACCCCCAGTCAATAGTGTCCTGCTTAAAATCTGGTCACTTTAATGATAAAATGTTCATTGAGTAATATATTGCAAACATACAAATAAATAACAATGGTGTCTTCCTAACTTTAAGCAGTAAACAATCTGAATATTAACCTGTACAGAAATTCCACAAAGAAAAATATAGACATATACATGACCATTATAGATTTGAAGTTTCCTTAACATTATTAGTAATCTGAAAAACAGAAATTTTAACTACCAATCTATATCAGTATGTGCCCTTTCTTGTTTATTTTTTTATTTTTGCGCCCTCTCTTTAAAAACCAGTTACCTTCAAGCTGACTCTGACTCATGGCGATCTATGTTTGCCAGAGTAAAAATGTGCTCCCTGGGATTTCCAATGGCCGATTTCTCAGTAGTAGATTGGAGGGACTTAATTAACTATGTTTGAACTCAAACATTCAACCTTCAGATAACACCCAAGATCATGAGACAATGAAAGCACTGAGGGAGTCTTCATACTCTCTTGAATAGCTTAAATTCAGAACACACACACACACACACACACACAAAGTTGAAGATGATGTGTAGCAGCTAAAATGATCATATGCCACTGGGGAAAATACACAGTGCTATAATCAATTTGAATTTGCTTGGCAGGTGATCATGCATCTAGCCAAAGACTCAGCAAATTCCACTCCTAGGCATTTGGCACAGTGGCTGCAATGAGGGGTTCAAATAGCAAAGCCAATGGAATCGTGGCTGAATGAACAGAATACCAGAAAGCAGGTTAGTTGTATTTTATTGACTGTTCAAAGGCATTTAATGTATGAATCAAAGGAAACTATGCCTCACATTGAGAAGAATGGGAATTTCAGTTGCTTGTGAAGAATCTATACCAAAGGACTGCCTCCTGTATCAATTTCATGATTGGGAGTCTAAGCTGTCAATCTAGAGATAGCCAATGAGACTTCTGTGTGGGCATGGCTTTCTACTGAGAATTCTGGGAAGTCTTGCGGTATTTCCCAATTAGAGAAGAGAGACTTGATTCAGTCACTTGGAGTCTCTACTGACAAGATGAGATGACAGCCTGCTGACCGATTCTGATTCCTGGAGATGGGAGGGGCCGTAGGAGAAGCCACATAGGCTTGTTCTGATGGAACAAGTCCTCTAGGGCCAGAGAAGCCACAGAGAGACCTCTGCCAGCACTGAGATGCTTATACTGCCAATGGATACTACTGATGGACTCTGAGCCCTGGAAACAAGGACCCAGGGGTAGAACCCTGCCAGGGCCAGGATGCTTCTATTCCAGCTGGATACACAAGGCTCTGCACCCACTGGCCCATAATTGTCTTAGTGTCATTGCATGTGCTTTGTAAGTTGAAAGGGGACTTTATAGACTGGTATTGGGCATATGGGCTAATATCGGACTTATGACCTTAGAATGGACTGAGTTTGGATGTTTTCTCAATGTTCCGTTCCTCTTTTTTTAAAATGTTTTTTTTGGGGGGAGGCATCACTGCTTCTGGTGGTCGTGCGCGCTACCCAGCGCTGCTCCTGAGAGCCACCGCTGGATTTGAACTGCCAAGCCCGTGGGCCGCTGTCCCGCACTCAACCACTTATGCCACCGGTGCTCAGCCCTCCATTCCTCTTGCATATAAACTTTTCCCTTATATCCATATGTGTGTCCATGAATTTGTTTCTCTAGTCTACCTGGAATACCACAGCTAACACTGAGAAGAATGGGAATTTCAGGTGCTTGGGAAGAACCAAAGGTCTGTCATATGAACAGAAGACAGAATACTGCTTAAAATCACAAAAGATGTGCATCAGGTTTATATCCTTTCACCCCAGTTATTTCGTCTATGTGCTGAGCAAGTAATTCAGAAGAGAGGACAATAAGAACAAGAACCTCACTTCAGAATTGAAGGAAGGCTTACTAGTAAGTATCAGATAAAACAACTTATTTTGCCGAAATCACTCAATGGCAATAATTTTGTTTTGTTTGTTCCGTACTGAAAAAAAGCCTGATGGAACCCTATGATAAGTGCTGCACTGCTACTCATAAGGTTAGTGGTTCAAACTCACACGCCTTTCCGTGGAGGAAAGATGAGGCAGTTAGTTACCATACAGATTTGTAGACTCAGAAACCATAAGGAATGGTTCAACTCCGTATTGTAAGGTCACAGACAGTCAGAATTAATTCTACAGAAGTGTTGAGCTGGTGTAAATCTGTACTCCCCAGTGTTTTCAGTGGTTAAACATGCTTAACCCCCAAACTGGTGGTCCTAATATACCCAATGATGCCACAAAATGAAGATTATAGCAATTTGCTCCTATAAAGATAAAGACACAACACATTGCTTTGTTATGTTAATGACACTACATAGCAGTGTAGAGACTATCTTAAGTGAGGCTGCACTTCTTTTATTGGAGCAGGTAGCCTCATCTTTCCTCTAAGGAGTTACTGGTAAATTTGAAACAGTGATGTTGCAGTTAGAAGCCCAATGCTTACCACCAGAACTCATCTTAAAGATTACAGCTAGAAAACACTATTGGGCCATTTTGTTTTCTCATATGGGATGATTCTGAGTTATAATTGACTGGAGAGTACTTAGCAACCACTTTCTGTATGGGCCACTGTGACTTATGTTAGAGACCAAAGCAAATCTTTTAAGATAGAGATTGAGCTGATTCCTACTCATAATGACACTATAAGACAGAATTGCTCCCTAGGGTTTTTGAGGTTGTAAAACTTTCTGGAATAAGACCATCTCTTCCTTTCCCCCAGAGGATCAATTGGTAGGTTCAAATCAACAACCTTTTGTTAGCGATCTGAGAGACTGAAGTAAAAGATGCAAATCACATGGAAGAAGCACACCAGGCTGCCCCAACACGATTACTGTAGAAAAGAGGGTGCATAAGTAAAAGTGGCAAAGAAAGGAGATGGTGCCTAGCTATCAAGAAATAAAGAGCCTGGGGTCTTAAAGGCTTGGAGATAAATAAGTGGCCATCTAGCTGAGAATCAACAAACTCCATATGGAAGAAGCACAGCAGCCTGTCACAAGATGTTGAGGGGATCAACTATCGGGCATAAATAAAACAAAATATATCATTGTGAATGAGGGAGAGTGAGGAGTGGGGACCAAAAGCCCATCTGTAGTTAACTGAACATTCCCTCACAGAAGGCTCTCGGGGAGGAGACGAGCCAGTCAGGGTTCAGTGTAGCAATGATGAAACATACAATGTTCCTGTAGTTCTGAAATGCTTCCTCCTCCCTTAAGCCACTTCCCCCGCTCCAATCATGATCCCAATTCTACCTTATAAATCTGACTGGACTGGAGGATGTACACTGGTACAGATACAAACAGGAAACACATGGATTCCAATAGAGAAGAAGGCCTCAGGACCAGTGGTGAGAAGGTTGATAAAGGGAGGGAGGAGGGAAGGTGGTAGGGTAGAAAGAGAGAACAGATTACAAGGATCTACATATAAATTCCTCTCTGGGGAATGGGCATCAGATTAGTGGGTAAAGGGAGATGTTGGATGGTATCATATATGACAAAATAATAATAATCTATAAATTCTCAAGGGTTCATGGGGGAGGGGGGAACAGGGAGGGAGGGGAAAATGAGGAGTATATGTCAGGGGCTCAAGAAGAAAGCAAGTGTTTTGGGAACAATGAAGTTAACAAATGTACAAATATGCTTGATACAGTGGATATAAGTGTGTTTTGTGATAAGAGTTGCACAAGCCTCCAATAATAGGATTTAATTATTTAAAAAAGCACCCACAGCTCTTATAACTATGTTGCAAAGCACACAGTCTAACAAACTTTGGCATTCTCCCCACCAACAAGTGTTTTAACTAAAACCTTATATTTAAGCTTATAGTTTCAGGAAACACATGTATATATACAGCTTAGTATACATTTTCCAGGTTCTTTTTTATATTCTTTGCATACCTTCTTTAAGATAACTATGTACTTCCTAATGGGACAAATGCCATGTTGTTTTTTATATTTCCTACACTCAGCACATGGGATCACTGATAGCATAGGGTTATCCATTGGGCTGCTAAACCAAGGCCAGCTTAGAAACCCATAGCTGCTCTGACAATTGAAGATGGAGCTTTCTACTCCCATAAAACGTTGTTACATCCTTGGAAGCTCACAGGGGCTGTTCTATCCTGTCCTTTGAATGCTATGGGTTGGTAGGCATCCACTTGTCGATGAGTGTTTGACATTTTTAAAGTTTGATCCTCAACACAGAGTCTCTCACATCATTGACACAGGTTCTAGTGGAATGTATAGTGACCCATTGAGTCATCCTTAGAAACACCTAAGAAAGACATTTTAATAATCTTTTACAAAGAGTTCGAATGTGACCGGTTATCATTTTTATTGTCTCAAGCCCTCTGATAAGGTGATGTTGGCCTGGAGCCTGGTGGGCAGAAATATCCAGCAGCCTCACCTGACTTAGAAGAAATTTGGAGTCAGCTAAAAGGGGAAGGAATGATGGGCACTGGTCAGCATCAGCTTTCATCCTCACAGTCTGCAAAGTTAGCATTTTCTTTCTATTTCATAATGAGTAATTTAAGGAAAAGCGATCTCTGGCAGTGCTACGGGCTATGCATTGGCCTGTTAATGTCCAGGTCAGTGGCTCAAACTCAGCAGTGGTTTCTCAGGATCAAGATGAGCCTGTCTGCCTCCAAGAAGATTTGTAGTCCAACAAACACCACATCGGGTAGCTATTAGTACGAACACACTGGATGGCAGGGATTTTCAGACTGGAGGATTTTAGCAGAGGTCCATAAAGAGGTAGAACTTGAACTGGAGCTGAAATTAACGTCCCTTTATGCTACAACAATGGGCTGACCGCGTCTGGGTTCTTCCTGCACGAGAGAAGTTTTTGTTATTTTTCCAAGTACACTTAGACAAACATGGATGTGATGCTCACATCCAAGTGATAAAGAAATCAGAAGTGAGGTGATTCCTTACCCATCACCAGAATGTGGCAACTTCAAACTAGTTCTTATACCGGTATCCTTTCCTCACTGAGAATTTCCTGGGACATCAGGCATAGAAAATGATTGAAGAGCAGATTTTCTCAGGTTGGAAAGGACAGGCAGGCCTCCCTTTGACTATGACCCACAGCCCTGGAATATCTCCAAGAAACCCCAGGATTCCATCGTGACTTGTTTATAAGTCACAAGCCACCTCACCCTCCTTATTCGGGTGAGAAACTAGGTCCCAGGGAGGCCTAAATGATGTACCGGTTCACAGTAAAACCAGTGTCACCTCGCTGGCCTTGTGATTGATTCCCACCCCATGGCTGTTTCTAATACACAGGTGTTAAAATATTTTCAAAAATCCTCTCTGACTGTGAGGCTTCAGGCATATCTAGATTCACAACTGAATTACGTGAGGCATATGAGATTTCCAAAGAATCCCAAAGAAAACAAAAGGACATTGGAAATGCACTGTGGGCTTGACTGCAAACAACTGAAATTCTTCTCAGCTACATGTCGGACCAAAAAGGCTAAGGCAAGCACAGCTTTGGAAAGAGGAGAAATGAAAAGCCGAGCCCAAAAGCTTTACAGATATCGATACTCTGCTGAGAAGACTTAGTTCCAGAAGGAGAGAGAAGCTGTGGTCGCTGAGCACGTAGGCATGTTTGGATCCAGTGTAAATGCCCAGTCTGCCTCTGGCTCAGCCTCGTGTGTTTAATGAATATTACAGAAGTTCCTATGGAGCTCAAGGACTTTAGAGGTCACTGCGGCCTATCTGCTGCTTCATGACAGAGTCCCTCGTACAGGAACTAACAACCAGCCCACCAGCTTTCATGCTTTGCAGGGTATTCTGATGGTTGGAAAGACCGATGGAAGGTAGCATAGATCTAAAAATGAAGAGAGTAAGGAGATCTCTCACAGAGGAGAGAGACAGAGAGGGAGGGATGTGTGTGTGTGTGTGTGTGTGTGTGTGTGTGTGTGTGTGGAGAGAGAGAGAGAGAGAGAGAGAGAAAACATAACCTTGGTAGTGCAATAGCTACCAATCCAGTAGCTGGAAATTCCAATTAATCTTGGGACCTCGTGGGAGAAAGGCCAGGTGATTGTTCCCCATAAAGATTCTCGCCAAGAAAATGTTATGGAGAGCCTCAAGCTGAGAAACAGAAGTCCCTTAATCTCAATTCAAGACTCTAAATTAATTTTTGTTTAACTGTGACTAAAATATACACATGAAAACAAAGGAGCCCTGGTGACCTTGTGGGAGATGCTTTGGTACTTCAGCAATTCCAAACTAGCCGTTCTTCAGGAAAGAGATGTGACTTTCTTTTCCCTTAAAGCATTAACAGTATCTCAAGTTCACAGAGGTAATTCCAGCTTGTTGTATAGGGTTTCTATGGGTCAGAATCAACCAAATATCAGTGAGTTACAATATACACATCAAAAATAAGCTTCCAATGAAGAGTTCCTACACACCTTGTTCTGTTGCATTCTTCAGATTATGGTACGGACCTTGTCTCACTCATTCATTTGGACTCAAGGCTTTCTAGACCTGTAAAGAGGTGCAGCCTTGGAGACTCCCAGGGGCAGTTCTACCTTGTCTTGAAGGGCTGCTATGAGTTGAATACAGTGAGTATAGCTGTTGGATTGACCTCACTGAACTCTTCTATACTTTAGAGTTACCAATGTCCAATTTGTCTCAAATAAGTATTGTTTTTGAAACAAGCATAAACTTGAGTGATATTTAATATCTGAGCTCATTTTTCTTGTTGTTTTTTTATCTCCCTCTTTTTTAAAAGACAATTTCAAGTAATCTTGCCAGTTCAAGATTTGGAAAGTATCTCAGGGATAGCATTCCATAGTACAATCTGCTTCAATTAGTCCAGAAAGTCTGATTTCTAAGGAAATTTAGAGTTCTGTCTCATTTTCAATCTCTTTTCTATTCATATCTCATATTCAAATGCTCAGTAATGGTAGAGGTATACCATCCATTTCTTCAAGTCTTATGTTGAAGGAGGCACTGGTTCAGGCAGACAATCAGTGCTTCAGTCCAATTGCTTTCATGCTTTCTGAGGCTCTTTCTTATTCTGTTGCTTCAGGTATACACAAATTTGAGCACCCCATACACTATTCTCCCCAAGGGAAAGAAAAGCATAAACTTAAATACACACACACACACACACACACAGGCAACTGGATTACTCTATCCTCAGACTTCAAACCATGGAAATTAGTTCCTAGAGGTGTTATGTGTAAGCAGATATAGCCCTTTTTGTTGCAGTTGTTTTAAAATTATATCACATTAAATTTCTCAGTTTGAATCATCCAGAATGTGTTATGAGGTTGTCCAATAGGTATGCTTCTAACTAAGAGTCTGAAGTATCAAATCCACTCAATGACTGTGTGGGAGAAATATAAGATAGTCTGCTTTTGTAAAGGCTCCATGCCAGAAAATCCTAAGGGGAAATTCCACTTCATCAAATGAGTCCGTTGTGAAATAAAATCAATTTGATAGCACCTAACAGAAATGACTACCTAGTCATAATGGGTGGAGATACAAGATGACAGGAATGTAAAAAAAATACTCTGTTCATCTACACTAGAAGGAAAATATTTTCTTAAAAACAGAAATTTTCCTGTAGAAGAATTATGAAGGGCTTTTGTCCCTTAATTGTTCTTTTTTTTGGGGGGGAGGGGCATCACTGCTCTCTGGTGGTGGGAGTAGGAGGCCCAGCTCCTCTGCTGGAATTGAACCTCCGTCCCAGTGGGCCGCAGTCCCGCGCACAACCACTATGCCACCGGGGTTCAGCCCTCCCTTAATTGTTCTTTAAAAGATCATGTTGTTGATTTTCCTTCACTCCTATTCAAATAAAAACTTGGATTCATGCTCCACTTCGCTAATAGGCTTAGAGAACTTATAGATAACATTCAAGGACCAATAGATAATTATGAACCAAAAAGGAGCAAAGGAATAGAAGGCAGCCTCAAGATTAGCAAAGAAAAGATAGAAGTTGTCAAGGATTCCTTCTTGCTCAGAAAGCAGCAGTCAAAAAGTCAAAAGGTGTGTTGCACTGCATAAACCAGCTACACAAGACTTCTCCACAGTACTGAAAAGCAAGGATGCCACCCTAAATACCAAGGCACACTTGAACCAAGTCATTGTATTTTCCATGAACACTGATAGTGTCATTAACTGATGAGCTCATATTGGCTGTACAATGTTTTAAAAGATATATTCTTGCTGCTTGCTATCATCCAATCTATTCCAACTCATAGCTATCTGTGAGTGACATAATGAAAAAACTGTAGATTAGCACCATGCTCATAATTGTCCTTATATTTGAGACCATTATTACAGACACTCTGTCGATCCATCTAGTCTAGGGTCATCTTTTTTGTCTCTGTCCTCCACTTTACCAAATATGCAGCTGATCTCCAGGAACTGCTCTCTCGTGGCCTGTCCAATGTATATAAGATAAAGTCTGGCCATTCTTTGTCTTGAGAAGCACTCAGGATATACTTTTTCCAAGAGAGATCAGTGTCCTTTCAGCAGTCTTTGACACTTTCAGTATTCTCCTCCAGCATCCCAATTCAAAAGTATCAATTCCTCTTCAGTTTTCTTTGTTGAGTGTCCACCTTTCACACGCTTATGAGGCTATTGAAAATGCCATGGCACCTTAGTACTCAAAATAGCATCCTTGTTTTTGATATTTGAAATAGATCTTGAATAGCAGGTTTATCTTATGCAAATTATCTTTTGATTTCTTGACTACTGATTCCATGTGCACTAATTGTGGCTCCAAGAAAGACAAAAATCCTTGAAAAGTTCAACCTTTTCCCTTATTTACCGTGATGATACTTACTGGTTCTCTTTGAGGATTTTTATCTTTTTTACATTGAGTTGTGAAACATACCGAAGGCAGAAATTGTTGATCTTCATCACCAAGTGCTTCAAGTCCTCCTCACTTTCAGTAAGTGATAGTGGGCCATCTGCATATCTTAGGTTGTTAATAAATCTTCCTCCAAAGAATGCCACATTCTTCTTCATATAATTCAGTTTGTCTGATGACTTGCTCACATACAAATTGAATAAATATGGTGGGAACATATAAATCTGAAGCTCACCTTTCCTGATATTATCTTTGCAGTATCCCATTATTCTGTCTAAACATCTCCATTTTAATACATTTACAAAAGCCATGTGATCAAAATTAAGTGTTTGGAAATCCCAATTCTTCCAAGGTTATCTATAGTTTGTTATGATTTACAGTGTCAAATGCCTAGTCATTGTCAATAAAATTCTAGTAAATATCTTTCTTGTGTTATCTGCTGTCAGTTAAAATCCATCTTACACCAACAATGATGTCTCATATTTCATGTCTTCTTCTGACTCAACCTGAACCCCTGATAGCTCCTTGACAATGTAGTGTTACAGCTGTTATTAGATATTGTGCCAGGCAGGGTTCTCTTAGAGAAATAAAATCAGGACACTAGTAATTATTTTTATATATTTATATATAGAGAAAGGTATATAAGATAAGAAAGAAACAGTTAACTATCTATAGAGCAGTACAGATTGCTTGATGCAACTCACTTGCATGAGGCAGTTAGAAGACTGGCAGTCCTTCGAGTCTTGAGGGCCGCTGAGCAGTCCTCTGTAGAGCAATCCAGGCTGTCTGGTCACAGGCAGCAAACAGCAAAGCAGGTTACCAACAGTCAGCCGGATGACAGAGTCCAACAGTCCCCAGCTCAAGAGATGTATATCCCAGGAGTGTGGTGAAGTAGGGTTTGAAGGAACCTCAACTCACAGCTCCACAGTCCACGACTAGATGTCCCATGGGTAATGTTGTTTGGAGGTCGAGGCACAGGACGAACAAGGCAGCTCTCTGGTCTGAAGATCCTGAAGCGAGAGAGAGGGCGGGACTCACTGAGCCCTTCCTATCTCTGCCCTTCAATTCATCCCGTGTGTTCATTGGCCGTACTGTCACAACAGACCCACCAATCTTCTGTGGCCATGTTGGCATAACAAACCTACCCATCACAGATATCTTCAGTAAAATTCTTCCTTCATGTGATATAAATGTATTACTCTGTTATATGAGCATTATGTTGGGTCACCTTTTTGTGGAATAAGTGCCTTTATGGATTTCTTTCAATGAAGTTGTCAAGGAGCCATTGTCCAAGCAAGGATGAGTCAGTGCTTCCAGTTCTTATCACCTAGTTGAACATTTCAATTATTATTCCATTAATTTCCAGAGGCTTCTTTTACTCTAATGCTTTTCATGCAGTTTGAACTTCTTCCTTAAATACAAATTGGAGGGAGGAGCAGGAAGGGAGTGAAAAAAGCAGGAGCCAATACCAAGGGCTTAAGTAGAGAGAAAATGTTTTGAGAATGATGATGGCATCAGAGGTACAAATGTGCTTTGCATACGATGGATGGATGGATTGTGCTAAGAGTTGTATGAGCTCCCAATAAAATAATTTTTTTTAAAGAAACGTATATTTAATTGGTTTTTGACAAAACTTGAGATACTTGATAGTCTTGTAGTTCTTTAGGGAAATTTGTGTGCTCTTTTGATGCTTCCTACATAGTTAATATTTTGCCTATAGAATCTTTCAAGTTTGTAACTTCAGATTTGAATGTTTTTCTTTCAGTTTAAGAAAGGCCGAGTTTTTTCTTCCCTTTTGTTTCCTATCTAGGTCTTTGAATATTTTAATATAATATTTACTTTGCTTTTTTGAACTGCCTTCAAATTTTTTTGTTCTCTGACGCCATCATTTCTTCCACGTGTCTCAGCTACACTATGATTAAGAGCAAGTTTCGGGGTATTTCCTTACCATCACTTTGAATTTTTCTTTTTTCATATCTCCATAATGACCTTCTGTTTTCTTCAAGAATTATTTTCATAATGTCACCAGAATTATATTCATAATGTCTGTTAAAATTGGTCAATGCAGAAAGTCTGTTCTTGAAATTCAGGAGGGATAGACTGAAGGTTGTATTTTGGTTCTCATGAACTTGTTTTTGTTTCTTTGGCTTCGATCTGAACTTCCATGTGAATAATCCACACATGGTTCCACAGTCACCTCTATCTCAGGTTCACTAGCCACAAATCCAGCCCTCACGGAATGACTCCAAGGCTAAGCTTTGAAAAAGGCTGTTTTGATAGAACTCATCATTTGCTCAGTAGCTTTATGATCAACAAATTCAATGATTTTGAAGCATAGTATAAGTAGTAAAATTGGATATACTCACATACTGTCATCATCATTATCAAAAAGTCAAAATACACAGTGTATTCGTTCAATCTGTTACACAATAACTCTTTAAAAGTAGTGAAAAGCAAAGATGCTACTTTAAGGAATAAGGGCATTGGATATAGAAGTCCAACATAGAACTGATAGATGTGAATTGTGGTGCTTGAGAGGAATTTTGAAAGTACCACCGACTGCTAAAAGGGCAAAACAATCAGATTTTGGAAGAAGTGTGCCAGAGTTCTCCTTGAAGGAAAGAATGGTGAGCCTTCATGTTATTTATCATGTATACTCAAATATCAGCCAAGACACCTAATTTTTCTACAAAAGTTGCATTAAAATGTGCTGAAAAGTTCAACTTATACATGAGTATGTGCAGTAATTTGTATACGTTGTCAGGAGATGCCATTTCCTGGTGAAGCACATCGTGTTTGGTAGAGTGGTGAGGCAGTGAGAAGGAGGAAGGTCCCAAATGAGATGGGTTGACACAGGGGTTGAAACAATTGGCTTAAGCATAGGAACAATTGTAAGGATGGGGCAGGACCAAGCAGTGTTTCCTTCTGCCATACCTACGATTACTATGGCGTTGGAATGACCGCCTCACACACCTAACCACAACAAAAGCAATGTACTCACTTTATCCACAACCATTTTTGAATTAGAACTGGCCTATCATTTTAGTGACTTTGCTCTCAGATAGACTCTGTACGGACATATCTGATGTTCAACAATATTCATTGTTCGTTTATTAGATTTTGCTTAAAAAGACATTAACACTTGACCATATTACACTTTTGTTAAACAAAGAGCAATGCATATCACTTTTAATGCAGTGGCTAATACATGTGATTAAAAATACTCCCTTGCTTATTCCACCAAATTTCCAGTATTTTAATTTTTTTATTTCATCTGTGAGTATAATATATATAGAGGCACTTATCCAACTGAGCATCAAAATGTCTGACACATAGCCACTTAAAATCATTTGTTCAACAATTACTGACTGCCTGTTTTGTCTCTGACACTGTGAGGGGCAAGGAAACAGAATTCGGGCATCATGATGATTTAAATCCAGTGGAAGAGGCAGATCACAGTAAACAAATCACCAAATAAGAAATTTTGCATTTGGGTGAGCATTCTGAAATCCTGTTAACAAAAGAGAAAAAAACTAAAATGATGTTGGGGAAATTTTATTTAAACCCTAACAAGTGAATAGAACTTGGCCAAGACAAAGGGACATGAGACACAACAGCACCTTAAGACTTCATGACAGGATGAAGTATGGTATTTTCCATGGGAAACTATCTCTGTGAGTCTGGGTACATTAGAGAAACAAATTCATAAACATGCATATGGATATAAGGGAAAGGTTTATATACAAGAGGAATGGAACATTGAGAAAATATCCCAAACCAGGCCTGGTCCAAAGTCATAAGTCCAATATTAGTCCAAATGTCCGATATCAGTCTAAAAAGTCTCCTTCATACTCATGAAGCACGTGCAATTATACCAGTAGAAGCATCCCAATGCTGGCAGCGGTTTCCCCTTGGCTCCTCATTTCCTGAGCTCTAAGTCCATCAGCAGTGTCCATTGGTGGTAGAAGTATCTCAGTGCTGGCAGGAATCTCTCTGTGGCTTCTCTGGCCCCAAAGGTCTGGTTCCATCAGGACAAGCCTATGAAGCTTCTCCTTCAGCTCCTCCAGGTTCCAGGACTCAGGATCTATCAGTATGCCACCATCTTGTCTTGTGGGTAGACCGAATCCAAGAGACTGAATCTCTCATCTTTTATATCCACAGGGAAAATATCTCGTGATTTCCCAGCATTCTCAGAAAAAGCCACATGCCCACACAGAGGTCTCATTGGTTATCTCCAGATTGACAGGCTAGACTCCACCCCTACACTCTTAGTCAAATTGGCACCAGAGTAAGTGACTGCCACACATGCTCAACAATGAACAGGTGAGAACTGTGTGGGAGTCTGGATGGATGAAAAGAAGCCCCGTTCTCAAAGACTCTCTGCAAACAGTGAGTTTATGTACTGATGCACTAGTGGTGCCAATGAGATCTGCCACTTAGCTTTTGGAGTCTGCCTCCTTCTGAGGATTGACTAGTTTCTCTGTATTTCCTGATGACAAAGCTCTCTCTGCCAAGCACTGCACTATCATCTATATGTAGTGCCAATTAAGACATAACCTCTGTCTTTCAAAGGATTTACAGTCTAAGAGGGGAAGTAGGTGAGTAAAGAAATGTGTGCTTCTCAGGTGTGTCTAGTATTATTCCTATTTTTCATTGGCTCCTAGTTCTACTTTTCAGATTTCCAAAACTTTGTGTTTTCCTACAATCACAGGAAAACACCTGTCATGTCTCAGAGACGTCCATGATCCAAAACAGTTGTTCATATATGTTCTATACAAGTATCTCTAAAACCAATTCAGCAAAGTGTTTAAACAGTCATAGAGACATAGAATGAAAGGTCACTGGAGTCTTCATCATAATACTTAATTTCAACAGCATAGTTCACCGAGGTGTTTACTATAGACTTAAAATATGTGATGCCCAAATGGTAGCAACTCTGTTGTGTGTGTGTTTGTGTGTGTGTGGTGTGCTGAGTGTCCTAGTACTGTTATATCAGATATGCCACAACAGATGTTTTTTGAAGAACAAATATTAAAAATATATTTCTCAGAGTTCAAGAGGCTAGAAGTGAAAATTCAGTGCCTGGCTTTAGGGGAGGATCTTTTCTGTCTTTTTTAGGTGCTGGTTGTTGTTGTGTGATCTTGAGCCTATTTCAACCCTAGTCACTGGGTTGCTAGACGCTGTGAAAATTCTTGGAGTTCTAGAGTTTGTAGATGCATTTGCCTCTATTATGACCAGATTGTTTGTCTATGAGAGGGGGCCCCAAACCCCAGAATTTCCCCCCCAAAAGCTATGAATTTAATTTAAAAAATTATAAAACAACCTAATATCTGCAGAGCAGTCCTCGTTACACATAATACTTTTGTAAAATCTGCAATTTCATTCTTTGAAACATTTTCAAACTCATCTGTTTGGATGGTTGACAACTCCCCCCATGTTTTTTTTTCTTCACCTCTTCTTTGCCATTTCATGTCCCTCTTCATTCACAGAAACAAGGTCACAAGGAGCAAGGTCAGGTGAAGAAGATATGTAGACCAAGAGAGGTATGGTGTGTCTTGTCAAAATATGGCACATTAAGATGGCAGCATGAGCAGGTGGAATGTAGTGGTGGCAAAAATAGTCTCCTTCTCTGCCACACATCAGGTCTTTTTTGTCATGCACTGTTATGCAATCATTTAAGAACCTCTAAATAGGAATCTTGATGAACAGTTTGGCCTAGTGGAATGAAATACAAATGCACTACCAGTCAACATTTTTTCATCCTCTTGGGAAGTTGAAGGATGTACATAATGAGGTTTGTCATCAGTCGACTTTTCACCTTTTTAAAGATGAGAAAAACACTCTTATACTTGAGTTTTTTTCCACAGCACTGTCCTTGCATGCTGTGTTCAACATCACAACAGGCTATGTGTCATTTATCCTGAGCAGGAAACAAAATTTCACAGCTTTTAGCACTTCTTTTATATTAGCCATCACAAAACAAAAGAAAACAAAAACAAAAATCAAGGTTTTAGCAAAACCTGATTCTATAAAAAAATATTCGGGCTGAGCCTCGGTGGCATAGTGGTTGTGCGCGGGACTGCGGCCCACGGAGGTTCGGACTGCGGGACGGAGGTTCAATACTAGCAGTGGGGCTGGGACTCCTACTCCCACCACCGGATAGCAGTGATGCCCTCCCCCACAAAAAGATATTCACTGTGACCAGAGAGAAGCTTCTTAGGTGACACCACAGGGTGCACTAACTCAGAGCGTGTTGCCTGATGCTTGGCTAACAGGAAAACTGAGTAATATGAGAGCTTCATTCCACCCACCACAAATCTGGTTGTTTTTTGTTTGTTTGTTTGTTTGTTTTTGTTTTGGATCCCGGTCATATATCATCTGTTTTCTCCCAAATGACTGCATAGTTCTGTTTGTGTAGGCTTAGGACACACCTTACATCTCTACACTAATATTAATGTGTTAGCATAATAAAGATACCCCCAAAGGATCTTATTTTCAGATATGGGGTTAAAATTTCAACTCATTCTGGTGTGTCACAATGAAAGGCTAAAGGAGTATGTGTGTTTGTATGTGTGTCTGTGTGCATTTAAAAGATAAAAAATATAAGACATAAACTAGTCTTGTCATCTCTTTATACTTTTAAGGCCCTGGAAGCCTCAAATATTTGCAGTCTTGGACCCTGAAAAGGAACTGGCAGCCACACTATGACAAGTTTTGACCCACAGACTCTATGCACACACTCCATGGAAATTGAGAGGAAAGGATAAGCTTTGCAGGTACAGCATGGCTAACACCACTAGCATGAAAATACGTGAAGACCTCTTTCCTCTGAGCCTATGCATTTTCTAAGAGCATATGCTTCGCACTCAAGAAAACGTATTTCTAAGCTTGGCTACAACATATCTTGGTTCTACAGCCTTTGGTTATTTATGTCAAGAACTAGCATACATTGAGACCCAGTGGTACCGAAAGCAGATGAGCAAAGTCAGCTGTCAACATTATTTTTTAAAAGCTCCAGGAATGAATGGATTGCCCACAGGAAAGTTTCAACAATCTCATGAAGCCTTGGAAGCACCCATTCGTGAATGCCAAGATGTTGAAAGACAGACAAGCAACTAGCTATGGCCCATAAGTGTGTTCGTTGCCAAGAAAAGTGACCCAAGAGGAAGCAGAAATGATCAGAAAGTATCATTGATGAAATATAAAAGTAGAATTCTGCTGAACAGAATTTGACAAAAATTGTCTCAATACAAGGAGTTGTAAGAAATTCAAGCTGGATTCAGAAGAGGATGTGTATGAAGAACATCAAGGCTGAAAACAGATGTATCTTGGCTTCAATGAGAATATATTTGCATGATGTTTACTTTTGAGGTATTGACTACAAAGATATTTGCTGTGTGAAAATCATCACTATGGGTACCATTGAAAAGGTGAGGAATGACAGAATGTTTTGTTGAATTCCTGTGGAAGCTATACATGAAACATAAGGAATCACTTGAACAGGACAAAGAAATACTTCATTGTTTAAATCAGGAAAGATTCGCAGGAGGTTTACATCTTTCATCATACTCGCTCAAGTAGTATGCTGGGCAGGTTATCCAATAATTTGACCTAAATGAACATCTTGGCATCAGAAATTGATACTGCTGTTAAGCACTATCAAGTCAGTCCTGATACAGATAGACCCTAGAAACAATAGAACAAAATAGCCTTAGTCCTGTGACATCCGCACACTTGTTCCTATGTTTTAGTCCATTCTGGTAGTGACTATGTCACTCCAGCTTACCAAGGGTCTTACTCTCTTTTTTTGGCCTTTCACTTTGATGAGCATGATATTCTTCTACATGACTGGTTTCTCCTGTAATATGTTTCAAGTAGATAAGATGAAGTCTTGCTACCCTTGCCTGTAAGAACAAGCTGGCCTTACTTTTCCTCAAACAATTTGGATAAACATTTACCAATCTGTAGTGCTTTCAATATTCGTCTCCAACACCAAAATTCAAATACATCTATTCTTCTATAGCCTTCCTTATTAAGTGTCCAACGTTCACATGTCTCTGAGGCAACAGAAAATAACATGACTTGAGACAGTCACACACCTGTCCCCAAAGTAACAACCCTGCTGCTCAACTGGAAAGAGAATGAAGAATCTGATAATGAAGTTTGAGGACTGCACCCTTCGGTGTGGATTGAAAATCTAGAAGGAAAACCATCATCTTCACAATGGGACCAATAGACATTGTGATAAATGGAGAAAGACTGAAGTTGCCAGGAATTTCCTTTGCTTGAGGCCATCATCAATATTCATGGAAACATCTGTCAAAGAATGGACTGGCAAGTTACATTGGGAAAAGTTAATGGAGTAATTTTCATGCAAAATTTATAGATTTGGGCCTGAGCCCAGGTGGCGTAAGTGGTTGAGTGCGAGACTGCAGCCCACAGACTTGGTGGTTCAAATCCAGCAGCGGCTCTCAGGAGCAGCACTGGGTAGCTCCCATGACCACCAGAGGGCAGTAATGCCCCCCAAACAAACAAACAAACAAACAAAACAAAACAAAAATTATAGATTCATTATTACCTCAACACAATAATTTTGGCAACTTCTTCAAATTCCAATGTCCCCCAAATCTGGATTACACTGAGAATTTTAAATTTCCTCCTTTGGATTAGGGTTATTCTGGCAAAAATTTTAACAAAAATTTCAGTAATTCAGTATCTAGATTTTGGCAATATTCTGTCCTTTCTGCGTAAAGACTTTCTTAGCAGGTGAGTCATTGAAATTCAAAATGTTTCTTCCTTGCCTCTGATTATTTCTGCCAAATCAGGAAAATTTTTTGACCCAATGCCATAGGATTTTCATTAAAGTTTTTCCTATATGATTCTTACATTTGTCCTTTTTCATTATTATTTGGAAAATGTAAATATAACAAAATATGACACTAAACTACAGAACAACAATGAAAGTAAAAAAAATGATAACAAAAAGCTATGTCTTAAAAAAATGTTTTCCCTCCCAGGGACAAGGGAATAACAAGTGATCTAAAATCAATGGCAAGGAGAACACAGAATGCCTGGTGGGGGTTGATCAGGGGCAATGTAGTCAAGGAATTATTCATAGTCCAATGAAGTTTGATAGTGGGGCAGGAGGAAAGTAAAAGGAAATATAGGAAAGAACTAGAAAGCAAATTATGGAGGTATATTTATAGGCATGTGCATATGTAAATGTATTTATATATAATGATAGGGATATAGGGCTATACCTTATATATATATATGTTACCTATTAAGGTTGCAGACAGACATTGGTCCTCTACTGAAATACTCCCTCAGTGCAAGAAGACTTTCTTCCAATAACCTGGCATTGCATGATTCTCACCTTTCCAACATGATTGCTGAAGACAAATGGGTGTATAAGCAAATGTGGTGAAGAAAGCTGATGGTGCTTGGCTATTATATGATATAACATTTGGGGGTCTTAAAGGCTTCAAGTTAAACATACATTCATTTGGAATAAAAGCAACAAAGCCCACGTGAAGGAAGCACACCAAGCTTTGGGATCATAAATTATTAACAAGATCAGGTCTTAGGCAATCATATGGATGTGAATGGACAGGTTGAAGTGGAGACACAAAGCCCAGCTGTAGAAAATAAGGGATGAGTCCACCAGGATGCAGTAGAGCATGGAAAAAACACATAATATTCCTTCGGTTCTTTAATGCTCCTCTCCTAAACTATCATGAACCAGCTCTATTTTACAAGTCCAGCTAGATTGGAGCATTCACACTGTTACAGGTACATACTCTGAGGTACAGAATTGGGAGTAGTAATATCATTAGGGTAGGGTGAAGGAGGGAGGAGAAGGAATCATAATGAGTGATGCATACCCCACACCATGAGGGGAATGAACAATAGATATATGGGTGATGGGAGACAGCAGAAAGTGAAAGATATGAAAATAACAATACTTTATAATTTATCAAAATTCATGGGGGTGGGAAGGTGGGGGGAGGGATGGAAAAAAGAGGAGCTGATACCAAAGACTCAAGTAGAAAGAAAGGTTTTGAAAATATGATGGCAACATATGTACAAATGTGCTTGATGCCACTGATGTACAGATTGTTACAAGAGTTGTAAGAGTTCCTAATACAATTATCTATAAAAGCAAAAAAACAAAACAAAAAACAGGTTTACAGCCTTGGAAACCTTAATAGGGTTGCTATGACTCTAATAATCACTCAAAGACCAAAAAGGGGTGTGTGTGGTAATCAACTTTGAACTTTGAATAAGCTAAAGTTTTAATTTATAAGTTGTCAATGAATTCTTTTCTCTTTGCCAGGCATGTGCACATGCAAATAATTTATATATGATGGTGGGGAAATAGATCTATGTGCATATATTTATAGGTTTAGTATTAATGTAACAGATTGATATTGAGTGCAAGAACACTTTGTTCTATTAAACTGCCATTCCATTATGCTCACCTTCCCCACAGGTTTGCTGAAGGCAAAGCAGGTACATAAGCAAATGTGGTGAAGAAACCTGATGGTGCCAGACTTTCAAAAAATATAGCATCAGAAAAAAAAAAGAAAAGATATGGCATCTGAGGTCTTAAAGACTTGAAGATAAACAAGCAACCACCTAGCTAAGAAGCAATGAAGCCCACATGGAAGTAGCACAGTAGCCTGTATGATCACAAAGTATTGTTAGGATCAGGTATTAGGTATTAAGCAACAAAAAATCACATCATTGTGAATGAGAGGGAGTGTGGAGTGGAGACACAAAGTCCATCTCTAGGAAACTGGACATCCCCTTACAGAAAGGTCACAGGGAGAAGATAAACCAGCCAGGGTGTAGTACAGCACTGATGAAACATACAACTTTCCTCTAGTTCTTTAATGCTTCCTCTCTCGCACTCATGATCACAATTATACCTTACAAATCTGGCTAGATCAGACCATGTACACTGGTACAGGTCAAAGCTGGAAACACAGGAAATCCAGGACAGATAAACCTCTCAGGACCAATCTAAGAGTAGTGATACCAGGAGGGTAAGAGAAAGGAGGGAAAGAGGGCACCAATCACAATGATCTACATATAACCCCCTTCCTGGGGGATGAACAACCGAAATGTGGGCCAAGGGTGACATCAGTCAGTGTGAGACATGAAAAAATAATAATCTATAAATAATCAAGCCCTTACCAGGGAGAGAGGGTCAGGGAGGGAGGGAAAAATCAGAAGCTGATACTAAGGCCTCAAACAGAAAGAGCATGTTTTGAAAATCATGATGGCAACAAATGTACAAGTGTGCTTGACACAATGTATGTTTGGATTATGATACGAGTTGTACAGACCCCCAATAAAATAATGTTTTATAAAATAATTCATTTTCCTTGGCATTCTAAATATTTTGCTTTTTAACGCTATTATTCAATGACCCACATATTGCTTTATTTATATAGCATTTTTTTCCCGAATTTGACCAATTTGAAAACAAAGAATATGATGTCAGGCGGCCCCTCTCCTCTAAGACACGGAGGGTCTGGGAGGGAGGTGCGCGCATCCCTGCCCCACAGACCCATGTGGACTTCCTGCTGGAGCCGTGGGGATGTCCTGAAAGGCCCCTGGTTAGGCCACCCAGAATCCCTCCTGGAACCTCCGGGCGGGCAGCCGAGGGTCACCTTTGCGCCCCGAAGGTAGGCGCGAGATCCGTCAAGCCGGGCTCCCTCCGTCCTCACAGGTGTGACACTGCGCCCCTCATGCCTGCGGCGCGGGGGGGCGTGGCCTCCCCCTGGGCCACCGTTGCTGCTGGTTGCTCTGCGTGCTCACCCACACCTTCTGCCAAGCGGAGGCCCCAGTGCAGGAGGAGAAGCAGTCAGGGAGTACCTCCAACTTGCCATGCTGGCTGGTGGAAGAGTTTGTGGTGTCAGAAGAATGTGCCCCCTGTTCTGCTTTCCAGGGTAAAACAATCACTGAGTGTAGCTCCACAGGCTATCTGGAGAAAAGCACATGCAGCTCTTCCAAGAAGAGTAAATTCAAAAGCTGCCGCTCAGCAGTGACGGAACAACACTTGTTCTGGAAGTTCGAAGGGGCTGTCCTGGATTTAGCCTTGGTTTTTGCTTGCCTGGTCATACTTCGTCAGAGACTGTTGGACCGAAAGGCTCTGGAAAAGGTCCGGAAGCAGATTGAATCCATATAGCCACATCCCACCCCGGACTTCGATGACTCAGGACCCCGCGTCAGACAGAGAAAGGGGAGCAGTGACTGAGGCCCCTGGTTCTTCAGAACCCCAGGGCAGTGTCCTCTTCTCCATAATCTTCTTCTAGGCGATCAATGGACAGAATAAAGAGTAAAGCAGTCAAAAAAAAAAAAAGAATATGGTGTCTTTTCTGTCTTCTTTATTGATTTTATTTTAACATGACACTAGGGAGCAAAAGGAAAAGGAAAGTAAATAAATAACAGTTTGATTTATTAATAATTTTACTTTTTTGATAAAGTTCATGGGTGAAAGAAATTTTACCTTTGTAGATTTTTTTTGTGTAAGCTCTCTATGTGGAACAAATGTCATCATTTCCTGAATTAGAACAGATCATTAGGGACTTGTAGGCGTATAGTCAGTTCTTTATATAAATTGTTTGTTTGCATTCTCCACACTTTTTGAACGATGAAGCCTTTCATCAGTGAGATTTATAGAGTGTTCTGGTTACCTGCCAGTTTCAAAGCTAGGTCGGCCTGACTTCAGAGTCCCCCAGGATTTCCAGTTACTCTCCTCTTTGTCCAAGGAAGAACCCAGAATAGGAGAGCCAGTGGCAAGGGAGCTGAGCTCTGCTTATCCCCAATTTTGCTAAGGGTGAATCTGAATAGTTTTCAGAATAGAAAGGTGACCTCCAAGTCCACAGGCAGATGGGAGACTCAGGAGAACCAGTCGATTTTTGTTTTATTCAGAACTATAACATCTCCCTTAGTTAGTGGTGAAAACAAATAGCGTTTGATAAAGTGATTCTTCAGATCGAGTGTGATATGAACAAATGGTAGTCGAGATGAGGGAGCAGAAAGCAAGCACAAGCGGGAGGAAAAGAAAAATTATGATGGAAGTGGATAAATAAAAATGGGAAGAGAGAATTAAATGCCAGAAGGAGAGAAGCAATGATTGAAGCCTGTGTTGCAATGACCATTGAGTGTCAACCCATAAAACCAAAGAAAATATTGCCACTCAAATTCCTTTTGATAAATTTGTTTCCAAGCACATAATAGTAATAATAATAATAATAATAATAAGTTGAGAGATGAAATGTGCTTAACAAGACTCCCAGGGTTAAACTGCTCAATGAATGTTACCTTCTAATATCCATGAATAGGCACAACTCCATCTCTTTGATTGAGGATAATCCTGTTTCCAAACAGTAAAATCTGGCAACAAATGATCTGACTACTACAATTTAAAAAAGAAAAGAAGAGTTGCCATCCAGCATCCAGTTTTGTTTTCCCCCTAATTCATGGCCACCAGGTATTTCAGACTTGGACTGTGCCCCACGGGTTTTTCAATGACTGCTTTGAAGGACAGCTGTAAGTCAGCATCAGGCAAGGGGTTTGCTTTCAGATCTGTTTTAAACATAGATTCCCAGATCTTTCTTCTGTAGAGGGCCAGCAGGTGGGTTTAAACCGCCCACATTTCAATAAGCAACTGAGTGTTCAAATGAATACCTGGGAAATCCACTAGGATTATATTATGCAGTAAAGATTCTATCTTGATAGCAGAATCACACCAGTCATTCTTCTTGTTGATTTGATGAAATCAATGGCCACGTTGTTAAACCCCAATGTGGCAAGAAATAATAGGTGGGCTGAAGGAATGAAGGAAGAGTGACGTCTACATTCTGTATGTAATCTCTAGGTCCAGAAGTCAGTCAGCAAGACAATGGGCTCTTAGTTCTTCAGATGCAAAAAACTCAATTCTATAGTCTGAGTGATCTTGGAAGGGCATTCACCTTCAGTGGAATTTCCACAGGGGGAAAGTAGCCTAGCTAACACAGTGATTGCATCTTTTTAAGACTCTATTACTATCAACCTGGACTTCTTACCTACATGAACTATGAGCTAATATATACGCATTGCAGTAAGCTGTCGAGTTTGTGGTAACACTTTAACGCAGTATAGAAAACTAATACAGAGGCCTTGAATAGTTTTCCCCAAATCTGTCTTAATTCTCTCTTCTCTAAAATGGAAACAATATTCACTTCATAATATTTCTGAGTATAGGAATGATAATAGACATATAAAATAATAGTTTCAGGATCTAAAAAGATTAATATAAGCTAATCAATTATAATCGTTGATTATACACCTCAGCATCTTTCTCTTCCTTGGATTTTATAATATTTCATTTTCTGATTTCTTTTTTAGTTTTGCCATGTTTATACAACATCCTTCATACTTATTTTCTTTAGCCCTCCTAAGAATTTTGTCTCTGTGTCTCCTTAGTCTTCCTCATCTTTCTGAGTGTTCAGGGGGAAAAATAATCCCTTTCTCCTGCCTCATAGTTTTCTAAGCACTTCTGAAATTCTTTCCCCCTAGGGATCTTGATTGAGTGGTTACTGCAGAACATGAACAATAAACTCCTGAAACAAAGAGATAGACTTCTATAAAAATTGTATTATAGGTCCCCCAGTGTACCAGAGACACAGTGTCAGAGAGCTTTCTATTTTACAACTAATCGACATAGCCAGCCTGTGAGATTTGCGTTATTTGCACCAAAGACAGAAATCTGGATGATGAGAGGAAGGAGCATCCTGAGTAATGGAAATTGTGCTATCTTGGAAACACACATGGTTCAGATTTTGCCTCTGGTGCTTGCTGGCTGTGTGATCTTGGGCTTATTGCTTAACCTTTCTGAGCTTCTCTATTCTCATGTCTTCATGAGGATAGTAGTTCACTCAAATCTTAGAGAGTCTTGAGGATCAAACAGCACATGTGCATGTCAGAAGCTCAAGATACATAAATTTGTTTCAGGTCCTATTGCTAGAATTGGATTCCTCTTCAGGTGTCTGTCCTGATTACTCATCTGGTTCTCTTTACCCAGCTATCCATGCGTCTGGGATCATGTGAGTTTGCTAAGAACTAGTGTGCACCAAAGAGTGTTTTGGGGTCCCTTATGAAATTTCAACAATGGGTGAATTCCCAAAGTAGAGTATGGAATAATAGGACCAATAAATGCATCTTAAATCCAGCAGTATGTTTCTAATATAAATACTATCATTTTTGTTTTCTGAGACGTATTTCCTAAAAATGTTCTTGGAGAAGGAAATCATGCTTGATAAAGAAGAGGGGCATCAAAAGAGAGGAAGTCCCTCAAGGAGATGGATTGACACAGTGGCTACAACAATGGGCCGAATATTGTGAGGATGGCATAGGACCCAGTTGGCTTTGTTTGATTGGGCATTGGCTCACTAGGAGTCAGGACCAACTCAACAATACCTAACAACAACTGCAAACAATGGTATTCTCATTGTCATATGGGTCAAATGCTAGTTTTCTCCTCATGACGTAAAATACAACAAAATATTCGAAGTATATATATGAGTATATATGTACATATATATATATTCCATCTGACTAGTTTATGCTCTCTAACTCCTTCTTAGAGATTAGAATGCAATTAATTTTCATACAACAGACAACAGACAAATAATTGGTTCCCCCAAAACTTTCCTAATGACCTTGAGAAAGATTAATATCTGATTTTTTGTATAGTGATTATTAGGTTTCTGCTATGTCAAACAATCACTTAACTTGCAGCCTGACTTTATGGCATGATTTCCTTCTCCATACCTCCTGGGCACTGGGTTTTGCTGAGAGATATCTGTTATACAAAATGTTTCTTTTCATACATTGTGCTTAGGTGACTTCTCTGTGTGAGGTATTGGAGTAGTATGTTTCTGAAGATATTTAGGAAGCAGTCCAAAGTACAAAAATGGTGACTGGGATGACAGTCAGTAAAATCACATTCAATAATGATAGAATAAATTGAATGGAAGTGAGGGGGAGAAAAAGATAGGACCATAGAAATAATTAGTATAGCTAGGCTCTTGGCTATTTAACACAATGTGCAGTCTGGATGACTATTTAGGGTGTCATCCCTTGTACATGCTCAACACATACTTTGTTGTCCTTAAGTGCCATTTAACTGATTTTGACTCACACTGAACCTGTGTATAACCTATGATATTCTGCCTGGTACCACACTATCTTCATAATCTTTGATATGTTTGAGCCTGTCGTTGGTATTCTTAGGGCTGAGGAAGCACCAACCTAGGGATTAAATATTATAGAATTTTTGTGTTGAATATATATTTAACATGGGTAGTGCCAATAAAGATCCCTTGTGATGCAGTTAATTAATCATTGACTTGTTAACTAAAAGGGTAACAGTTTTATTATTATAAATTGGTAATTAGTACATGTGTTAGACAGGATCACACAGTCCTTAGCTCAAATGATAAATACACCAAAAGTGTGGCAAAGCAGGTCTCTAAGGTACAGCAAAATATGGCTACAGGTTGGTCCACAGGTTGGACATCCCATAGGCAGTGTAGCTCGCATGTGGAAGCCAAGAACCAGCTAAGGCAGCCACACACTGGTCTGATCATTAAAGAACAGGAGACAGAAAGTCAAAACTTGTTGAGCCATTTACCTCTTTGCCCTTCAATAACACTTCAGTCTTATAAATCCCACATGTGCTTACTGGCCAGGTTGGCACAATACACCTACCTCTCACAGTATGTATGTCATATCATTTCATAGTTCAATCATATCCAGCAGAATTGTACATTTGCTACTACAATCAGTTTCCAAACATTTCTCATTTACATGTACTGCTTACCATAGTCCTCCCCCCATCGGACTCCCCTCCCCCTGAATCTCTTTTCTACCTGCTATCAATATAAGCTCATCAATCCTGGATTTCATATACTGATAAACAAAAAAAATACATAACACAACTCTAGAGGGTGATCCCCATTGATGTAACTCCTCTGAGATACCTGCCCATATGTTCAAACAAGCATCAAACAAATCCATCCAAATCCCAAATACAGAAAATGTTAGAAACAAGGTCAAGTCCAACCTGCATCACAGGGAGGATCTGCTGACAAGTTTTTAACAGTTCAAGTCAAATTTATGTCTTTGATCTTCTATACTCAACTCTCTATGTTGAGTTGTGTTGAGTAACTCTGTGTTGAGTAACCTCTATCCTCCTATCCCTCAATTGTGGGTCTGAGGAGTTCACCGAGGCTTATTCTTGTGTAGGTCTACAAATGGATCTTGGGTCTTCAGTGTTATCTACAGCCTTTTGCAAACCAGATTCTCATACTTTTGGCTCTGATACTCATTTCTTCTTTGACTTTGGATTATGTTATTTACATTGACTTCATATGTTGCTCCCCCCTCCCCAGGGGTATAGGATTCTTTATAGAACACATTGAAAGGATCCATCCTAGAGGTGTCTATAAATTAACTGGAATTTACCTTAACCACACCTATAGCAGATTAAAGAAATACAAGCACTCTTTTGAACTTCTCTGGACATAGAGCTGAAGAATCCCAGAGAGAGAGGAAACAGATGGCTGCTTTCCCAGTGTTATAGACTTTGAAATCATTGCACTTTGGTTCAAATCTTTTGCTCTAAAAAAATTAAATAAAACTCTTCATCCACCACCCCCCTCCAACATTGCCCACACCACAGAGAGGAGGTCATATGTATATCCCTGAAATTGCTTCCCCCTTTCTACTCCATAATCTCTCCACCCACCCAGCATCACCACTCCCCCAACTAGTTCCAGGGATCATCTATCTTAAATTCCTCATGCTTCTGACTCCAGTGTACATCCCCTGGTCTAGCTGGATCTGTCTGGTAGAATTGGGATCATGATGGTGTGTGGGAGGAAGCATTTGAGAGTCAGAGGAAAGTTGCACAATTCATTACTACTACACTGTACCTTGACTGGCTCATCTCCTCACTGAAACCCCTCTGAAAGAGGATGCCACTTCACTTATTGATGAGATTTGGGTCCCCAATCTGCACTTCCCTTCATTTATAATGATATAATTTTTAGTTCTTTGATGCTTGATACAAGATCCATTTGACACCTCATGGCCACACAGGCTGGCGTACTTCGTCCATGTGGACTTTGTTGCTTCTGAGCTGGATGGCCACTCGTTTACTTTCAAGCCTTTAAGACCCCAGGTGCTACATCTTTTGATGTAGCCAGGCACCATCAGCCAGGCACCATCAGCTTTCTTCACCACATTTGCTTATGCACACATTTGTGTTCAGTGATTGTGTTGGGGAGGTGCACATCATGGAATGCCAATTTTATAGATCAATATGTTCTTGCAATGAGGAAATAGTTCAGTGGATGTCCAATGCCCATCAAATCTTCTGATTTTAAAGTTGTCCAGTAATTGGCAATATAAGACAATAGATATTTTCTATTTTCATATTTTTTCAATGTGTCTTAACTCTGCAGGCATTGATTGACTTAGTGGATGAATGCTATCAAAATTTTTGCTTTGTTTTTAAACCTCATTGTTTTCTTAAGCAGAATTCAGTCACTGAGGTATTTAATCTGTATAAATAAACATGATGTATATTCATATACAAAAAGCTGTCCTATGTATGTACATTTTCCTTTTCCCACTAGTATTTTTAATTCTATAAAATTGACTAGATGAACTATAGTATTATTAGAATCAGACATCTCCTTAAGTTACCAATTTTGTTTTTCAAGAAACAAATTTCTGCCTCTATAGTAGAAGAGGAATATGTGTGTACATATAAATATAAGCATATGTTTATATATATGCACACACACATATATATATCTTAGACATATAAACAGATTGTGAGCTCACACCTCACCTTAAGATCAAATCTAAGAACAATTGGTTCTTATGACATGGCCCTGCTGGATAATCACCCTGCTGGATAGCCATCCCTGCAGATATAGGTACAATGATGATAGAACTCTTCTTGATATGATTGAACTGCTGAATTGTTTAATATGTGGATTAAGTGCCAATAAACTGTTAAAATATGGATACTATAAGAAAAGTGTAGTGAGGCAATCAGATAGTACCAAGCTCTATACAGTGTAGTGTCTGAGGTCTTAAAGTCTTGCCTTAAAGCAATCGACTATTTTTGAGACAGCAAGTAAATTCACAATCAAAGAGTACACAAGTTTATGATATTCAAGGATTATAAACAATAAAATCCAAAACCAGAGGAGAAATTGTATTAGAACTTAAATTTTTAACATCCAGTTTGTCAAAGGCTAGGATGACAGTAAAACCCCAAATCTACCAGCAGAGTTCCTACTTGGATCAAGTTTCCTTCGAAGTCCTTTGGATCATTGATGAAGGTGTTGCACATAGACAGAGTACATTCAGAATTGGATGACTGAAGAAATATTTAGTTTAAATTCAGCATCATACCCTTTGTTTTACATTTTACTAATTTATAAATGGTTTTCATTTTATTACTTTCTGCTTATTTGAAATGAAATATATATATATACTTATATATATTTGAATACATATATATTTGAATTTTTAAATTAAATCTTTCCATTGGGAGATGTTAAATATAGGAGAACAAACCATACATTCATTATCCCGAGTGGACATGTGCAATTACCAGCATGAATGATCCCAAACAATATCTTTCTCCTTGAGCCATTTGACATCTGCTCCCGCTTTCCCCCCTCTCTCCCCCACCCTAGCACCCCTATGAATCCACAATATATTATATATTTATTATTATTTATATATATATTTACATTGTTCATTCTATATCTTCACCTACAATCCTAATAGTTTCCCCAAGAGGAGCTACTCTACAGTCATTGCTAGCCATTTGCCTTTCCCTCCCCTTTTCTTTCCCTTATCCTCCTGCAATCATTGCATCCATTACTGTTGGAATTCCCTATCAGAATTTCCCTGAAACCTCTCACCTGTGTCTGTCATACACTGGTCTAGGAGGAATGGTGAGATCGGGCTGAGATCATAATAATGGGAGACGAAAGATTAAAAAACTAGAGGAGTGTTGTATATTTCATTGGTGCTAAACTTCACCCAGATGCATTTTCTCCTCTGTGCATATTTTGTATTTTTTAAATTGTGATTTATCTTTTTGAAGAAAAATAGTTGTCAAGACCACTTTTATATTTATTTATTTATTTATCTTTTTTCAAAACAATTTTATTGGGAGTTAATACGTATCATTCCAAAGTTCAATCACATCAAGTAGGATTGTATATTTGCTACCACAATCAGTTTCAAAACATTCTCTTCCTTCTTAAACTCTTTGACATCAGTCCCCTTTAAAACCCCCCTCACTCCACCCCCCGCACACCACATTTTACACTCCAGAAAGTCTTATTCTACATGCTCTCCCAATAGGTTCATCAATCCTGGGATTTGTATACTGAGTACCATATAACAAAAATTAAAAAGGGTGACCCTCAATGATGTAACACATCAGACATAAACCCTGATATGAACACACACATGTACAGAATATGTTGAATCTAAGATCAGACATAGCATACATTAGAGGGTGAATCAGCTGACCAGGTCTTAGTGGTTAAAATCATATTTATCCTTTTGATCTTCTATATTCATCTCTCCCGTGTGCTCTGTGTAGTAATTGCTTTCCTCCCACCCCTGAATTATGGATAGAGGAAGTCACTGGAGGCTTGTTTCTTATTCAGCTCTCATAAACGTACCTTGGTCTCCCAGGGTCATTGATAGTCTTCTGCCCACTGGATTCTCACAATTTAAGCTCTGCTAGTATTCCCTCTTGGAATTAAGATTATATGATTTATGTGACAGCCACCTATTTTGGTGTCAGTTTGAGGATTAAGAGTATAAAGGTGGAGTCTACCTGTCAATCTGGAGACAGCCAGTGAGACCTCTGTGTGGGTATGAATTTCTTGTGAGAATTCTGGGAAAATCTAGCAGAATTTCTCCTTTGGAGGTGACTCACTGCTCGGTCCCTTAGAAACTCTCTTCTGACAAGACACAAGGCTGGCTCCCTGTGAGACATTTGGGAGGAGAAGCCACGTGGACTTAGCCTGATGTAACCAGACCTCTGAAACCGGAAAAGCCTGCTTACAGCACCATTGGATACACAAGACTCTGCACCCACTGACCTGCAATTGCCCTGGTCTCATTGCATGTGCTTTGTGCGTCTGAAAAGTACTTATGGACTGGTATTGGACATATGGGCTAACATCGGACTTATGACCTTGGACCGGGCTGGGTTGTGACATTTTCTCAATGTTCTATTCCTCTTGCATATAAACCTTTCCCTTATATACATATGCGTCCTTATGAATTTGTTTCTCTAGTCTACCTAGACTAGCACAATTTATAGGCTAAAAGACTGCCACAAGAACAAGCAAATAAATCTTGGAAGAGGTAAAGCCAGAGTGCTCCTTAGTGGCAAGGATGGCAAGACTTCATTTCACACACTTTGGACTTGATGTCAGGAGAGATTAGTCCCTGGAAAAGGACATCAAGCTTGGTAAAGTGGTGGGGCAGCAATAAAGAGGAAGGTCCTAGGTGAGGCTAGGCTGTAGTAATGGGCTCCAGCATAGTAAGAATTGTATGAGGACGGGCCACAATTGGCCTAGGTGATGTTTAGTTCTATTGTAAATGGGGTCCCCAAGAGTTGGAACCAACTTAACAGCAAACATGTACTGTGGTGTGGGAGAAATGATTGGCTTCAGAATAGGTGAGGAGGAGGGACTATGGAAGCATTTCTGACTCCCGTTTGGTGACAAAAGGGATACCACAGGAGGTCGGGAGTGACCCTCATTTATTTCAACCAGTTCCTAAATATGTCCGCCCCTGCTGTATGTTGGCTCTTCACTTTTTTGATAAATTTAGCTTGTTCATAAAATATTTTCATTTTGATGATCCTCACTTGATTTCTGTAGTTTATGTTATATTGTTATAGCCATCATCAAAAGCATGTATCTATATCCCTCTGGTGGTACAGGGGGTTACATAATGATCAGAGTCTGCAGTTTGAACCTACCAGCTACTCTTTGGCAGGGAAAGAGATGGAATTTCCTAACATCCTGTTGGGTTACCATGTGTCAGAAGCTATTTGATGATATTGAGTCTTGATTTCTGAGTACATAATGTGAGATATGGATCTAATGCAATTCTTTTAGGATTTATAGAACCAATTGTCTTGATACCATTTAATAGAGAATCTATTCTTTCCTAATATATGGTCTTGACACAAATGGGACTTCAATTGGCCATACATGTATATGTAGCTACCTTTCTCTAATTTCACAAGTCATCCTCATCAAGATATCTAAGCTTACTTTTTTTTTTCTTTTACCACACTGCTGATTGTGTAGCCAGGTCAACATTTCAAAACTATCAGCCATTTTGTGAAAAAAAGTGATACTTTATACTGTCTCAATAACTCACAGGAACAGTTCTACCCTATTCTATAGTATCAAATTGATATATATATATATATATATATATATATACATATATAATTTGTATGGCAGTAAGTTCTTTGAGTTATAAAATGGCTCTAACAATGTCTACATGATACAGCTACATTAATAAACCTAGTAGAATAATAAATGTAGAGGGATCAGCCTGGTTTCCAGCAAATGTTTTATTTTCACTGCTTCCAGAATTTCTCACCCATATAGTAAGCTCAATGTGAAAAGAAACTTTATATAAACTGTGAAAACAAAACTGTCATTCTAAAGAACAAGCATAGGGCTCATTAAAATAATTTGAAAGAAGTTCTAACCCTTAAGCTGAATTAATGAAATGCATGAAATGAACATTTCCACAACTATCTGCTTGTGCTTTTGGCAGGAATGATAATATAGGAAGACAAAGTTTAAAAGAAAGCAAAGAAAAAAAAACCCCAAAACAATATAAAACAAATTCAGTAGTCCCATAGTTATGAGTTGAATAAATATGTTCCAGGAACATATGCACTTTCTTAGCAAACATTGATATATATATTTGTGTGTGTATATACATACATACATACATACATATATATATTAGCAATAGATACTAGAAGACAAGCCAGAAAAGAGATGTTACATGTTGGAAAAGGATAATTGCCAGGTGTTGGAAATAATTGACTTTTACATGAATTTTCTACATAATTTGGGGTAAATGTGTACACTATCTGCAAGGTAATATTGTTTTTTCCATTTGCAAGGTAATATTGCTGAAGCATACCGTGATGGTTGTGGGTTATGCTAACTAAATATTCATGTGTAAAGGCAGGGACAGAATGCAACCTATCAATTGGGTCAAAGCCTGATGACACCTCTTCGGTGACATAAGTCTTTTTGTATGAGAATCCTCTTGGGACCTTCACCTTCTGCCAGAGCTAGGTCTTGCTTTTGGATCACTGATGTCCTGTTGGGGCTTCAGTCAATCCCAGCATCCTTCATCTTATTACTGAAAGTGGACTCATTTGGCTGATGTCAGATTTCCAAAACCACCAGTCTGTGTACTCGTCCTGCTTACTAATCAGCAGCTTCCACTAGTCAGAAGAAGCCTGAACCCCACTGGACTTAACGCTTTCAAAAACTTGGTAAGACATTTCTTGATATAATTCTCTATATTCAACAAATTTAAGAGTCACTGATTTAGCTCTGCAGAGACTCTAACCTAACACAATCTACGTAAAATTATTAAGAATTTTAAGAAGATGTATGCAGAAGTGCTTCTTCTGTATTCATATAACAAGTTATCAAAGTAACTTCTACATTCTAGCCAATGGTCCTCTAACTATTTACCAAAGAAGTCTTTGTTATCATTGAGTTTTCAAGCTTGCTGAGTTGGACAGAGATAGAAGAAAGAAAGAAAGAAAGAGAAAGAGAGAGAGAGAGAGAGAGAGAGAGAAAGAAGACAGATACTTCCACAAGAGCTAAAGGTTCTGCAGAAAATATGGAGTAGTAATTATAATAGTATCAGCAGCACTGATAGATTACACATTTGAGCAACATTACAGAAGACGTTCTCTGTATTAATATTGAATAGATCTATGTGGTGATAACCAAGTAAATTTATGCAAAGTACTTTGTGTTAACTATTTAGCTTACAGTACTTTATACAGAACAGTTACAGGTTCTAATAAGCTATTACTAAGAATTCCAATATCTGCCATGGATAAAAGGCACTTTCCAAACTCAAAGAATTATTAAGAAGTACTCAAACACAGTAAGACTACTAATACAGAAATAATATAGTTAAACTGTTGCTCTTGGACTGGGCCCTCAAAGCACATTTTTCCAGGTCTAAGGACTCTGTATAATTATTGCCATATATTCTCTCATATGGCTCAAAGATTGAAACTAAATTGACAGTATTTATCATTATAATACAGGTAGACAACTTTAACTTAATAATACTGGATTTAGTAGTTTATCTCAGCTTAAAATATACTGATTTTTTTAAGTTACCAAATTATCTGTAGCACAGTATTTAGAAATTGAGAAACAATGAGGTCAAATATGGATTCTCAAATTTGAAAGAGAAAGGCCTTTTTTTTTTAAAGCATCTTTTAGTAAGAAAACGAATCCTGACATAATGTTAGAAGGTTATTTGGAAATTAAAATAATTCCTTGTGAAATAATGTAGGTACTAAATAATTTATCCTACTTTCAATGAAAACTTTCCTGCATTTATAAAATGAGGTCAATGGTATTTCTGTTATAGCTTTATGGAGATTGAAATTAGGTATATCCATTGCCTTTTAAGTGATAAATTGCTACTAAGATATTCCATTATTAAAAGTGAAGCCATTAATAGAACTGAAAAAATAGTATAAATATGCTAAAGGCTTCCTTGAAGGCCAATATTTAATTTTTTTTGCTTTTGATGGAAATGGATTTGTTTTAAAAACTTAAAAATAACATAAATCTAAATTGGACTGTTTGCAAGAACTAATTTTAGAGCTCACAAAAATGTATGTTCTGATTGACAAGATCCACGCCCACTTCCCAACAGCTGGAAATACCTTTTCTCACTTTTAAATCATATGCAAAAGTAGATTGAGGTGCTAAGTAAATGACACCTGCTGTGGTCCCAGGAACACTTTTGAAGAAGGAACAGAAAACATTTTTAGATTTACAGCTTTTTCTTCATCAAGAATATTATTTCAGGTCTGAGGGAAACACTTTAGCCCCACAGCACAAAATCACACTTCAGTTGCTGGTGGACACTAGTATGTTAAGTTAAAATAAATACACTTGTATACTAGTGTGATAGTCCAGGTAGACCAGGAAAACAAATTCATAAACATATATATGTATATATATATGAATATATATGTGGGATTGGTTTATATACAAGAGGAATGGAACATTGAGAAAGTATCCTAATCCAGTCCAAGCCCACAAGTATGATATCAGCTCATCTGTCTGATACCAATCTTTAAAGTCTTCTTCAGACTCACAAAGCACATGCAATGATGTTGGGACAATCACGGGCCAGTGGGTGCAGAGTCTTGTGTATCCAGTGGTGGTAGAAGCATCTCAGTGTTGGCAGGGTTTCCCCATGGCCTCCCAATTGTCTCAGCACTGGCAGGAGCGCCTCTCTGGCCTCAGAGGTCTAGTTCCATCAGGGTAAGCCCATGTGCCTTCTCCTCCGGCTCCTTCAGGACTCAGGGTCTATCAACATGCTGCAATTTTGACTTGTCAGTAGAGATTCTTCAAGAGACTGAGTCATAAGTCTCTCAACTCCAATTGAGAAATACTGCGAGATTTCCCAGAATTCTCAAGAGAAAGCCATGCCCACACAGAGGTCTCATTGGCTATCTCTAGATTGACAGGTTAGACTCCACCCCTACACTCTTAATCAAATTGACACCAGAATACATGATTGCCACAGACCACATCTTGTCAATTTAACACTTTGACATCACTCTCTAATCATTTGTAATTCTAAGATAAACAATAATGAAATCATATCTGTATCTAACACCATAAATCTAAAATGCATGTGATTAAACATGTACTACCATCATTAAATATTCTGTAAGTGAATAAAACAAAAAAAATCCGGTACCTAACAACTGCAGTTACATAATATCTATACTTTAATCCTTTAATCCTATGAATATATATTTTCCCACCTATGAGAGTTAGTAAGCCAATTACTTAGTACCTTTATCCCCCCAATTTTGGGTATCCAGTTTCTGTTTTGCCCACTTACATCAATGCAATACTCTGAGGAAACAATCATATTTTTTTTACATGAAGAATCTTCATTCCAGTCGAAACCTTGTGAAGGAACCTTGTGGAACCTTTGCATCCATAAGCAAAGTCAAATCAGGACAGGCCGTCCATAAAGTTAGCAGCAATATGCACCAGTTCACAGACTCAAATAACTTCTCTTCCTCTGGTCTGGTTCTGGTCAACTCAATGTGGGCTGCCTCATCAGGGTATCTATGGGTCACATTCCCTTTAGATCATGGCCCCATGACAAATTCTCAGCAAGTCTAGCCTCTCATGCCAGGTCATGAACTTCAGACCAGTCAACTTGCTCTCATTTACTCTATTTCCTGAGAGTCATGCATATGGGGTCAGTGGTCAAACTCAAGCCATCCTTTATTATTGCATTTCTCTTACTTCCATTCCAAGAGTAGATCCAGATGATCACCTAACAAGCATTTCAGCCTGCCACAGCCTCCCTTTAACATCCAGTTCCAGAGAGGAGTTATCGCCATGGTTCCAGATGCCAGCTGGCTCAAGATTTCCAAAAAGGCAGAGTTCCTCCTCCTTCAATCTAACAATCTGGCTCTTAGGCAGATCTCTTAGAATGCAGTACTTCAAAACACTGGTGGAGCTAATTTCTTCAGGGACATCTTTGAAGGTGAGTCCTAAACCCATCTAGAGGTCAAATTCATGGCATGAGGCAAATGGGTTCACAAACTCTCTATTTTCATACTTCCCAATAAACACTTCTACACATTTTTATAGCTACAATAATAAACATACGAAATCAGTATAAACAACATGGAATCAGATACTAAACTTGATTTTTAAAATAGTCAAGTCAAATACTTATTCAGCTTATCTAAATCCTTATCTAAACTATTCTATTTACACAAAAACATGGAATGAGGTCTCTGAAGGCATTAAAATGGATCCGTGTTTTTTGTCAGCCATTTTGACCTTTGTCATCCATTTTTCTAGAGCAGCATTTCTGAGACAAAATAGTGATTTTTACCCCCAAGTTCAAAGTACACATTAACAATATTCATTTTTGCCATTTCATGCAGGAATAACCAAAGACAGTGCTCAAACAAAATAATCAAAATTTTAACTTCCCATATTGTTTCCGGAAAACAAGTCAGTAAACTTCAAGGACATCTCTGACTTCTGGCTAACCAAAGAAGGAAGACTACTAAGAAGCAGGAGTCAAATAAACATTTACTCTCCTCTTTATGATTTTTTTCTTTAGCACCCCACTCCTAAGGTACCATAATGTGTTAGTGTGGGTAGACTAGAGAAAAAATTTATAAACATGCATATACATATAAGGAAGAGGTTATATACAGAAGAGAAAGCCATTCCCACACAGAGGTCTCATTGGCTATATCCAGATTGACAGGCTGGACTCCACCCCTACACTCTAATCTAATTGACACCACAGTACATGACTGCCACAACTAGATTATGGGAAAATGTGCTATTTGACAAAAGACAATTTTGTAAAAGTTGTACTTTTGAATAAAGCAATGTAATTTGAACCTTGTAAAATAGGTGAAGTAAAACTTTGCAAACTCAAATTTACTCTTTATCAATTCAAACGATACAGATTTTTGTGTTTTGTTTCAATGTAGGATGCTTGTGTGGTTTTCGAGATGGGAGCCCCTAAAAGAATGGCGCCACCCATATCCTCTGCCTAGAATTGTCACCTGACTTGTTTCTTCTTTTCTCCCTGTTCTGTGGCAGATCGGTTTTCAATGAGGCTGCCATCTTATCTGCCTATGTGCCCCCTCCAAATTTCTTCTGCCCATGCTCTGGAGTATTATTTGTGACCATGTGATGGTCCTTCTTTCCCTGCCCAGCCTTTCCAAAAGTTTTCTCTGATGGTCTTCTATACTGAAAGCCTTTCAGGCTGAGTTATTTGGGACAAGCAAAGCTCAGTCTCTTCCTTTG
>PVJH01001974.1:0-184756 GCA_004026705.1 Nesogale talazaci
TCACTGGACTACACCCGAGTTTCATGGAATTTTGTTTCCCCTTCATGTGTTAAGATAAGGGGGATAGAAAAAGGAATGGTGAGACTAAAGAAATTAAGCACAGCCTGAGCCTGATATGAAACAGGGCTGAGTGGAGTGTTGGTGGAGAAGAAGGGAAGAGAATGGGTGAGTGGTCCGAAGACATCAAAAGACATTCATACAAAGGGTGTGCCTCTACATTCTAATTTTTATTTGTTGGTTTATTCCAACAATTCCCTAGTCTAACACCTTGGTGGAATCTAAGTCCCTTTCTCTCTCAGCTCTCCTCCCAAGTAGCTTGCTGGCTTTCCAAAATGCAATCTACAGATCAGAGCAGTAAAAAATGAGGATAACAAAGACAAACATATTCATGAAAGCAAATACCAATTACCCCACTGCCACCTAATTTATTGTTTAAGAAAGCTGAGATTTTTAGTCACAGGAGTCGCTTATATGAAGATCCTTGCAGAACTCTACACAGAAGCAGATAAAAGGTCCCGATCTTTACTCATGACACAGAGATTCCAAGTGCCACCAGGAAGGGGAGGGATTATATTTTTTATGGCCAAATTCAGGGTCTAGAGGCAAGCAAATGTCTTCTGTGAATGCAATGCATGTTTCTCACCCAAAGAAATGTTCTTTGTCTTCCATTAATAAGTCATTCTTCTTTCTGACCCTGGGAATTGGCACTTCCCACTTGCACCCTGGCCCCTCTCTTCTCCTATCCAAAGCCTGCCTCCCTCAGCCATGACTTAAATACCTCTTTTTCAGGGAAATATTTTCTTACCTTAAACAGGGTAAGTTTGTGGTTAAACGATTTCATTGCACTCTATAATTTTTCCTCATGATTGCTAGATGAGGACATTCGATTTCCCTTACTAAATTGTAAACTCAAATTAGAACTTTGATCATTTTATTATCATTCATGACTCAATTTTTAGTGCTCAGAACAGTGTCTGGAACATGGTAGTCTTGCAAGAAAAAACTATTGAGTGAATCAGTGAAATAAAAGTTACAAGTCTTGAGTACGAGACACAACTTTGTCACTGACTTAATGTATGACCTTGAGAAAATAGTTTTTGAAATCAGTAAAATAAGGGCAGTGATGCCCCCCCCAAAGAAATCAGTAAAATGATTCAGTGCTATAAAAATTTTACGAATATTATTTGATTTAGTTTTTCTGCAACCTGGTCAGGAGGAGAGAGATATATTACGCACAGCTTACAGATGGAAGGACTAAGGCTCAAAAAGTTAAATGAAGATTTTAGTTAGCACTATTAGTAAATTGTAGACTCAGTGCCAAATCACCCTGATGCCTCCCTTTCCCTACCTGTAACAGAAAGTTGTTAGGTTAGAGGATGCCTGACGTACCCCTGAAATCCTAAAAGAGCGGACAGTTCCAGTGTTTAGCTGGTGTTAGGAGAGAGTGAATTTGAAGGACATATAGGCTGATAAGAAGGATCAATTAGGAATGGTTTCAGTGATCTAGATCTGGGAACATGAAGGCCAGGGACAGGGATATCAGAAACGAGAAGATCCAGCAAAAAAAGATGATGTGTCTTCTCATTCCAATTTATCCAACAAGTTAAATGACTCCAGCAAGCTTTAGCAGTTGGCATAGCTCTTGCTTTACAAGATTTGACAAAGATCAGGCAGGAGTCAATAGTCTGCCAAAAGCTAAATGATATATTGTAAGTGTGGGATATCATTTACAATCTCTCACTTTCACTCTCTCCTTTCTCCCCTCCCCCACACCCATCCTTTTCCCCTTTCCTCTAAGATTTCATGTTATGTGACAGCAAAGCAAATTAGCTGTGCATGGTGAAGAATGAAGGCACAACTTGTACCCCTAGCTTTGCTTACTGCTTCTGTTGAATCATGCATGACTGACTATTTGAGTAATGGGTGAAGACATTGGGTGTGAGGAATATGCAGATCTTCCGGCTTCCTTGATGGTTTCCATCTGGCTTTGCCTATGTTTGGATTCAGGCCTACCAACATAAGCAAGGGCAGTAATAATGTTGAATGCAATATAAGAGTAAGTTATCAGGATAATGGGCAGGTGAGGTTTCCCTCAGATTTCTAGGCCTGGCACCAACTGCAGCTGAGAATAGGGACATCTGGACTGAGTTTCTGAGGAAGTCGGTTCTTTCTCAGCTCTGTCACCAACTCCTGTGACCTTGGCAAGCTTACTCTTTAGGGCTCAGTGCTTCCCCATCTATAAAGAGGAGATAATGGAGCATCACAGGGGTGCTGAGGCTTAATTATTGTTTGCAGAGGACTTGGATATTCTTGGATGAATGTTGCAATCAAGGTGCTGTGCAAAATATTATCATTTTGCATGTCAGTTAGCACGATGGCTTACACCTGTCACTGCATATTGGGTGAGTCTTAATCAAGGGGGAGCTGCAGATAGTGGGAAGAAGAAACAAGTTAGAGAATGGCCATTTCATGGAGATAATTGTATGTCACTATAATTGATCATATTTAAAATTTCTTACTGTTTTTCTTAATGTTTGCTACTGTGGAAAATTAAATATGGCTCCAATTTTTTTAAACATCCTTTCCATCAAGAAGTAAAGTTTGTTTCTTCTTTCTTTGAGTTTTGACTGGCCTATGATTGGGTCAATACAGGGTGGTGGAAGCAACATTAATGCAAACCTAACCCTTAAGATGACCATTGTGCAGGCTTCAAAGGAGATTCCAGTTAAGGCAGGCTAGCATGAAAGACTTGGTGATGTACTTCTAAAACTCAGCTCATGAAAACCGTCTGGACCACAATAATACAATACTGGAGGAAGAGCTAGGTTAGAAGATACTCAAAGGACATGAAACAATAGACTCAAGCATACCAATCACTGTGAAATTGGCACTAGATTGTACAACACTTTTTTCCTTTATATATAAGCTTGCCATAAGATTCTGTTACATATAAAGTTGTTGACTCACCAGCAACTAGCAGCAACAATAACAAGCTGTTAGAAGGATGGCAGTTTTTATATTGTTTTGGAGTAAGCCTGAGCCATGATCTAAAAAAATCCATCAACTTTGCTGGAAAGACATGTGGAGACCACCAGAAATTACGTGGAGAGTAGTCATACAAGTGTTTGGAATGTGAGTGTAGCCCTGGTGGATGTCTAGGCCATTTCTGCTGGATGCTGAGTACTACTGAGTGCCCAATTGGATAATGTGTTATACAGCAACAGATATCCCAGAAATAGCATTATTGTTTACCCATAGTGTGATGGGTATGCCAACATGGCCACAGAAGATTGGTGGGTCTGTTGTGACAGCACGGCCAATGAACACGCAGGATGAATTGAAGGGCAGCGATAGGAAGGGCTCGGCGAGTCCCGCCCTCTCTCTTGCTTCCAGATCTTGGGATCTGAGAGCTGCCTTGTTCGTCCTGTGCCTCGACCTCCAAGCAACATTACCCATAAGACACCTTCTCGTGGACTGTGTTGTTGTGAGTTGAAGATCCTTCAAGCCCTACTTCGCCACGCTCCTGGGATATACATCTCTTGAGCTGGGCACTGTTGGACTTTGTCATCTGGCTGACTGTTGCGACCTGCTCTGCTGTTTGCTGCCTGTAACCAGATAGCCTGGATTGCTCTACAGAGGACTACTCAGAGGCCCTCAAGATTCGAAGGACTGCCAGTCTTCTAGTTGCCTCACGCAAGTGAGTTGTACTGAGCAATCTGTATTGCTTTATATTAACTTTTTCTTTCTTATCTTATATACCTTTCTCAATATATAAATATATAAACAGAATTACTAGTGTCCTGAATTTTCTTTCTCTAAGAGAACCCTCTGACACACATAGTGTACCAAACATACCCATAATATATTTTTAAAAATCATTAAATTTGAGACTCATCCAGCTCTTATCACAATCCATACAATCATCCATTGTGTTAAGCAGATCTGTACTGATGTTGCCATTATTATTTTCAAAACATTCTTTTCCTCCTTGAGCCCTTGGTATTAGTTCCTCATTTTTTCCCTCTCTTCCACCTCCCCTCTCCCATGAACCCTTGATAATTTATAAATTATTATTCTTACATTTATATAATGATAAGGTGATAGCTCTATGTACATTTTTTATAAAATATTTGAGCAGGATATGGATATTGGACCTCCACTCAAGTATTCCCTCAGTGCAAGAAAATCTTGTTCTACTAACCTGACAGTCTGTGATACTCACCTTCCCTGACATAATCACTGAAGACAAAATGGATGTATAAGCAAATGTCATAAAGAAAGCTGATGGTGCCTGGCTATTAAAAGACATAATAGCTGGAGTCTTAAAGACTTCAAGATAGATAAGTGGCCATCTAGCTGAAAAGCAGCAAAGTCCAGAAGGAAGAAGCACACCTGCTGTACAATCATGAGGTGCTGACGGAATCATGTCTCAGATGTCAGAGGAAGCCAGCTTCCAACATTAATATCACAGGTCCAGCAGGCACAGTTCCATGGCAGTAATTATTATTTATTATAGTAAAGTCATAGAGAATAAGAATGAGAGAAATAAAAGTCAGACATATGTCATTGTAACATGCTTTACTCAGCCCCCATTTGGTGGTCAATGTGGAGAGAAAAGGCAAGATTTAGTTTTGATCAAGCTTATACAATCTTTTGGGGGACATATGAACCCCGTAGTTATAGGCAAAGATATGTCATAAGAAGGGGCTATCGCATAGGTTGAAAAGTAATGAGAGGGATGATGTAAAGGTAGACACATGATAGAGAGGGAGATTATTGAATTCTACCATGTTACAAGATGGGCAAACCTACAATTCCTGATGGCTGTGACCTAACCTTGATTGCCCTTGGGTGGGAGACTTTCAGGGGGAGTGACCCATTTTCCTAACAGCAGGGAGTCAGCCTTATCTTTTGTTTGAGGCATAAAGGTCTTTCATAGCTGGAGACTTTAGGGAGAGTAATTCCTAAAACTTTAGAGTTGGCAAATGGTTACTAATATTTGCTTACTATTTTGGAGTAGATATAATTGTGGAAAATTCCTATTTTCCTCCAACAAGCAGGCATCAAAAACCCAAAACAAAACAAAGTAAAACAAAATTTTATCAATGTGAATGAGGGGGAGGGTAGAGTGAAGACCTGAAGCTCATCAGTAATCAATTGGACATTCCCTGTCAGAAGGGCCACAAGGAAGAGATGAACCAGTCAGGGTATAGTATAGCACTGATGAAATACACAACTTTCCTTTAGTCCTTTGCTGCTTCTTTCTACCCCCCCACCCCCACTCCCAGTATCATGTCCCCAATTCTACCTTACAAATCTGGCTAGACCAGAACATGTACACTGATACTGATAAGAGCTGGTAGCACAGGGAATCCAGGACAGATAAAATCCTCAGGAACAACAATGGGAGAAACAATATGAGGAATGTTAAAGTAAGGGGAGGGAGAAGTAAGGGGAAACAAACCACAATGATTGACAAAGGGCCTCCTCTCAGGAGGACAGACAATAGAAACGTGGGTGAAGGGGGACAGTGATCATTGTGAGACATGAAAATAATTTATTAGACACTATGCCCTGTTTAATTCAACTCAGGCAGTATGAATAATTATCCCAGTTTTAAATATGAGTAGATTAATTGCAATGGGAAGGAAGCAACACCGAATTTGGCTTGGAATCCATGTCATGCTTTTTCCAAGAAAACCATATCTTACTACCTTGTCTTTATTGAGGGCTCATGTGCATAGGGTATTAACTTCGTTGCTTTTTTCTTTGAGGCTACATATTTTATGTGATTCATTCATATGCTAGCAGGGGAGGACATGTTATCATTCAGTGTCCCACAATATCATTAACTCTCAGATCTTCACTTTTGGATTTCTCATCATGAAGAGCACACTGTGATAACATTTTTGGAGCAACTTTCCATGCTGCCTCCCTGATTTATCTCATTCAACCTGCTCATAACTCTATGGGAGAGATATTATTATCTATGTTTCACTTTAAAGAGAGGTCCAAGATTACCAATCTAGTTAATACAAGGTCTGATTTAGACCCATGGGATCTATTTTGGCAGTTTCTTATAATCAGCTGAACCCAGAACCTGTTGCTCTAAACCAGCCTGGAGAGAGTTGGTACCTGGTTGAACTGACAGCACATCAAGAAGCATGTTGTTAAAGTTCCAGACTTCATTCCTGACCCTTCTATCCAATTCCCCCAAAGTCACAGTGGAAGTAAGGGAGATGGTTGCTCCATGTTAACCTTTGCCTATTGGGGAACAAAGGACTCTGTTTTCTCTATTTTTTTTCTCATTAGGTGAACTATGTTATATTCAAAGAGGCAAACTATGTTATATTCAAAGAGGCTCAGAATTAAAGGGACATTATGCCCTATTTGTTCAGTCCCTTAATTTTAGTAAGCAAGCTATTCTCTGTACTCTCTTATAGATGTTTCATAGAGCTTACCTATCACCACCTTCCCCTTTGCTTACTACTCTTCTTTTAAAAACATTTTATTTATTCAGATTGGAGTGAAATTTTACTGAATCAATGATTCATATAATTTCATTTTTCAAATTGATTGCAATTCCCACAATGGAACAGTACACTTCCTACTTCCTCCATGTTTACTTTTCCCATTAATCCTATTTCAGGTCCCTTTTTTGTCTTCTGAAATTTATCGTGGGGCAAATGCTGATGCCCTTTAGATCTCAATTGGCTGGTGGTTCTAAGGAAATATTAGAACCGCTCATGGTATTGTTCACCTTATTGGCCTAGATATTGTTTGACTAAAAGATGAACAATGGGGGTGATTTCAGTTCCTGATGCGAAGCCTGACTAAATAAATACCCAACTGCAAGTGTTCAGACAGTCTCCATTAGACTGTCTTGCTTGCTACTCGTGAACACGTTGGCTTTTCTCTTTCTTCAATATTACAAGCTTCTTCCTTGTTTGTTGCTTTTGGATTTGCTGTTCCTTGTACCTAGAACATCTTTCAGATCATTCAAGATTTGGTTGATTTCATTTAGCAGTCACTCATAAAGAACTTAGCAAGTACAATTCATCTGTATTATATTAGCTCAGATAATCTGCGCAATTATCATATAAGGAAACTGAGGACATAGAGGCTAAGCCATTTTCTCAGGGTCACACAGCTGGTAAATTCAGGGCTTGGACTCAGGCAGTCTTCTTCTGGAATCCAGGCCCTTAACATTGATATCTTATTGCCTCTCCCCTCCATTGTTCATTTTTCTTACAGCACTTCTCACTACTGGAATTTGTTCCATTTATTTACTGGATTGCTGGTCATTAGTTTTTTGTAGTCCTTTCCCAAATATGGAGACTATGTAATAGAAACAACATTGGTCTTAGCCAGAAGAGATCTAATTTTGGATGTTTGAGCTATGGCATTTGCTGGCAGTGAGACCTGGGCTGAACTGTTTAGTCATTTAATATCTGGCTTTCTTCTTTGGAAAATGGGGAATTCTATCCCTCTCCCCAAAAAACCTGTGTGACTGTTAAATACTAATAATTAGTAACAGCACTTAGAGCTAGCATGAATTGATCACTTCGTATGTTTTCCCTAAAGGAGCTGTGGTGGTTGTGCACTAGGCTGCCAACAGAAAGGATGGTAGTTCATATTGACCAGCCACTGTGTGGCAGAAAGATGAGGCCATCTCCTTTCCTTGGATTACAGCCTTGCTACTCGCAGGGGCAGTTCTGCTTTGTGCTACAGGGTCACCGTGAGTACTAATCAGTGCAACAACAGATTTGTTTTGTCTTCAGGTTCTTGTTTCATTTTGTATATATGCCCATTTCATGGGTTACCTCATATAGTAATTAGCCAACTCCCTTGACATTGATAAGACTATCAATGCATTTTACAGGTGAGGTAATTGAGGCACAGAGAGGTTTGGTATCTTGTAGAAGTAAAAAAATCATACTTTGAATTCACAGTCACATTTCAAAGGCTGAGCCCTGACGAATTTATGAAGGCATCTATAAAGTGCTATGAACAATGTCAGCAATTATGGTTGTGAAGTACTGCTTAATGTGAAGTTGGTGGCTTCTTGTTGGGTTTAATCTATAGTCAAACGCAGTGCTCTGTTTGTTCCGCTCTGGGCTCAAGTTAGCATCTTGTAACAGATGTGCTTTACCCTGGCAGGGGGCTGACAAGATGATAGAATATTGCTCCCAAGTTGGCAGGGTGGGCAGAGGCAAGGCAGAAAGAGGGAAAAATGAAGGTTAAAACATCTGAAAGTTTCATAGAGCAAATGCTTCCTTTTTCTACTAAACATTAGCTGGCATTTAAATAAAATTATATAACCATACAACTTCCACATAATAAATTGGCTTGCAGCTGGTGCTGTATGTTTCACATCTTTTTAACAACTAGAGCAATATGTTAGTAGAATAAACAGAGTTGTACTTAAAGCACATAAAGATTGAAATCTATATTAAAATACCCATTTCCTGTTGTATGTACCAATTGTAGTTATTAGAAAGATTTTTTACTGATTATAGTAATATATGCTGCTGTTGAAATGAATAGTCCCACTTATAAATAATTCTTGAGTATTATTAGCTTCTTTACATGACAGTAGTTTGTCATACATTTTTATTTTAATTTGCAAAACTCATTGACATTTTATGTTGGTAATATATTTCATGTTGGGAATGCCGTGTTGCACTGAGGCCACTTAGGCACTAGAACATGTCAAGATAGCAGAGAATGAGGATCAGAGTTACCTGTCTCCTGGCTAAGCTAAGTCAAATATTTCAGCTTTCAAGATGCTTTATTTATAAAAGTGGCATGTTAAACACCTTCTGCCAATGAGTTGATTCTGACTATAGCAACTTTGTAACACAGAGGAAAAGTGTTACTTAGAGTTCCCAGGTCTTGTACTGGAGCAGGCCCAGAGAAGCAGCTGGTGGATTTGAACCAAAGACCTTGCGGTTAGCAGTCCAAGACTTAACTGTGCCAGCAGGGATCTTTATATGGCACTTCAGGAGGCAATACAAATGGTATTTTCATAATGTGTTATTCTTTACACAGATTTTTTGCATATCTTCTGTCATATGACCTTGGACTTTATTACCGCCATTGCAGCTGTGGAAAATTAAGTTGCAGAAAAGATCTGTAACATGTCTAAGTTCATATCAGTTGGGCTTGGAAGAGCTGACATTTGAGCTTCTTTCTGACTATAAAATCTTTTCTTATCTTATTATCCTCAGTTCTCTCTACACAGTTAATATTTTGTCCCATCTCATGAGAGAGAATAAAAGCAAAAACATATTTAGCCTTGAGTTCAATGATATTGGTAATGATTTTAATGTCAGCTTTGCTGACAAAAATAGTGTAGTTCAACTTTCTCCAATATCATACATCCTTGGTATTCATTCCTGCAGTGAATTAGGCATTCTGATATCCCACGAATATTTTTTTCACATGTTCTCTGTGCTAAATGTCCTGTTAGTATTTTTAATATGATTAATAAGACTCATAATTTGGAAGTGAAAGCTGGAATGGTATTAACTCATAAAAATTAGTAGATAACTTTTTAGAGATCAATTTGAAAGAATTTTAGAATGCAAAAATTATCAAAATCAGAAATTTTACTTTTGTGACACACACAAAATTGTCATGTATATACATAAGGTGAAAGGTATATACTGCAGCAATGTATGCTATGGTAAAAAGCAACTAAATTGTAATAGGAGTGGCTACATCAAGTATGCAAAAGTACATACAACTGTAAGACTCTCCTTCAGGATATAAGTGGATGAGGTAAATCTGCATGCGGTTATGGAATAATATAGAACAATATTTGGGGTAGATATAATTGATGTTTGATTAATCAGGAAAAAATATATTTCTCTCCTACCATTTTTATATCTCTCTCTCCCTTCACTGTCTCTCTTTCTCTCTCTTTCTCCTTCTTCTTTTCCTTCTTGGTAGAGGAAAGAAAGAGATAGAGAAAGACAGACACAGGGGAAGAGAAAATGAAGAAAAAGAAGGGAACAGCTGAGAGAAAAACACACAGAGAGAAAAGCAATTGACTGAATAAAGTAAATAAATGGCCTAGAAGGTTATACTTTCCTAGAAGGTTATATTTACACCCCTGTTTAGTGGGGGTAATGTTACAAGATCAAGGCACTTCTTGATTTATTTATTTTTAAAGTGCTTTATTGAGGGTTCTTACAACTCTTGTTACAATCCGTACATCAGTTGTATCCGACATATTAGTATATACATTCCATAGTTCTTTTCTAGACATTTCCTTTCCATTGAGCCCTTGGGATCAGCTCCTCTCTTTTTCCTTCCCACCCCAACCCAAACCACCACTGTAGGGTTGTAGATTAATTATTTTTTAGATCTCACACCGACTTCTGTTTCCATTCCCCTCTGGGTGTGTGTGGTTATATGCCATTATTTGCAACCAGTGCCTCCTTCCTTCCCCATCTCTCCCCACAGTCTCCTACACTTTTGGTATCGCTACTCACATTCTTGTTCCTGGATTCCATGTGTTGTGAGTTTTATCTCTTGCCTATACCTAGGTACATCCGTCTAGTCTAAATTAGGAAGTGACACTGGGGTCATGATAGCGGGGGTAGGGGTGATGTGATAAGGAGGTCTCAAGGGATCAGATGTATATTGCATGACCCATCAGTGCTCTACCACATCCTGATTGACTCATCCCCACCCTGGCACCCCCTCTGTGGGGCGATGTTCCATTGTCCATAGATAGGCTTTGAGTCTCCACTCCAGCCCCCCAACCATTCTCATGAATGTATTTTTTTTGTTTGTTTACTGTTTGTTGTAAATATTCTGATGCCCATTGCCCAGTCTCGATGACTCCTCAGGATCGCACCAGCCAGTGTGCTTCTTCCATGTGGGCTTGTTGCTTCACTGATGGATGGACATTTGTTTAACTTCAAGCCTATAACACCTCAGATACTATATCTTTTAATAGCCGGACACCATCCTGTCCTTACCACCTCTGCTTATGCACCCATTTTGTCTTCAGTGATTCTATAAAGGGGGATGTGAGCATGATCGAATGCCAATTAATTAGAACAAAGTGTTCTTGTATTGAGGGTGGTATGAGCTGAGGCTCAAGGCCATTCTATAGCCTCCGTGGTCTATTGCCTTATAAATATATGTACTGAGGCAAATACCACTATTGTTATGGTTTACTGTATTTACATAAATGAACACTTCTGTTAATCTCCTTATCTATGCCTTTGCTTCCTAGAGCTTGTCTCTGTTTCTTTTTCCAACTCCTGTCCTGCCATCACTTTCCCCCTTCATCCACCTCTTAGTGCTTCCTCTCCACTAGCCAGGTGCTGCTCTAATACTCACAGGATCTCTACTCTCTCATAGATACTGGTTCTGCTTTCCTAGTTATTCCCCTGTCCATGACACCATCCACTCACCACAGCCTTCTCCCTACCTCCTTCTTCCTTTGGCCCCATTACCTTCTCCCCAGATTCCCTCCCATGTCAAAACCATATAATTAGACAATCCATCAATGTTCTAGAAGAACAATAAGAAAACATATAGTTAAAGAAATAAAACTAAAGAGAAAAAGATCAGAGTAAAGAAAGAAACAACAATCCTAGATAGGTCCAAGACTATTTGCTGGTCCCCATGAGACTCTCACTCTGTGGTCCTGAGGGGGCTGTCTCTCCTAGCCCAAAGTCCATTCTTGGGGACCCTCAAGGACTCTGTGACTCAACTTTACTCCAATTGCTCATCTGCTATTCTCCATTCAGCCACTGTCTCCTCGTCGTGTGTCCCCATTTTTATTCACTGTCTCCATTTGCTCCAGTTGGGGGACAACATGTCTTGAGTTGTTGGTAGTCCCACAGTCCTTTCTGTGCCTTTGCAGCTCCATGCAGAGACTTCATCCTCTGGGTTTTATGTGTCTATATGGAATCTAAGCCAAGTTCCCCTTTCTTTTTCTTCTTGGTTTACTTCTATTTGGGTGTGGTAGGTTGGTTCCTTTCCATCACCTGAAGGTCTAGTATCATTTCCTGAGGCACAGACTTCCACAGTGGGGGTCAGGCTGGCTTTGGTGGGGCCGGCCCTGTAGTCTAGTCTTTTTATGTACTCCTCCACATGTTATGTTGCCTTCCTGGTTTGGCACACCATCGTAGGGTCAGTAGGCGCATTCCAATTTTGTGGAGACACAACCAATATTCTCCTCCTGGATGGGTTAGTTCTCCCTGTGTCATCATCTCAGTTTCTCCCCACCCCCATCTTTCTTCCTCCTTTCCCTTTACCCCTTCTTTAAGTTTGATTCATGTGTACCTTCCTGTGTTTGGTCTGACCTCCCCCAGACTGCCTATTCTTCCACCCATATATTGTGAGATAAGTATTTCTTCTTCTATTCCTGCTGTGCTACTTATACTTACCTCAGGGGATTCATGTTTTATTTGTCCTGATGAGATTGGTTTACCTCACTTAGCATAATTCCTTTCAACTCTTCCCATGATACAATATGTTTCATGTGATCATCCATGCTTTTGAGTGCTGCATAGTACTTCACTGTGTGTATGTGCCAGTTTGCTAATCCATTCATCTATCTATGGAAATCTATGTTATTTCCAACTCTTTGCAATTGTGAATAGTGCCACAATAAGCACAGATGACTGGTTGTGTTTCCTTTCTCGCCTCCTCTGTGGAGAGGAGTGAATGGATCAAAAGGGAGATCAATGTCCATTTTCCTTAAATATCACCAGATGGCTTTCCACAGTGGCTGTAACTATCTACGACCACCAGCAGTGGGAAAGAGTTCCTATTTAGCTACATCCCCTCCAACATTTGTTGCTCTCCGATTCTCTGATTTGGGCTAAACCCAGGGGTATTAGATGGTATCTCATAGTTATTTTAACTTGCATTTCTCTTATGGCTAATGATCAAGAACACTTTCTCATGTGTCTGCTGACCATATGGATCTCCAGCCTAGTGAATTTTCCTGTCAGCTCTTTTGCCAACTTTCTTAGGGTGTTAACTATTTTCCTCTTTTTTTTTGCAGGCCATGAGGGTGTTATAGATTTTAGTAATAAGACCTTTGTCTGATGTGTCATTACTAAAAATCCTCTCCCAGTCTGTGGGTTGCCTTCTTGCCCTCTTGGTGAAGTCTTTCAAGACATGCAGATGTTTTATTCTTATTAAATTTCATTTGTCGATTTCCAATTCACCTGCATGTGTACCCTATTCTATTGCAGTGAATCTATGAATACCCTGAGCCAATGATTTTAGGCTACATTGAAGGGTACTGCCTTCTTGATCTCTTTGAATTCTTCTTTCATGGTCTTCTCCGATGTATATATCAAACCTGATTTATCTATATTTTTGGAAGGCTCTATTCCTTTTGTCCCCCAATAAGAATATATGCATAGGACTATGATAGAAATAAAAACTATTTTACTCCACTTTAAAAATCAAAAACAGATATTTGTTACAGTCAAAGAGGAATCCAGATACTCTAATATTCATCATTATTGTATATTGATGTAACATAGCTTTGCTACTGACCTCAAACAACCACCTCTTTTTGTTTTCTAAACTAAGATGTCTAGAGAAAAATGGGAATTGATGATAGCAATCATTTAGTTATTTTAGGTAAAACGACATTTTTCTTATGGAAAATCATTTCATGGGATAGGCATGCATAATTTTGGAGAACTTATTGGAAGGCTTAAGATGATTAGCTGAGGTGTGGTAATTATACTGCTCATAGAGCCATATTATGATTTCAACTGACTTAAGTGTTCTTAGCTGACTTTAATAGCTTTTCTTGAAAGATTAGTGAGTTTTAGTGAAATATGGTACTATCTCTGTGCCATCCAAAGACCATATTAAAAGAACTAAGTAAAGTAAACTGATAAAAACTAACTTTGTTAGAACTGCACTATACTGATGCTATTCTTACCCAATATTCTTTCTCTCACCAAACTCCTCCACAATTCTCATTACCCCTTGCAAAGATTTCCTCTAATAAACTTCCTGCCCATCTAATTGTATCTTGTTATCTGATTCTGATTCTCTGAGGACCTGAATTGACACAATGTCTAAGCAATGTTTAGATCCTTAAGAATAAAGGAAGTGGAAAGAGATACCAGTAGACTTGAGTGACATTTTAGAAAACAGAAAATAATTAGAGGAAAGTCCTTGAAAAGAGTGGGGACTGTGAGGATTGCAGCAGAAAGTGTGTGATACAAGCTGAGCGTCTCCAACTGGAGGCTCCCTGTATCTCTCAAGCCTGTGATTCAGAAGATGGTGACGCGCAGAAGATTAATGAAAAGTCTGAATAAGGAGCAATCAGAGTGGATCCCAAGATCCTTCATTCTTCTCAGGTAAAAAAGGAAGAGATTTAATTTCCAGAGAAGTAAGACAATGACTCAACCCCTGGCATACTTAAGAGGAAAGATATCATCCTCAAAACAGCAAGTCTGCAATAGTGAGGTCTTGATATTTCTTACCCATTTCTGGCGTTGGGCTCCAAGAAAGCTGGCTGTATTCTGATGTCATTCAGGCTAGATATTGGAAGTATTTTCTTGGGGAAACTTGGCCATGAGAAAAAATAATGAAACAGTCCTTCAAGGAAATACAAGGCCCTTACTTATTTATTCTGTAATAAATGTTCTGCCTAAGTGTAAACTTTATATCAGATTTTTCATGCCTATAGCTTAAGCCTGTCTGGACCATCAAGGTTAGTGAAACATGAAAACCTGAAACAAAATGGAAGGAAAAAGAAAAAGAAAATGAGAGGATACATGGATGTGGCAGAGAGAATGGATGGTAAGAACAAAATTTATCATCATCATAACTAAAATTCTCAAATAAGGGGTTGTATCTATGAAAATAATATTTAATTGTAAAAAGAACACCCAAAGTGAAAGAATGAGTGGTTGGAATTTTTTTTAAATCCTTTTGTTGGGGGGCTCGTACAACTCTTATCACAATCCATATATGTCCATTATATATCAAGCACATTTGTACATTTGTTGCCATCGTCATTCTTATAACATTTGCTTTCTATATAAGCCCTTGGGATCAGTTCCTCATTTTCCCCCTCCCTGCTCTCCCTATCCTCCCATAAACCTTTGACAATTTTAAAATTATTATTACTTTGTCATATCTTACACTATTTGATGTGTTCCTTCAACCACTTCTCCCTTGTCCACGCCCCAGGGATGAGGTTATATGTAGATTCTTATAATTGGTTCCCCCTTTCTACTCCATCTTCCTTCTACCCTTCCTGTATTGCCACTCTCATCCTGGTCCTGCAGGGATCATCTGTCCTGGATTCCCTATGCTTCTGGCTTCCATCTGTACCAGTGTCGATCCTCTGGCCTAGTCAGTTAAAGTAGAATTGAGATCATGATAGTGGGAAGGAAAAAGAATTGAAGAACTAGAAGAAAGTTGTATGTTTCATCATTGTGACACAGTGTACCTTAACTAGTTTGTCTCCTCCCTGAGATCCCTCTGTAAGGAGAATCCATTACCTAAAGATGGACTTTGGATCCCCAATCTGTACCCCACCCCCCCAATTACACTAATAGAAATTTAAGTTCCTTGATACCTTCAACACCTCCTGGTCACACTGACTGGTGTGCTTTTGTGTGGGCTTTGTTGTTTCTGAGCTAGATGGCTACTTGTTTACTTTCAAGCCTTTAAGATCCCAGGTGCTGTGTCTTTTGATAGCAGGGCACCATCAGCTTTCTTCAGAGTGGTTGGGAATTTTAAAAATAATAATGAAATAGATATTTTGATGGCAAAAATTGAAATAAAATTATGGGATGTGTCCGCACCCCCAAAAAGAACAACACAGAATGATAGGAAAAAAACAGAAAAGATTTAAAAATCAGAGGCTAGGTATCAGATGGTTAACATGTGAATTCAGAATGGGAGAGGAGAGACACTGAGACCTTTAAAATTTTATGTATCAAACATTTTTTGTGATAAAGCAATTAGAGAAAAAAATAAATCAGGTAACTTTTTATCCCCTGAGGTGCTTGACTCTGCCCAGAGTCAGAAAACCTGGGGCAGACTTGGATATGCAAATGTGGAATGTGATACAAACCAATCAAAGGGGCAATGCCTACGCCCTGAAAACACAAATTTTGTACAGGAAAGGAGTTATAATGACGGAACATGGTGTGGTGTTCCTTTAAGAACTAACCATAGTTACTATGATGTGTGTACTATTATTGATTTTCCTGAAAGGTATTATATGATGCTTTGGGGAGGGTGAGGGGAGAGGAAATTTGCATGGGAGGAAAGAGTAGAAGAAAGCTAAATCATCACATTTCTTAGCAGCAAATCAATACCTACGAGCAGAAAGGGAAGGTATATGAAGAAATGGCAGAATAAGTATATGCTTTAGATATACAGAGGTAAAAATCAGAAGAAACATGTAAGAGATTTGAAAGTGACTGTTGTACAGAGCTGACCAAGTCTCCTAAACTGTGGGTCGCATCACTGACTGTAGGCTGTGTCATTCCCTGTTGACCAGAGAAACAAATTCACAGTCATCCATGTGCCTAAAGAAGAGTTTTATTTACAAGAGCAATTGAATATTGGGAAAACATCTCAGTCCAGTCCAGATCAAGCCCCTAAGTCCTATATTAGCCTGATACCAATCTATAAATTCTCTTTCTACTCATGAAGCATGTGAAATGAGGCCAAATACAGGAAGATCACCGGCCAGTGGATAGAACGTCTAATGGATCGATCCAGTGACAATAGAAGTATCTCAGCCCTGGTGTTGTTCCTCACGTGGCTCTTTCAGCTCCAGGGACGCCATGTGTCTGGAATGCAGCAATGTCTCACAGGGAATGAGAATATGTCCCACATCCAGTGAGCGTTTTTTTTTTTTTTTTAATCTCCTTAGTGCCTCTAAATGAGGTCATCAAGCTGTGCCCTGATTGACAGGCTAACACTCTCCTCCTTCACTTGTGTCAAACTGACATCAGGTTATGCAACTGCCACATAGAGGCTGCACATTTTTGAACACAGTAAGGGTTTCTGAACAACTCGAGATGAATTCAAAATGAACCGAACTGTGAATCTGAGGTGTTTCTGGTAGTGCTTGCTCCTGTTGCAAATTTCTCCAGTCAAGGGGGTCTTCAAGGGGAAAAGCTGAGCCCCACCTCTCCAGTTTTAGGAATCGTAATATATTGCACTTTCTAAACCATGTAGAATATGAGAAGCCAAAAGCTCCCCTGCCCTGAGGTCCATGCTGATGCACTGTGATCCGACTGGACAGAGTAGAGTGCGTCATCGTGCTTCCAGGATTAAATCTTTATGGAAGGCAGACTGCCTCATATTTTTATTGAGATTAGTTGGTGGCTTTGGACCATTGACTTTAGGGATTGGAAGTCAATGACTTTCACCTCTGTGCCACCAAATACTACTTTGATAAAATAAATGTTAAAAAAGAAAACTTAAAAAAATGGAGAGAGACACTTTTTCTGAAGTTAAAATTTCCAACTTTCTCATCCCCTTCCTTCATCTTCTGAGGCACTCTGGGGAAGACAGGAAAATGGCCCCCCTTTAACATCAAAGTTTCCACATTTAACTTCTTTGCTCTGTTTCCAAAATCCATGAAATGCTTTTGTGCATTGTTTGATATTTTTTCATAAATATATTTCAGTTTTTGATAAAAATCTGTGATCACAACCATAAAAACAGAAGTGCTGATCTGACTCAATGTCCTGCATATGCAAATAACTCTTTGGTAATGCAATAAAAAAAGATTCAGTAATTCAATAAAATATGAATGCAGAAGGAAACTGCTAAGATCTTTTTGTGAGGCAGACCCTGAGCCAAGCAATTTCCATACATCATCTTTTTTAACCCTCAAAGCTGATCCATGAAGCACAATTGTCATTCTCATTTCAAAGACAAAGGCTACCCCAGGTTAGTAAATGTCTGAATGCTATATAGAGACTTTTAGTTCCTATGGCAACATTAGTCATCAAAATGTGGTGTGGACTTCCAAAGAGGTATGTTCCCTTAGCATCCACAATAGCTTCAAAAGGGAAACAAGTCAGGCATCCATTTATCCATTTTACAAATGAGAAAACTGCATTTTGAAGACGTTGAATGATTTGCTAAGATCACAGTAGTAGTAAATGGCATTGTAAGAAGGAGTCCCAGTCTTTCAACTCTACGCCCAAAGGAAATTTACTTATTAAAGAGAGCTGATTTATTTTTGTGTTGTGAGCATGTGTTTCTGCCCCAACTATTATGAGTGCAGAGAAGTGGTGTGCCCAGGTCCTAATGCCCTTTCATTCTTCCCAGAACTCAAAGTAAACAGGAGAAGAAAAAACAAACAAATTCACTGCTCAGGAGTTGATGCAAACTAATAGGGATCCTTTAGGTCAGGCCAGACCTATCCCTGTGGATTTCTGAGACTCTCTCTCTTTTTTTCTTATGTTTTTTAACTCCAGAAACCTGCCACTGTCAGAAAACCGACTGAAGGCAGTAAACAGGCAGGTTTTATAATTTCAGTGTATTAGTAGGGTTTTGCAACTCTTTATGGGAATAGAAAGTCTCATCTTTCTTCCCTATTGATGCTGATGGTTTCAAACTCCTTGCTGATGGTTTCAAACTCCTTGTGGTTAGCAGCCCACCATTTAACTACTCGGTCACCAGCCCTCCTTACAGGGAGAACACACACACACACATCTGTAGACATTGCGGCAGTAAGAGAATCTTGTGTTAACTTGAGGGTATTGATAGTGAAGGGAAGGAGTCTAGCTGGTCAATCACGTCACAGTCTGATGATGCCTCCTTGTGGGCATAGTCTTCTCATGAGGAGTCCGGGAACTTCCTCTCTTTCACCCTAGAGGTGGGCCACACATTCTCGGTGTCACTTTGCTGCTGAGGAGCCATATTCAGAGAGCTCGAGGAACCAGGTGGAGACCCAGATCAGTGCTGAGATGCTTCCTCTGCCACCGGATACAAAAAACAGTTTAACCTATCAGCCTTTATTTTCCTGCATTTGGCATCACTGCATGTGCTGCATGTGTCTGAAGAGGAATGTATAGACTAGTATCGAATATATGGGCTGATGTCAGACCTAGGGACTTCATCTGGACTGCGCTGGGATGTTTTCTCACGATACAATTGCCCCTTGATATTAATCTCTCTCTTACACCCATATGACTTGTGTTAGTCTGGGTACACTCGAGAAACAAATTCCTGGGCACGCTTATATGTATTGGAAAGAGCTTTATAGACAAGAGGAGTTGATTATTGAGAACACACTCCAGCCCAAACCAGATCAAGTCCACAAGTCGGATACTACCTGAGACGCCTAAGACCCATCTATAAAGTCCTCCTCAGACTCAAGAAGCACATGCGATGATGCTGTGCAGTGGGATCACAGGCCAGTGGGTGGGAAGTCTTATGGATCCAGTGTGAGTAGAGTCATCTCAGTGCTGGCAGGGGTCTCCATGTAGTTTCTTTAGCTTAGGGTACTGGCAGAGTTCCATGTATTTTGTAAGCTGTAATGTGTCTCTGGGAGTGAGTGTAGAGAGAAGAAAATATCCCCTGCCTCCAAGGAGAAAATGCCAGAATTTTCAGAATCCTCAGGGGAAGTCCATGCCCACACCGAGGCTATGATCCGATTGACAGACCAGACTCTACCCCTTCACTCTCAGTCCTCTCAAGTCTCAAATGGACACCAGATTATGGAACTGCCACATGAATGTCTCTGGATTTATTCCTTTAGCCATTCCAGACTAGTGCATGCATATGCCAAGCAGTTACCATTGACTAGATTCCAAATCATGGTAAACCCATATATGTCAAAATAGAACCATGGTCTACAGGGTTATTAATTTCTGATTTTAGGTGGGATGGGTTAGATCACCAGATATTACTTTCCAGGAAATCTCTAAGTGGACTTGACTGTCCAAACATATGTTTATCAGCCAAGTGTATTATTAGCCTGGTTTAAATTTGTATAAGTGTATATACATATTCAAGAACTCATTGCTTTTGAGTCAATTCCAACTTACAGTGATCCGATATGGCAGAGTGAAACTGATTTATAGATTTCAGAGACTGTAACTCTCTATAGGAAGAGAAAGACAAGTTGTTCTCCTTCGGAGCGACTGTTTGTTCAAACTGTTGACCTGTGATTAGCAACCCCTCTCGTAACTATGGTGCCAACTAGGACTCCTTGTACACACACTACTGTGTGGATAGGACTCATACACACAATGGTGTTCTATTTCCATCTAATTGAAAGGCTGAATTATTCCAACCAGTTTGAGCTCCTTTCTGGTCATTTATGCACCAAACATCCAAATGTCATCTTTCTCGCAGGAACCAGAGAAGGACAATCACACTGTATAATCTGAATGCTCTCCAGGTCCGTTGTGTATCACTAGAGCAGAGGGAGCTTTGCAGGGGAGCTCTTAAATTCCAACGCAAGACTATAATTAGCTGTAATAGGGCCCAGAGTAACTTCACTGCCATAATTCTCAGCAGGAAAACAATTATATTGCAGCCATATAACTAGACAGACATGCTGTAAATACAAAACTTTCTCTGGAAATATATATTCCATATTTCTAAATACATGGGAAATTAAGTCAGACACTTTTTTGTTAATTGGAATTCAATGCAATATTATTCCCTTTCCTTCTCCACATTTTCCTCTTCCCTGCCCAACCATAGATTTTTCATTTTAATGTATTTGGTTAAGATAAGCATATTTCACTTAGAAAATATAATAAAGCAAACAATGATGAATTTGAAATCTGTTATATTCCAGGGAGGCAATCTTGGATGGGAAGAGCCCTGAACTGGAACCTGGGAGATTCCAAATCTAGTCCTGCTTCTAACTTGGTGATTTGAGCCAACTGTTTTATCCACAAGTCATAAAATGGCAGTTTATGCAACATGTCAGATGGATAGTTATACTTGTTGTCATATGCACAATATTCATTTGTTTAAGTCAGCATAAAAAATTAAAGGGATATCTCATGAAAATCTGCATTTCCAGGCTTTTGTACAAATATAGATGTAGCCTCATTGGGTCCACAAGGACTTACTGCCACAGTTAGCAGATCCCGGGTAGTCACAGCTACGTTTGGAAAAGATCTGTGTTCTCACTTGACCATAGGACTCCCTTGTCCATTTGCTCATTTAGCCTATCCTCACCTATAATAAGGTTGAACTGAATGTTACAAGCTTCTTACTCTTCTGTTCATCTTTTTGAACTCTAGCATTTGGAACCCAAACTGATGTAAAACTGATCTAGTGTTAGCTAGAAGTCCTGCAGGGAGAAAACAGAACTTTCTGCCCCTGTAAGGAAGCTCACAGAAGTACTTCTACTCTGTCCTATAGAGTCATGATGACCTGTAATCAACTCATTGGCAGTGAATTTAAGGACCCTGGTGGTACAATGAGTTGATCAGTGGACTGCTAATTATCACTTTGTACATGGTAGACCTAGGTTTGGTTCCAGTCAATGGATGTCATGTGCTGTCACTACCCTCTGTTAGTGGAGGTTTGCATGTAACTATGATGCTGAGCATATTGCAGCAGAGCTTCCAGAATAAGATGAACTAGGAAGAAAGTCCACTTTTAAGAAATCTACTTCCAAAAAAATTTGCCAAGGAAAACTATGGTACCAAACTAATCCTGGGGAAGGAGTGGGACCATCTGGCATTTTGTGCTATTGTACATGGGTTCTTCATGTGTCAGGGACCAACTCCAAGACACCTGAACCACAATAAAAAGTACTATAAAGTCAAACCAAGCCAATTAAAAACAAAAACCTCAGATGGGATTTTCTTCCCCTTTCCATTTATTTTCCTATGTTGCTGATATTCAACTTTTACTCTTGGGAGAAAGATCATGATAAATCACGATGTCTACAAAAAATTCAACCTCTCTCTGCATGAGAATTTACACCATGTTAAATGACTAGTTCTTTCCACATAAATCAATTTAAGCTCACAGAAATCTCTGGATTTTGTGGGATTGAATCCAAACTGTGGCTTAATATTATCACTCTTTTATTTCCTGGATGTTGCATAATCTTAAAATCATAGTTGTTCCAAAAGAAACATTTCCTCTTGAATTCTGCAGTTCTCAAAGCAAACGATGAACATTCGGAAACCAAATGTATCTGGTTCTATCCTCTCTAGGAAACCTTGGTGCCCTGGGCTCAACCCTGGCCCCAGTCACAGCTCCAAGCAGAGAAGATGGCCAGTGACGGATAGAATTAGACTCACTGAATGCACTTTCAAAACCTGAGGCTTTTGAGACTGTCCCTCCTTCTCCAGCCTGAATTGCTTTCAGAACAGCAAGGCTTTCAGGGACCATCAACACTTTGTAGGAAACTTGGCCAAATTTAAATTCTCAGTGCCCAGCTTTTTTTTTCTTTTTTCACTCTTTTGACCTGATTGACCGAAAACAACCGACCTTCCACTCTAGGAACTGGATGGAAGACAGGACTCTCTAAATTGATAAAACTACTTTCCTGGTTGATTCTTCGGACTCTCATTATGTCAACAATGATATCTCCAGTTACTGGTTGTGTCTCTCTTTTCAGTCTTCATATATTTTATGATTTTAAAAGAATCATCTTACTTCACCACTCAGGTTCTCCATTGCCATTCTGAGTAGAAGTGGCCATGGTTAAGAGATGATCTTAACTACATTGACGTTTTACTATTGCCTGTAATCTTTGTTCTGTGTCTGTAGTGGTGACGCATTGGGCTGTCGTTGAAACCATCACTGGCTCCTTCATAGAAAGATGATGCTTTCTACACCTATGAAGAGTCCCAGGATTGGGAACCCCCCAGGGATGGTTCTGCCCTGACCTGTGGAGTCCTTATGAGTCCATGTCAACTCAATGTGAAAAGGTTAAGGACATTTTCTCTCTTTCTTTGGGGTAAGAAATTTGATCATGAGTGATAGTGAATTTTATCTAATTTCCCCCTTTATTTTATTTAGGTGGGTCACATATTTTTTCTCTATTAATTTGTTTGGTATAATCAATGGCACTAATCAAAAGTTCTCATGTTAACTCAGAATCCCTGATGGTATCCCAATTTAGTCATGGTTTACCAATTAAATTAGATCCCTGTTTCACTCACTTCTAGATTTTATTTCTAAAAGTGTATACTTAAGCTTAATAAAAAATTTCCATAAAGGCTGCTCTCACTATATATCCTAAGTTTTCAATGTAAGATTTTAATTGCACCCAGTTCTAAGTATTTCCTAATTTCTGTAATGCTTTTGCTTTTCATTTTAAAAATGGTTTTGAATTTTAACTACACATATTTTAATTGTTTTTAATTTTTTGAAGTGGAATTGTAACTAAATTTCATTATGATCAAAGCATTTTAGGGTGGTCAGCTAATCAAAAAAAACAGTGCAGGAGCCATATCTATGAGAATTTTGGAGTCTCATTGCCACTGAGTTGGTTCAAATTCAGAGTTACTCTATAGAATAGAGTAGCACTACCTCTGGGGTTTCTGAGACTACAATTTTATGGGAATAGAAAGCCTCATCTTTCTCCCACAAAGTAGCTTGTGGTTTCAAACTCCTGACTTTGTGATTAGTAACGCAAAGCCATCAGGGCTCCACTTACTACAAAAATGCTGTGAGGGTCAGGTCTGATTTCTTTCAGCTTTACTAAGGGGAACGAGAATCCATCTGGACATCTATTCAAAGATAATTACTAAGGGAAAGAGGTTAGATATAGTTCTACCTTCCAATATTTTTCAGCCTATTCTGACATCAACTGTCTCTCCATGGCACTCTACTGAACTAGATAATTCATTGCACTGGTCATCTAGAACTCAAATAATACAATACATCTGATTATGGAGTTTATTAGTAGCATAGTGGGTATGTTAGTGTGGTAGACTAGAGAAGCAAATCCATAGAAACTCATATGTGTGTAAAAGAGAGTTTTATATAAAGGGTAATTGTACATTAAGAAAGAATCCCAACCCAGTCCACTCCAAGCCCATATGGTGGCAGACGTCCTGCTTTTTTTTTTTTAACAATTTAACAACATCTCACAGCATTTTAAAATTAAAATAAATATATTACAATATGATTTTTGCATTGTATGAAAATTTTGTTGCTCCATATAGACCAAATTTTAAATCAAGTACTCCCTGCCCCCTTGTCCATGGTGTCCCGCTTAAAATCTGGTCACTTTACATAAGACGCCTATTAATCCCATACCAATCTTCAGACTCATGAAACACATGCAATGACACCGAATTCAGAACAACCACAGGCCAGTGCGCAGATAAACTGGATCCAGTGGTGTTGTAAGCATCTCAGTGCTAGCAGAGGTCTCCAAATGACGTCTCTAGTTACCAGGGCACAGGGTCCACCTGTGTAGTGCTATGAGTCTTATTAGTCGAGCATCTCCAAGAAAAGAAGTTTTTCCAGAGCAATGTTTCCCACCTCCAAGGAGAAAAAATAAATATAGGAGTTCCAGAGTTCCCTGAATTAGCAGGAGAAGGCCATGTCCACTCAGAGCCCTCTTTAGCTATGACCCAATTAACAGACTAGACTCCACCCCTTTACTCTTTATCCTCCTAAGTCCCAAATTGACACCAGATTATGTAACCATCACAGCGTGTCAGTATTTCAAACTCACTAACAGCTCCACAGGAGGAAAAAGAGGCTTCCTCCAAGATGTACGACTTTGGAAATCCAAATGGGCAGCTCTACTGCACCCTGAAGGGTAGGGTCATTATGAGACAGAATTAACTCTGGGGAAGTGAGTTTGTGACTATGAAAAGATTACAAAAGTCAGGACAGAAATGTTACGGATTTAGCTCTTTTGCTTGTAAGGTTGCTTCATAGCCATGTCAGCAGGCACCCGTCTATGATCTTCAGCTTCTCAGCATACACACTTCTTCTCTGAATGTGTAAGTGCTATGAAGTTCCTCTAACAGTGATATATTCCCAAAGAATACTAAACTCTGAAAGCCACTTTCCTGTCCTAAGGGGTTCAGGTTACCTCATTCCATGCTTATTCTGTCTCATGGTCTCTGCGCTGCTGCTTCTGTTGCCTTTGCTCCAGCCACTTTAACTTGGTGCCAGTATCATGGAAAACTACTTGTGGCTCTTCTTTCATAGGGATCATGAGACCTTCTCTCTTCCTGATTCTGAGATGGCCCACTTCATATGAAGTAGAATGGTAAAATTGACAAATCCTCATCTTACTGTTTAACACACCTTATTTGTATGTTTTCATCTAGTCCCTGGAGAAGAATGCTGTGCTTGATAAAATAGAGAGCAAAAAGAAGAAGCAAATTGATTGTGAGTATGGCCCATGGCCAGATGTTGTGCTCTATTGCACATGACATCACTTTGAGTTGGTGTTAGCGTATGACAGCACCTAAAAACAGCAACACCCAATCAGAGACTATGATAGACCAGAGGAGCCAAGTAATTCAACTTCACCACTCCGAACAGTCCTTTGTAGTTTGTTGAGGGTTGCTTCTTAATTGTGTTTCTTTTTCAGCCTGTTTTTATGTTTGATCTATCAGTACAAAGACTGCCTCCTCAATATTAAAGGAAACTTATGAAATTCTTTTTAGCACAGTCATTTTTGCTCTACTTGTTTTGAAGCTATAAATTTAGTTTTACTAATTTTTACTTGTTATGCCTTCCTGGTGAGTTCAACCTTCTATTGTTACAAAGTAATCTTCGATGTCTTTATTAAATTACCTATTATAAATACAGGTATCCTGGCTTGCTTTAATTATTTCCCTAATGTGTGTTCTTTCATAGTTTTCTTTTCAAATAGACTCATTATTTTCAGTCTTTTATAATAGGGTTCTTTCATTTCATTTAATGTCTTCAAGATCCATTTATGGTGTAATATGTATCAGTATTTCATTTTTTATTGACAAATAATATACATGTATTCAAATATTTAATTTATCCATTATTCAGTTGATGGGTATTTGGGTTTTTTCTGCTTTGAAGTAATAATAAATATGCTTTCATTAACATTTTATGTTCCAGTTTTGTGTGGATATGTGTTCTTATTTCTTTCAGTGGGTTTGATGGATCAAACAGCACTATCACTTTAAGGAACTGTCAAACTATTTCAAAAGCAACTGACCCACTGTATATACTCTTCAGCATTTTCTAAAGGTTTCAATAATATCTCTCTATCTTCATCAATATTTGTTATTGACTTTACTTCATAAATTTTATCTATTTTGTTGTTATTGTTGAGAATATGCAGAGCAAATCATATACCAATTCAACAGCTTCTATGGATCATGTGCAATTTAGGGGCAATGATTGCATTCCTTCAGGGTTACAACTATTTACAATCCATTTATATAAGTTGTTCCTCCCTCATGTACATCAACTTGTTTTCCCCTATGATTTTTATATAACCTTTCACTTGCTTTTATTAATTTGATGTCATGTAGATTGCTATTAAAGAGCATAATGATCGAGGCAGGCCTTTTTTACCAGTTAAGCTAAACTATTATTTGGTTTTAAGAAAAATTCAAGGGAAATTTTTAGTTTAAGGTTTAAAGATTATCTCAGTGCAATATTTTCAGGAGTTCTTTCAGCCTTTCTGGCTCCAGAAATTCTGGGATCCATAACACTTTGAATTCCAATCTGATTTTTTGCTCTTTTCATTGGTATTATTCTTTGGAAACTTTGATCAAAATGCTACTCACTCCTCTCTTTTTTATTAAAATAATCCTAGTGGGTATCAAAAATATTGCATTGCAATTCTGATTTTCATTTCTATAATGACTAATGATGCTAAAAATCTTCCCAGGTACTATTGATAACTAATGATAATCTTTGCAGAAATATATCTTCAAGTCCTTGCACCATATATAATTAATATTTATGCTGAGCAAATAATCTGAGTTGGGCTATATGAAGAATAACATGATATCAGAATTGAAAGAAGGCTCACTAACAAATTGAGGTCTGTAGATCAGACAACTTTGATTGCTGAAAATAAGAATTTGAAACACTTGCTGAAAGAAACAAAAATTGTATACTTTAGTATGAATAGCAACTCAATATTAAGAACACAAATATCTTCACAACAGAACTAATAAGCAATATAGTTATAAGCAGAGAAAAGATTGAAGCTATCAACAATTTATTTTACCTGGATCCACAGTTAATGCTCTTGGCAGCAACAGCAGGAAAGAAATAAAATAATGTGTTAGGCAAATCTGCTGCACAAGACCTCTTCAAAGTGTTAAAGGACAAAGATTTTACTTTGAGGACTTGTTTCAATCCATGATGTGTCCATTTGCTTCATATATATGAGAGCTAAACAGTTAATAAGGAAGACCACTGAAGGATTGATGCATTTGAATTGTGTTGCTGACAAACAATATTGACTGCTGTCAATTTGTTGCTGACAACAATACCTTTGATTACTAGATGAACACGTAAATCTGTCTTAGAGGAAATACAGTCAGATTGTTTCTTGGAAGCAAGATGGCAAAACTTTGTCTCATATGCTTTGGACTTGTTATTAACAGAGATAAGTTCTTAGAATAGTGGATAGTGCTTGGTAAAATAGAGGACCATCCAAGAAAAGGAAGACCCTTAGATGAATGGACATGGTGGCTACACTAATGAGGTCAAACATAACAATTGTGAAGATGTTGCATAACTGGAAAATGTTCCAATTAGTTGTAATAGTGTCCACAACATCTAATAAGAACAATGTGATGGTTAGGTTTATTGTGCCAGCTTAGCTTCTGTAGGAACATGTGGCAGAGTTTAATCCGATCACAATTTGATTGTAGGGAAACCGAGATAGACGTTTTCTGAGGCCAACCTGCTTCTCTCTTTCTCCCTGGTGATCAGACCAGCATGCTGTTGCTTGATCTAGTCCTTGGTCTCAACTCTGTACTGCACTACCTGTGGGCTGAGACAACCCATGGAGCTAGTCACGTTGCCATGCATTGCTACAGCTTGAGGCTCCATTGAGGACTCTTTCACCTTTCCTGTATCACTAGAGCTTGCAGGCATCAGTTCTGCTTCTCTAACCTCCTAAGTTACTGGCTCTTGCTGCCCTACCTACCCTCCATCTACTACTTGAGGGCAGATTCTGCTTAACTTTCCTAAGGGCAGATTCACCTGCCTACTTCCTTGACCTTAGATCAGCAGCTGGTGTGAGTTAAAGGACCTTCACTGAATTAACTCTTACATAAAAGGGAGTGTAACTGAGCCCTCTGCATGCTGTGTGGACTAATTTGCTGTTTTATTTCTGCTCACTATATACATTATCTATCTATCAATCATCATCATCATCATCTATCTATATATTTAATTATAAGTGCCCTGGTTTTGTTTCTGTAGAGAACCTTGCCTAACACAAACAACAGCACACACTCATGCATGTATTAACATTGACATACGTATATTGTCTGTCCTCTTCCAAGTACCACAATGTCTTGTTTGCTTTCTGTAGTCATTGGCTATTTCTTAAGCTTTAAGTGTGTTCTACAGTATCTAGTCACCTTTTGATGAGTGAGTTGAAAGTCCCTACTTCATGTTAGAGAACTGTGGACACTTTGGTTAATTATTCCGTTTCTAACTGAAGGTGCACAGTTCCATGAAGATTTAAAGCCTAAAAAATTGTACAGGGGCAGGTCTTCTCTAAGTCAGAATCAACTCAACAACACCTAACAAGTACATTTGACTTCAGGGGAAGCAAACCTATTATCTTTCCACTTTACATTAACCGTTAGTCTTGCTTCTTGTAGTATAATGCTTGCAAAATAACAAAAAATAAAACTCACGATGCTCATGCCAAAAATTAAAAATCCATGTCGAGATTTTCATGAATATAAATTTGGTAAATGATATCAAGACAGTACCTTAAGAAGATGAGTAAAATATGATTGGGTAAATATATAGATTGATCAACTGTATACACCATATATCAATGATCATCCTTCAGAAAATTCCAAGTTAAGGTCAAACACTTGTAATCCATTACCAACCCATCCCCAGAAAGGGGCTTATGCTTCACCAGGGTGAGAAGCACAGTGCTAAGCCCTCAATAGTCGCTCACATATCTGCATGGTGATGTAATGGATAGTTTGATCTTGAAGAACGAATTTGGTGGTAAGCCACAGCATCCACTATTGCTAATCATATGCACTATTCAGACCTACTTGCTTCATATAATGTAATCACGAATGATAACAGTTCCTCCTGGAGTCTTTGATCTTTTCTTAGGGACATTTAAAAGAGCAAAACCAATAGAATATACAACTCCTGCATCAATAGCAGGTCTCAGTGCCACAACATACCATTTCTTTCCTGCATCTCTTCCTCAGTCCCTCTTGGTGACTGCCTAGTGAGGTGACTCAGGCTCTTAGTGCTGATCAATGTGAGGCTGTCGTCATCATTTTCTGAGTGTGGCTGGTGTACTTGTCCATTTGTCTTCAAAATTACCAAGGGGTTGCCGATGAACCCTCAAGGGGTTCATCTGGATGCCAAATTTATTCTTCCACACAGCCCTTTCCCCTGCTAATTATCATTTCAAGCATGTGACACCTCTTTTCTGACTATTTTCTTGGCACAAAAGACTTAAAACAGCAGGGTGGTAACTGTAGCCTAAAATTTAAAGGGACTCTTGATATGACTTCTTACAAAATAGTCTCCATCCTGAAATCTCTAGAGTTGTCGCTACTGGTGCGAGGCTCCATAGAGTCAGCTCCCACTCACAGTGACCATGTGTACAACTGAAAGAAACTCTGCCCTGGGCCATCCTGGAAATTGTTCCTATTTGGCGGGACGTTGCTGCAACCACTGTGTCGATTCATCTACTCTAGAGCCGTTCTCTTTTACACTGACCCTTCACTCTACCTTTTCCTTCTCTGTTAATCAGATGCATAAAACATGTGAGATGAGGCCATCCTGGCCTCTAATCAGCATTCTGAACATGCTTCTTCCAAGATGGATTTGTTTTCTTCTTTCGTTAGGCCACAGTACTTTTGAATATTCTTCACTAGCAACCCTGCTCAAATGCATAGATTCTTCCTCAGTCTTCTTTATTTAATGTTCACCTTTCCCTTGCATATGAGGCAATTGACAATGCTATGACATGGATTTGTGTGCCTTAGTCCTCAAAGAAACATGCTTCTTTTGCGACACTTTTAAGAGGACTTGTGTATCAGCTTCCCCAATGCCAGGCATCGCTTCATCTCTTGACTGCTGCTTCCAAGAGCATTGACTGTGGGTCCCAGTAAGATGGCATTCTTGATGACAATATTGTTTCCAATTTATCATACTATTAATCATTGTTACAGTTGTGAGAATATTGATCTTCCATACATTGAGTTGTAACCCATGCTGAAGGCTGCAATTCTAGATTTTCATCAGCAATCACATTTTCTAAGCCCTCCTAACTTGAAAAGCGGACAACCCTGACACATGACTTTCTTGTTTTAAAAACCCTGCAGTATTCCCTTTTACTGCTCATACAATGGCCTCCTGATTCATGTTCAGGTTCCACATGAGCACAAAGAAGTGTTCTGCAATTCCCATTTTTATTCCTGAAAGCTACCCATTATTTTTTTATGATCCACACAGTCATATGCCTTTGCATCACATAGACCATATGTAAACATCTTTTTGGTATTATCTGCATTCACTCTGACATCAGCTATGATATCCCTTGTTCATGTCCCTCTTCTAAACCTTACCTGAGCCTCTGGCAGCTCCCCATCAATGTTTGCCTGAAACTTTTGTTCAATGATTTCAATAAAATTATACTGACATGTGATATTAATGATATTATTCTATAATTACAGCATTTTGTGGGTCACTCTTTTTGGAATGACTACAAACATATATCTCTTCCAGTCAGTTGGGTCAGTAGCTGTCTTACAATTGCTTGGCATAGATGAATAAGTGCTTCCAGTGCTTCCTCAGTGCTTCACTCCTATTTGGATTCTTGGTCAGTGTTTCTATGTATTTTGCCTGCTGTGGGCATTCTATTGCTGTTGAGTTAGGATAGAGTAGAGTTTCCTCAGAGGATTTCCAAGGCTGTCATCTTTATGGAAACAAACTGTCTCATTTTCTTTCTGCAGATTGGCTGGTGGGATCAAACTGATGATCATTTGATTTTTAGCACAGTGCTTAATGCACCGCACCCTCAGGGCTACTATGGAGAATATAGTACCATATAATGAATTCTCCGTTCGCATACTGTTTCATCTTTAGCCTGCTGAATCTATGCCTTCACAAGTTCATTACATAACTCTATATGGCCTTAATTTTGGAGCATCTAGTTTGTCACAGGACCATGATCATTTGCCCACTGTTTCACTTCTTCCTGTTTCTGCCAGTTAAATGTGTTATAGAACCATTTGTGATTGATCAAACACTCTTTGATTGCTCATATAGTGGTGTCTATGTGCAAGAAAGTGATATTTATGCTGATTACTTTCCAGTTTTCTTCAAGATAAATCTCTTCCCCTTCTAGGGAGCCCAGGTGGCAACACCAGGTTTGGTTTGGAATACTAAACCCAAGGTTGCCAGCTCACACTCACCAGGCTTTCTAGGAGACAAGGTTGAGGCTGTCTGATCCTGTAAAGATTTATCATCTCACAAGCCCTATTTGCTATGGGTTGGAATTGATTTGATGACAGCTCATTCAAGGCGGAAAGGAGTTTGGTGATACCTTTCTAACAAATTAGTATATGGGCTAACGCTGTGTAATGGGCTCCTGGTTTTGGTCTCTTTTACTGAGAAGCTCTGTATCTGTAATGGACTATAGCTAGACCTGGTGGTACAGTGGTCATGCTGGTAGCTGAGATCTGCATGATAGGCAGTTCAAAATCACCACCACTTCTACACCTGACAACAGTTACAGTCTCAGAAACCCTCACAGGTGTTGGATAACTATCTCTCATAAGGTGGTAATACACTTATTTCATTGTACAGAAGTTTGAATATGCGTGGAAAGCATCCAAGAAGGCTAAATATTTAAAGGGGGTGGGCTGTGCCAGGAATCAAATGATTGCCTTTCCCCTCTAATCATGCTCCTTGTTGCCTTTCTTCTGGCACTGCTCTTGGATTTCTCCTTTGCCACTTTGCATGATGTCGAGCTGTACCAGTAGAGGGCACTGGAAGGACACTGCGGGAGGGAGGGGCTTCGCTTTCTTGTTCTGGTGTTCTTGTTTTGTGCTGGATGCTGGGATGCTGAGCTGAATTGAGGGAAACCTGATGGAACTCATTCTCTGCAAGGTTGGGGGTGCATCTTGGAAGCCATGATCTGGTAATTTCCAGGGTGAAATGTTTGGCTTCCCAGTGAGCTCAGCACCACCAGTGATGGGAGTAGCCAGGCAAGCTTCCTTGACACTTCAGGGGCCATTTTCTACTCCCGACTGTCATCACCTCAGAGATGAATTTCTTTGTCTTCCAGGGGCTTGCCGCCACATCCTCCAACGAAGTCTGAATGACACCATCAGGTGAACACTCTTCAAATATGTTCTTCCTTGGGCTCTTGCTTCCTGTTTTCTGAGTTCACTTTACCTTTAGTAAGCAACCCTCTGCAATTCCAATCTACTATTGTTAGTGAGTCATATTTTATGCTGAACTTTCCTCAACTTTCTCTTACTGATCTATCAGCCATAGAATCTGACCCCACTGCAATCTCGGAAAGCATACAGAGTAAGTAGGCATCAACTTTGGCAGTCAAAGATCCAAAGATGCAAGCTTCTAGTTGTAGAAAGAGTAGCTTCAGCGATCGAAGATGAAAGAAGAACTAATTTGTCCTTTACTTTAAAAGGAATTCCTCCATACCATCTGGTCCCTGAAAACACCAATAATCTTTGCAGATTTACTCTTATACCTCCTGTTTGGCAAGTGTTTTACCAAGTTATGGTCCAAGTAGCATGTCACATGTAGTAGACTAATGTAACATTCTGCAGAATGCCAGAATTGTTCAGGTCCATGAATCTAGCATAATAGTGGAAAACACTGATAACATAGTCCTGGATAAAATCATAAATATATAGTTTCACACACCCTTCCCAATTACGAACTTCTGATGAACCTTCTTTCTGATAAGAAGGGGGAAATTCCATCACCAAGGTCTGTTTGCATCACATGTATTTGAGACTACCTTAATCTGCTTGATCAAAGTGGCCTCTTTTGGCACAAAGGCTGAAACTGAATCCATACTTATTTGAGTTTATGGTAGTTTACTACCTCTCTCTAAGATCCCTATGCTTTTTGTAGGAGCCAAACTTAACTTTGCCAATTAAATGTGGGAATAACAAGGTGCTCTATTTATGCACAAATTCTTAAAATTCATGTTAGTATTTTCTACTCCCATTTCTATGCGATAAAATTTTGGTCTCGATTTACTATTTTCTAATGGTTTTGATTTTCAGAAGATTTTCTGAACTGTGACAGTTCTTACCCCATAGGACAATGGAGCTATGTGGGAGATTTCCCAGCTAAAAGGAAGCTTTCTACAGCCCCAAACTAGAATGGGATCTTGACTAAGACTCCATTTGCTTCCTAGTCCACTCTATAAGCTTCCATTCTAAACAAGAAGCATGATCACACTTCAGCTCTCTAAGGAACAATGCCAGCTCCTATTTTATGCCCTCTGGGTCTTGAAATGCCTGGTTTCCCCCCTTTCTCCATTTATATTAGTAAATAACCTTAGCTTGCTGTACTTTCTACTCTTGTTCCTCTTTGTGAACTGGATCTATCTGACAGTGGATATCTCTCTGAAAATTGACTTGTTCCTGTAAATTGATCAAATGGGCATAGAATTTTTACATAGATGTTTTGTCTAAATCTACTGATAACCTATTTCTGATTTTTTAAAATTATGTAGCATAAACAAGAGATTAAATAAATTTTCTATGAATGACCAGATAGTAAATATTTTTTCTGGACTACTAGGTCCTGTCACAACTACTAAACTTGCATTTTAGCACAAAAGCAGTCATAGACATTATGTAATTTAATGTGCCTAATTGTGTTTCCATGGAACCTTATTGAATTTGAATAATATGCTATTCACGTGTTATAAAATACCCTTCATTATTTTTAGGTTTTGCAAGGATTTAAACCTGAGGCACACACAAAACACACAACCCTCCTCTAGTTCTTTAATCCTTCCTTCCCCAAGTATTATGGTCTCAGTCCTATTCTGCAAATCCTTGTTGATCAGTGTACATACATCGGTATATGTGAGAACTTCCAATGTGTGGAATTCAGGAGAGACAAACCCCTCGGAAACAGTCATTGGAGTAAGGATTCCAGGATGGCAGGGAAGGGAATGGGGGAGGGGGCAGACGGAAGGGCTAACGGATAGCAACGATGGTGAAATAGCACCCCTTTGAGGGGGATGAGCACCAGGACAGTAAGTGCAGGGATAGAACAGACAGTGTAAGATGTGTATAAATAATAATAGCAGTACATAATATTTAAGAGTTCATGAGGGAGGCAATAAAGAGGAGCTCGGAACAAAGGGCTGAAAAAGAGAGATAATGTTTTGAAGTTGTTGATGGCACCATTTGTACATGTCTTCTTGATATAACTAATGAATGCATGATTGTTATAATACATATAAAAGTTCCCCCCATAAAAATTATGTATTAAAAACTAAAATAACTTTAGAAATTGGGCATATAAAAACAAATAGCAACAAGATTTGGAATGTGAGCCAGTCTGCTGCTCCTTGGGTTAGAGAGTGCCCTTGTTACCTGCCCTTCTATCTAACTTTGAGAACACTGTGACCTCTTAGTCATTTCCATAGCTCTCGATAGGTCAAAACCCACCCCACTCCATCCCTTAGCCTCAGCTACCACCATCTCTATGGGGTAAATGGATTAGTTGTGTTTTGCTTATAACAATTAAGCACCACCACGTCTATGTGCCACCAGCAATCAATTTTTTAAAATTATTGGGATTTTGTTATGTAATAGTATGCCCCATTAGCCATGGTTTATACAAGGGGCCTACATCTGCCATAGGAGAAACACCACCTGGTGTTGCTCCTGCACTTGGTGTGGACTGTTACTTTTTCCAAACTGCTAATATAAGAAAGGTGTTTAATAATAATGAACTCTAATCTACACAACTTTATATCCATCAGTCACCCTAAAATCTATTTCTACATATACTCTTCTGAATCTTTGGTAGATACGGCCCAATGTGTGACCTGGAGGATGAAGTCAGTCCTGTGTGGCCAGTGGGTTGGTTTTAATCCCTTCATTTATACTTATTCTTTCCTTCTGTATAAGAAGGCTCTATATATTTCAGATCATAATTCCTAACTCTCTCCATGTCTCAGGTTTTCCCATCCTTAGGATAAAGTTTATCTTCTATAATTTTTATTTGTCAACAGCTGTTGTTAGAAATGGGATCTTCCAAAGAATATGAGGTGTCACAAGAGTCTGTAAGTGAGGTGTGGGCCACACACCTGAGAAAAATGCACCAATTGCACTGTCTCTGCCAGCGGGGGCCCTGTTGCCACCACTGCTGCACACTGACGTCCTCACTAGTATCCCTATCACAGTGTGTGAAGCTGCTTGTAGACCCCTGCCTCTATGGTTGTCGGACTTTGTCTATTTTGCTGTATGCTCACCAGGACCAGAACCCCACATTATTCTTACTCTCACATTTTGTTCCCCTCTGAATTGAAATCCCAAATAAATGCATCTGATATGAGAAGTATGGTTTAAATGCTTATGTTATGATTGCCAGGAGGCCTGGAAAATAGATTCTAGCTTTTATGTGGGAAGGCAAGACTCTCAATGTGAGAAAGCCCACAAACATGAGAAGTCTGTTTAAATGACACTGAGTGGCCCCACATATGACAAAATCCTACTAAGGAAAGAATTATAAATAGTAGACGTCTAATAGTCATGCAGTGAAAGTAATCCATATAAGCCCTAAGGACTGGGTCAAGTTTGTTATCTTTGTCTCTTCACTCCTCACAAACCAGTCCTGGTGGCATTGTTCAGGATCCCTGGAGGAGAAAGGACTATGTGTTGGACTGACAACTAAAAGGTCAGGTTTTCAAAACCAATAGCTGTTCTGTGGGAGAAACATGAAGCTTTTTATTCTTGGAAAAGGCTATGAAGACTATGTCTTTAGAGCAGACAGTTCCTAAAGCACTATCTACCCACCTTTTATTTCCTCAATTTGTTTCTGGCAGCAGAATCCCCAATCACAATAGTGACTAGAGGTAGATAAAACAAAGGAATGCTATGTGAGCTTTGGAGAAAACACCTAAGCTGTGAGCCTGATGCTTTTTGTACCTCACTCTTCTCCTCATTTTTTCTTCTGCAGCATATGGATTTGATAGGGGATTTGATAGGGGCTTTCTACAGCATATGGAGTTGATAGGGGGATCTTCTGTGTCCCTGAGCATAAAGCCAGTGCAATAGAATAGATGACCAGGGGGACAGAAGAAACCTGAGTCAATGATGACGTCAGGAAACTGCCACAGCACTGCACTGCTTACTTTCAGACTTTTGTTTCCTCTGAGAGTAAACTGTTATTTTTGGGGGGGTGGGGGAGGTCTCTATCTTTACCACTATCAGTCAGACTTATTGTGTTAGTCTGGGCTGGTGAGAGAAATATATGTGCAATAGAGCGCTTTATTTCAAAGAGTGATTGCATTTTAAGAAAATATCCTGATCAAGTCCAGAAGCTTGATATTAGCCCATATGCCAGGCACTAGTCTCTAAATTCCACATGCAATGATACCAAATGCAGGATTATCACAAGCCAGATGATGGAATGCTTTGTGGATTCAGTAATGGTAGAAGTATCTCAGCGCTGGCATGGGTCTCCACATGACTCCATCAGCATAGTTCTATGTGGCTTGTCAACAGGAATGTGTAGCAGAGTGTGGGTCTGCCCTTTAGTGAGCTATTTATCTCTGTAGTAACTTTCAATGAGGTCATCAAGCTGTAACCTGATTGAAAAGCTAAACTCCACTCCTTTACCCTTAGTAGTCTCAAGTTGCCACCAGATTATGTAACTACCACATGCATTTCCTAAATATGTGTTAAATTTTGTCCTCCCCCACCCCAAATAAAATCTGTTGCTGTTCTTTTTCTCAGTATCTATGAGTATAATGTTATGAGGTGAAGTCATATTGAATTGGGTGGGTCTACTCAATATGACTGGTGTCCTATGAGTAGAGACATAGAAGTACATAAACAGGGATGCTGTAATATGATGACAAAGAAGAGACTCGAACAATACATCTTGTCTAAAATGAAAGAATGCCAAAAATTTCCAACAACAACACCAGAAGCTAAGTGAAAGTCATATCACAGATTCTTTCATAAAACTTTCAGAGACATTATCTTTTCTGGATTCCTTTATTTGGGTTTCCATCCTCCAGAACTTAAGAGAATATATTTCTCTAGTTTTGGACACCTCGTTTTAGTCACTTATTACAGAAGTTCTCAGAAACCAATTCACCAATGAATACAGAAATATTCCCAACTGTGGCGGTCATATACCTATGTCAATTCTATGTCAATTTTGAGATGTAGGGGTGGAGTCTAGCCTGTTAATCTGGAGATAGCCATTGAGTAGCCAATAAAGCCTCTGTGTGGGCATGGCTTTTTTCTGAGAATTCTGGGAAGTCTTGTGGTATTTCCCTCATGGTGAAGAGAGACCATTTTCCCCAGTTGTTGGGAATTGCTCAACTGACAAGACAAGATGACAGCATCTGAGGAGCTGGAGGAGCTTGAGAAGAAGCCACATGGATTTACCCTGAGGGAACCAGACCTCTGAAGCTGGGGCAGCCACATGGAGGCCTCTTCCAGCACTGAGTTGCTTCTACCACCATGGGATGCTGTTGATGAACCCTGAGCCCTGGAAGTGAGGAGCTATGGGGAGACCTCTGCCAGTGCCAGGACTCGGCATCCAGTGGCCTATGACTTCGTGAGTAGATACCAGTAGACTGGTATCAGGCATATGGGCTAATACTGGATTTATGACTTTGAACTGGACTGGGATGCTTTCTCAATGTTCCATTTGTCTTGTATATAAACCTTACCCTTATATCCATATGTGTGTCTATGAATTTGTTTCTTTTGTCTACCTGGACTAACGCACCAACTTGGTTCAAAATCTTTCTTCTACCCCCTCAAGCTGTGAAGTTCCGAGCCTACCATTTCTCTAAGAGCCAGAGTGGTATATAAAATGGGCTCACTGTCAGGTGAGCTTTGGACCACATGCTTCAAGATTATCTCTGCAAAACTATCATTCACTCTGCAGGAGAAACATGAGGCTGACAGGCTTGGAAGCTCTATAGTTCGCTATGAGGCGGAATTGGCTGGGTGACTGTGGGATTTCATAGGACTGCTCTGAGATGCCAATGAGATAACAGGGAGGGAGCGTTTGCGGTTTCTTACACATAGATGATTTCAAATAGATGCTAATTCCAATTTCTTTTTGTAGAGGTACTCTAGTAGCAATATTGGAACAATACAGTCTGTCTAAGGGCCTCCTGGATTATAGGAGAAAGATGAAAGTGCATATGGTACAGTAGTTATGAAAAATTTTTTTTCTTAAAATATTCAGAAATGAATCTGGTCAAATGAGAAGAGAATTTTCTTGTTCTTTGGATAAGCAACACTAAAACCATTAGAAATATTTTATTGTCCCTGATTATATAAAATTCATCTTAAAAGATTTTAATTCAAATAATTTGTGTATATATATTAAATAGAATTTTCTGAATTAAAAATATTTGAAAATTGGTCAACTGTATACAGAATATATTTAAGCTGTTTATTAACCAGAATATAGTTGATGAGATAGAATACTTTTTCTAGCCAAGGCAAACAGTAGAGCTAAACTAATAATAATTTATCTGCAATTGGAGGGCCGCAAAAGAAGACAGCTGTCCAGGGTTCTAATTTTAAAACTTGCAGGGGGAACAAAGAGTCAGATCTGGATTGTGCTACATTAATATTTTAACTTTGCATCATTAATGGACCCTAATGTTTTCCCACATTTTCTCTTCTGCAAAATATTTCCCAGCAAAGAAACATTATTAATCGTGAATTTTTACAAGTCAAAGCAACCCTGTAGGGCAGAGTAGAACTACCTCTCTGGGTTTCTGAGACTGCACCTCTTCATGGGAGGAGAGAGCCTCCTCTTTCTCTACATATCTTGGTATAGGTGGTGACTTTATCCATATTTTATAAACAAAGCAGCTGAGAGTGTTAGCACACGTGTCCAGTGCACAAAGACAGTAGTGAGTCTGAACTCTGTTGGTTTAGATGGAGGCATTGGGACATAATCCTCTAGGATCTAATGATCAGAGTCATCTCCATCCAATTTACTTTCTTAACTGACCTGTCATCATTACCAATGGTTCATTATCAGAGGTTTTTTTGAGGGGAGGTTAAGATATATGCCTCTAGTAATCTGTAATTAACCCAAACCTATTGGCATAAACTATTTGTTCTTAATCACTTTAGTATACTGTCTTTAGAGAAAGCAATACAATTCTTCCTGGGAGACAGGGGTGGAGAGAGAATAAATGGGTGGGAGCATATGCCTATTATTTTCATTCAGCAAAATTCACAATTCATTGGTAGTGAGTTTTTTATTTGATACCAAAATATTATAATGAAGATAATATAAGAGAGGATATATTAAACATATACCTAGAGGTGGGGAGTGAGAGGTTAAAATTCTGTGAAAATGTTAATTAAATTGGTCAGATAGAAACTAATGGAGCCCCCAAGACTATAGTCCTCAGTCACCCTTCAGGTGTGCAATTGAACTGAACCCATAAGTTCATTTACCAACAAGCCATAGATAGGTCTATAAAGAGAACATTAACACCAGTGAGATACACATGACTTCGATGTATTAGCCATTTTAGATAAAGGGGGGAAGCAGTTACTCAAGGACAATCGCTCAGAAAGGTTATAAAGCAAGGTAAAACAGAGTAGACATGGTAGTCGTAAATTTTGTTCTTGGGGGGGCATCACTGCCCACTGGTGGTCGTGGGAGCTACCCAGCCTTACTCCTGGAGAACTGCTGCTGGATTTGAACCCCGAAGCCCATGGGATGCAGTCCCACACTCAACCATTCACCACCAGGGCTCAGCCTTACATTTTGTTCCTATTCAAAGAGTTTTTTTTTTTTGTAACTTCCACTAAATGAATGAACAAATATGGACTTTATTTTATTATGAAGGAATCTTAGAGGCACAATGCTTAAGCACTTTACTGCTCACCAGAATGCTGGTGGTTCAATCCTACCCAGTTACTCCTGCAGATAAGATCTGACATCTGTTCTTGGAAAGATTGTGGCCAAGAAAATCTTATCAGACTTTCCTACCCTGTCACATAGGATCTCTCTGAGTCAGAGTCAACTTCATGGCACCAAAAACCAACAATTATTCTTAGTAGCAGTAGAAGTGGAAGCAGCAGTAGTAATGGTGGTAGTAGTGCCAAAGAAAATAATTGCTTAAAATTATCTTCAGTATTTTCAAAATATGTGCACAGTGGGGGTCATGAAGGCAAGTCACACAGTTGTCTATTCAAGAGAGAGAGCCCGTTGAAATGAGTACTCCTCGTTTCCAGGTGTCGCTCCTTAGGGATTTGCACAGCTCTCCTGCTGAGGGCTATCCACGCCAATACGACTGAGTATAGTTGGTGTATTAGAGTCAGAGCCTTCCTGCCCAATGGGGACCTCTTTAACAGGCTTGCCCTCAGCCTGGCTGAGACTTGCTGAAAGATTTATGTGGCATAAAGCTATTTTTACCCAAGTCTTCTTTTTAAATCCATCTTCTTTTACAGGTGCCAAAATGGAACTCCTTTATGAAGTCTCGTTCCAACTACTCCTGCTCCTTCTATCCTATGTCCTTCAACAACTCGCTCTATAAATCTCTTGCACTTCTCTTTCTGTCATGTATTTGCTTCCCAGAGGGTCTAAGCAGGCAGATTCTTAATGGTTCCTGCCTTCAATCCTTGGAGGAGTGTTGCGGGATGCACTGGACAGATAGAGACCATTTTATAGATATAAAATGGGAGACCTGGTGGAACAGTGAGTAAAGCACCAGATGCTAAACACAAAGGCATCTGTTCAAACCCATTCTCTGCTCTATGGAAAAAAGAGGCAGTTGGCTGTTCAGAAAGCTCTATAACTTTAGAAAAAACAAGGAGCAAGTTTACTCTGTCCTACGGGGTTGTCATGAGTCTGAGTCCACTCCCCAGCATTGCCGCTTTTCAACAGCTTCAAACTGAAGTGACTCCCTTACGTTACCCTTACCAATACATATTGTAGTTAGAATCTAAATCTTCTCACAGTTTTATGTATTTTTCTTGTACATTTTCCAAGAATAAACTATTTGTTTCACATCACTGAGCAAGATACAACATTTTCATTCGAAACTATCTTATGCAGAATTGCCAATAACATTGTATGGTTTGGCTATTCCTTAACCCAATGCATATTGCATTTGCTTATAGTTTTCTGTATGTTTAATTATTAGGAACTTTTCTATTTTTATTTTAAATGAGTCAACACTGCTAAACTAATGTACTATTGTCTTACTCTTCCTTGCCCTCCTATACTGCCGAGCAGAGTGCTTTGTATAATAGATATTGTTTGTACAGTAATTGCTGTGAGTAGCCACACTGTTCGCTCTGACTCATAGTGACTGATGAGCAGCAGAAAGAAATGCTGCTCACTTTGGTGCCATCATCATGGCTTCTGGAATGCTCGAGTCAAGTGGCCATTGTGTAGTTTCCAATATACTAGTACAAGGTAGTGCTTATTTTCTTCCAACATTATAATTTAGTTCTGATATTAGACAATATTCTGTTGTGATCCATAGAGTTTGCACTGGTTTTTCATAATTAGATTGCCAGACTTTCATTCTTAGTCTGGTAGCTTTACTGAAAGATGTCTAGTAAGGGTAACCTATTCACATAATGGTGCCGCAGTTTTCAGAGTTCTATCAATATGGAAGCTACTATACCACAGCAATCTGATGGCTTATAGGTATATGTGTACATATGTTAATTTATATATTATTCATTGTGTTCGTTGTGTTTCTAGATTATAAACTTCATGAGTACAGATCATGCCTATTCGTTAAGTTGTATTCCTAATGTCTTGCCCAATATCTAACATTGTATGATAGTTCTCAATATAGGTACATAAGCTAAAACTAAGAGTTAGAATTTGCTGAGCAATTACAGTACTTCCACACAGAACTTTCTCATTTAAAGTTTGTAACTTTATTTGTAGGAGGCATTATGATCGCCATCTTTTTGGATGTGACTTGGGTGGGATCTAGAACTTGCTAGTAAATGATGGAGCTAGATTTTAAATTCAGGCTGCTTGACTTGAACCCATGCACTTAGCAACTACTCTACACTGAAGAGTATCTTTCGTTGACCGAGGGCCTACACAAGCACAGAGAGGTCAGAAGGAAAGATAATTTTCTTTCACATCTTTGAAACTAATCCTGGTCCTGTTTTCCAATCAACCAATTCATATGACTCATTAACACTTGGAGTCCCCTTCTCGTGTTTGGAGGATAAGTTACAGTCACATAAGGCATCCTTGAGAGAAGCTAAAAATAGTTCTTTAAGGCATTCAATAAAGAAGAACTTTGGGGAAGAATATAGAGGAAATAATGTTGACTTTTAATTCGGATTTTGATCTTTCAGTCACATATCACTTGATAGACAGCTAGTAGAAATTTATACTATAGTCGGAATCCAAGTTTTTTCCTTATGAAGTGTTAACTTCTTGCCAGGGCATTATGAGTATAATTCCTCCAATTATAAGTTAATGAAAATCAGTATAACTCTACCATAATTGAAAGTGAGAAATGACATATTTACATTCAACACATTTCTTAGGATCTAACTGTGGGAGAAGAACAAGTATCAGAATTACCAAAAAATGGAATGAATTATAGTCTCCACATTCAAAGAATTTTAGGACTTGTAGAAAAGTCCAAAATAGAAGCTAAATAAAATTTAAGGACTGATATCTTTGTGCCTTCCATGTTCTAAATACTGTTAGCAGGGCTAAGTCTAGGGTGAGGTAAGGCATCTTTTGAGAATAATACTTAAGAGGGCACTAAAATATAATAACCAAGATAAATTAATATTTTATGTGTATCTAAATAAAAATATATACAAATAAATGATGATTTTTAAAAGAAAACTAAATTTTGAGTAAAAACAGAATTGGTATTATAAATTTTTCTCTTCACCTCAAGCTTGGCATAGCTCCAGCACAAAGCACTTGACATACATGTCAAATGCATGTGTTTCTGCTATCCAAACCATTTGCCTTTGATAATTTACCAGACAGGTAAGAGAATTTGGAGAGCATTTTTGATTGTAGTAAAGAGCACAGGATTCTGACTGAGACATAACTGAGTTCAAAGCTCATCTCTGTTGCTTACCAACTGTATTATTGCAACAATCCATCTCTCTGGGTCTTTTTTCCTTTTTCTAAAATGGGGCTAAATAATACTTAACTCTTGGGATTTTTATCTTAATGCATATAATCCCCACCTCTCTTTCAATCTGGCGGATCATGCTAGCCTGTGATGTTGAAAACTATGCCACTTGTACTGCAAATGCTGGTAGGAGACCCATGGTTCAGAGGTTTCATTATAGCTTCTAGATTAAGACAGATTAAAAAGGAAGATCTGGCTATTGTGAATATTAGTGAGAGGTAGTCAATTAGCATGGCCCTTCTCATGAGAATGCCATATGTGATGTTTTATAATTCTGGATTCTATGCTTGTGTCTAGAATCCCATTTTTGCAGGGAGTTCTGTGCTCTACTAATGGGCAGAATTAAGTCCTAACACTATTAGAGTGGGTGAACCATGTCACAACTTTGTTTCCTTGGAAATATAATTTGCTAAAAGACAAAATTGCATCTCTATAAAAGTCATTGCAAGGATGTACATTTAACTTCCTCCCTGGGGGAAAACCAGGAGGGAAGTGGTTGAAGGGAGATGTTGGATGGTGTAAGATATTACAAAATAATAATAATTTATAAATTATCATGGGTTCATGGGGGAGAAGGAAGGGGAGAAATGAGGAGTGGATACCAGGGGTTCAAGGAGAAAGCAAGTGTTTTGAGGATGAAGGAAACAAATGTACAAAAGTGCTTGACACAATGGATGTATGCATGGTTTGTGATAAGAATTGTATGAACTCCCAATAAAGTGATTTATAAAAGAGTAATTCCTCTATGTATAAGAGTCATCCTGGAAACATAGAGAGAATTCCCAGGATTTTGAGATCTGTCAGAAGTGGTAGAGGCTGAAACGAGAGGCAACAAACAATCTAGACTTGAGGCATCGGCTCCTCATCTGGCCTGAGACTAAGGGACTGTGGGACAGAGCAACTGGCGGATCTCCTGGTTCATGGAGGCAAAGGCCAAAGAACTGTGTGGCTGAGAGGCTGAGGGTCATGGACAGAATTGGCTACTGGCTGTGCAAATGTGTTGCTAAGGACCAATGACTGCGTCTTTAGTGCTTACTGATCCTGACTTGAGGCAACCTGTTAACATCTCCGAGAATTTCCCGTATTTGTGAGATATTGTCTGTGCGTTCTATATGGCCTTGGCAAGAAATTAAGATGCCCAGTATAGAAAGAGAATGTTGTGGGAGGAAGAGTTGGTGTTAGTAAAGGGTAAAGAAGGATGGAGGGCACCAAATATGTATCCAACCCCTGCCTTGTGCCAATAGGGAAGTCAAAGGAGGTCAGATATGGCCTCTCGTGATTTACTGCAATTAGCTAATCAAAACTTTCTGAGTCACAGCAGAGTATTGTCTTACTTACTTGCTGTGTGCACTTCATTAGGAAGAATCAATTGTTAGAGGAGTGCATCATCATAGTTTGAGTGTGAGAGGCACTTGGTGAGATTTACTTGCAAGATGGATTAAAATGTGCCCAAGACTGTGAAGATGACCCAGGACTGGTGAGTGTTTTGTTCTGTTATACATGAGGTCTCTGTTTGTTGAATTTTACTTGAAGGTAGATGGCAACAACTATGCATTTCAAACGTACAGCCAAAGTATGTGATAGTTTATATTCACCATTATAATCATAAACAATAGAATGAGGTAGAGTTTATCCATTCAGCATAGCAATTCAGTCTATATGCTGAGCAAACAATCTCCAAAACTTGAATGAAGAAGCTTTTGTCATTAGGGATAGAGCAATGCTTATTAACAACATGAGATATGCAAATGACACAACCTCGTTTGCTGAAGCACTGATGAAAATCAAAGACCACAGCCTTTAATATAGATTAAATCTCAATGTAAGTGTGTTGGGCCTAGAGAAACAAATTGTATTGACTAGAGAGATAAATTCAGTGACACTCGTATGTATAAGGATGTTCTCTGTCAGGAAGTAATAATATATCAAGCAAACATCCCAGCCTTGTCCAAATCAAGTCCATAGTTCGATAATAGTCCACAATCCCTCTTCAGACTCACACAATCACCTACAATGATGTAGAATGCAGGAAGAGCACAGGCTGGTGGGTGGAGAGTTATGTGAATTCAATGGTAGTGGTCACATAAACAGGGCTTTTCCGGGTCTCAGCTTCAGTTCACCAACAGGAAGGAAAAGGCAGAAGTGGGAGGGAGAGAAGGAGGGGGGAGGATGGAGGGAGTGGGGGGGGGGGAAGATGAGAGAGAAAGAGAGAGAGAGAGAGAGAGACCCAGGGCACTCCTTATGAGAAGGTCATGCCCCACAAAGAGAAAACATCAGCTTGTGACCTGATTGACAGGCTAGATTACACACCTCCCCTTCTATATATCAAGTTGACATGAAATTATGTAACCATCACAGTAAGGAAAACAAAAATGCTCCAATTGGATTGATGGGCAACATGATGGGGAAAATAAGTTACTAACTTTTTCGTTTTACTTGGATTTACAACACGCATTGAAATAACAGTCAAGAAATCAAGCAATGCATTTCATTGGGCAAATATGCTGCAAAAAGGCCTTTTTTTTTTACAGTGATAGGGTGAAAAGGTCACCTGAGGACTAAGATGTGCCTGACCCAAGTCATGGTTTTTCCAATCACTTCATATGCATATAAAATCTGATTAATGAAGGAAGACCTAAGAAAAATTGATTACCTTTAATTATGGTGTCAAATATTGAATATATGGACTTCCAAAAGAAGGAGCAAATATGTCTTGGAGGAAGTAAGGATAAAGCACTCCTTAGTAACAAGGATGACAATATTTCATCTCACATACTTTGGATATAATATTAGAAGGGATCAGTCCCTGGAGAAGTTCAAGTATAGGGTTCAAGTTCAGTGTAGGGTCAGTGAAAGGGAGGAACGTCTTCTACAAGATGTATTGATACACTGGCTGCAACAATAACTCAGAAATAGCAAAATTATGAATATGGATGAGACTAGACAGTGTTTTCGTTTGTTGTGGGTAGGGTAGATATGAGTTGTAACCAATTTGCTAGTACCCAATAATAACAATGTGGAAGTATTAATATTATATGATGGTATGTTAGTCTGGGTAGAGTAGAGAGACACAATTCATAAACATGCATAGGTACATAAGGGAGAGGTGTATATACAAGAGCAATTGAACATTGAGAAAAGCATCTCGACCCAGTCCAGTTCAATATCATAAGTCCAACATCAGCCCATAAGTTTGATACTAGTCTGTAAGTCTTTTTCAGACTCATGAAACATGTGCATTTGGCACTAAATGCAGAATGACCACAAGCTAATGGGTATAAAATCTTTGGATCCAGTGGTGTTGTAAGCATCTCAGCGCTGGCAGGAGTCTCCCTATTGCTTCTCTAGGTCCAGGTTTCTGGCTGCTTCAGGGTAGGTTCATGTAGCTTCTCTTCAAGGATGTCTGTCTCATAGGGAGTCGGCCTTGTCAGTTGAGTGTCTCCAAGGGAGTGTTAGAGTATCTCCTGTTTCCAAGAAGAAAGTTTCATATTACCCAGAATTCTTAGGGGAGTACTCCATGCACACACGGAGGTCTCATTGACTATCTCCAGATTGACAGGCTAGACTCCACCTCTACACTCTTAATCCTCAAATTGACACCAAATTAGGTGACTGCACAGGAAGAATCAGAATATAGTGAGTATTCACATCTTGGAGTTTTTAAATCAACCTTAATGACAAGGATGGAGCAAAGCTTTGTACAATTTCATTTGACCCAGAATTAAAAGATGTAGTTGTAAGTATCCATTAATGTTCTGAGAAGGATGGGAATACTCCTGCCAATGCTGAGATGCTTACAACACCACTGGATCCAAAGACTTTCTACCCACTGGTTGTGGTTTTACTGCATTTGGTGCCAAATGCATGTGTTTCATGAGTCCGAAGACTTATAGATTGGTATTAGACATATGGGCTAATATTGGGCTTATGACCTTGGACTGGACTAGGTTGGGATGTTTTTCCTCAATGTTCAGTATATAAATCACTCCCTTATGTACATATGCATGTTTATGAATTTTGTTTATTAAGGAGAAGTCTAGCAATATGCAAAGTCTTCAAAAACAAGAAGGAATACATAAAGATCTATATTTTAGACAATAACAAATTGAAATGGACTATTGAAATAGGCTATTTTGAACCAGACAAAACATATTGTTTGCTATGCTAAGAATTACACTTTCAAAAAGAATGGAGTAATATCCATCATCAAAATGAACATTTCAAGATCTGTCTTGAAGTACAATGCTGTCAGTAATAAAGCAAAATCCACATGCCTACAAAAATTAATGGGTAAATTTATGTGAGATTAATAAGGCTGGTGGTCAAGAAATTGAAGACTTCTACCAATTTCTGCAGTTTGAAGTTGATCAGAACTGGAGTCAAGGTGCTTTGATAGTTATTGGTAATTACAATGTGAGAATTGGAAACAGTAAAAAATAACTAATTGTAAAATATGATCTTGGTGTAGAAGAAAGGCTGCAAATTAAATACAGAAATTTGGAAAAATGATTCCTTTTTTCAAGAACATAAATTGTGACTATATATAGACCTTGCTGAATGGTGTATACATAAGTCAAATCAACTATATGTGTGGAAAGCGACGATGGAGAAGTTCAGTATTAACACTTGTGATAGCTAAATTTTATTGTGCAAACCTGGCTGATAAAAATATGTGGGATTATTTGAAGTGCAGACAGATGAATGACTTGGTGAGTCTCATTTTCCTTGTTCTCTGGTCTCTTGTTCTCTGATGGTCGGACCAGGGTGCAGCTGCCTTAGCCAGTTCTTTGCCTCAGCAGGCAAGGCTCACTTCCTGCGAGACATCTCTTAGGAGAAGCCACATGGATTTCCAGGTGCTAGAGCAGCTGTGTGGAGGTCCTTCCAGCGTGGAGATCCTTACATGCTCACTGATTGGGCTTCCCTCCTGGATTTAGCATTACTGCATGTTTTTTGTGAGTTTGAGGAGGACTTTGCTGATTGGTGTTGTACTTATGGACTTGGACTGCACTGGGTTGGGATGCTTTCTTAATGTTCACTTACCTTTTATATAAAACTCTCTCCTACTGCAGCCCATGGGCTTGGCAGTTCAAATCCAGTGGTGGCTCTCAGGAGTGACATTGGGTAGCGCCCACGACCACCAGAGACAGTGATGCCCACCCCCTTACCCCCCCCAAAAAAAAAACTCTCTCTTTATACATATGAGTTTCTGTGGATTTGTTTCTCTAGTCTACACAGACTAACACATTAGCCAAAAGACATCTAAGGTCCCAACTATGGTATAAACCATGAATCAGTCATATGTAAATTCAAGTTGAAACTAAAGAAAAACAAAAACGAATCCATGAGAGTCAAAGTACAGCCTTAGTATATTAAAGAACAGACTTGATGCCTGGTATACAAATGTTTGAAGACCAGATGACTTGTGCAGTAACATCAAAACCATCATACAAGTAGAAAGTAAAGTGTCATTAAAAAGACAATACATTCAAAACACAGGAAACAAAATACTGGCCAAATAGATGTTGAAGAGACTGTGAAACTTTATCTTGAATGTAAAGAAGCTGAAACCACCATATCTTTAAAGATATGCTCCAAAAATGCCATATAATTATCCTTGATCACAGGCATCAACAGCAATGGTTATACTTATAGTAATCAATATGTGCGCATATCATGATTTGTTTCATTACAGTTGAATTTTCTTCAAGTTGTATTTAGTCTTAAAATGACATTGTAACTGAGTTAAACACAATTTTAAGACATTATGTATAATCTTACTATTCTTACACAGATGTGTTATTTTTCAGGCTTCCTGATGGTTTCTGTCTTTAGACATGTGAATTTTTACACAGTTATGATCAAAGCATATGTACAAATTTTCATTTCTTTTTTGACCTAACTTTATATTACAAATTTTGTTTTCAAAAAGTACCTAATCACCAATCCCTTCTCACTAAAGAACAGATAGAGGAAATATAGAAATAGGTTTAAGCAGATGGGATTTGAAGTCATAGAAGTTAAGTTAGAAAATCAGCTAACTCCATGATTTGATTGAATTTGGGAAAGGTCAAGTCTCAGGCTCTTTGTGTGCATTTGTGTGCAATATGTGACATTATCCCTTACTCACCTCTTAGGAGGTGGAACAAAATATAACCGAACTCCAAATTCATAATCTTGAGTTGATTCTGACTGATAGCAAGCCTATAGGACAGAGCAGAAGTGCCCTTGTGAATTCCCAAGACAAGATTGCAACTTCTAATGGAATTAGGTGTCTCTTGTTGAGAGGATCTTGCCTTCAAATTGCTGGTCATCCTGGTAGCAGTTCAACTCATAACCACCATACCCCCAGGGAATACGATAGAAGTTCTATACCATGCTCAGTATATTTTTCATAAATAGTGTAAGCTATAATCATTATAAGCCCTAAGAAGGGTGCATACCTTTTTTATTGATTAATTGCTTAAATTTTTAAAGATTTATTGTGTACCAGATTGCAGAAGGGGCTGACAGTTTTTGAGCAGCAAACCACAAGGTCAATGGATCAAGCCCCACAATTACTCTGTGGGAGAAAGATGAGACTCTGTGTTCCTATAAGATTTACAGCTTCATAAACCCTATACAGGGTGGCTGTGACTCTGAAACGGTTGATGCCAGTGGTTGGTTGGTTTATAGTTTTGGTAATTTATATCAGACTCAGTTTTGAGCATTAGAATGTAATATCAAATCAGGATTCCTGCCTATCAGAAACTCTCAGCTTACTGCATGCTAAGGTTGTGCACCACAACCCTCTCTCCGCTTGTTATACCTTGGACATTGGGGCGATGCTGGAATCTATGTCAGCGGTAGTTCAAATACCAGTATGATCAAGATAGTTGACAAATTTCATCTGACTTGGCAATTTCCTTCCAAAAATTAGTCACTGAAAACCTAAGAATGAAATGACAGTAGAATATTGTCTGATGTATTGTTGAAATGTAAGCTGCTAGGTTGAATAACACTCAAAATACACATTAAGGGCAATAGTAGACTCAAGCTTGCCAGCAAACATGAAGAAGCACAGGCTGGATAAAATGTTGAAGGCTGGATAATATGTTGTTCTCTTGTGCATAAGATCACAACAGCTGTGCAAATAGATCACTCCTATAGTACCTGCTTTGAATATTGCTGGTGTCCCTTCCTTTGTCACTTCATACTCATTAACATTTTAAGCCCTGTCCTAACTGGTTAAGTGTTGAATACCTCTCAAAGTCCCATGTAAGTCTGCTGCCATAATACTGTAGGTCAAAGGCATAGTAGAATTACCAGAATACTTTTCTGTTCATATTGCAGTGATTGTGATCAAAGTTTTCTCTGTAATTAGATAGCAAACTTCTGATTTTCAACTACCAGTTCTACCACTAGCTAGACCTGTGTCATTGGAGGATTCCTTGACCTCGCCAAGTCTCAGTTTTCTCAAATCTTCATCTTAAGGGGACAACAGTCATGCCTACTGCAGGAGTTAATTGTGAGCGTTAAGTGGCTATCCTTTGTGATGCTATGCCCTCAGACCTGGCCTAAGCTGCCAATGCAAACCAAACACATTGCCATTGGGTCAGCTTTAACTCAGAGTGACCTTACAGGATGGATGAGAACTCTCAGAATTTCTAAGACTAAATTTTTGTTGGAACATAGAGCCTGATCTTTCTCCCTTGGAACAGCTACTGGGTTTTAACGGGAAGTCTTGTAGTTAGTAGCCCAGGTTTAACAGTAAACAGATGGAAACTGCTTTTATCATTGGTGTTAATACTATAACCCTGTGAATTCTTCCATGTGTACACTGCTTTAAGTTGACTTTTCTTGAAGTGTGACTTGTAAGTTGCTTGTAAGTTGCTTGTATCTTGAGAGATAATTAGGAGAAACATGAAGCTTTCTACATGAGATTTACAGACTCAGGAAGTCCACAGGGGCCATTCTACCCTGTCCAATAGGGTCACTATGAATTGGAACTGACTCAATGGCAATAAGTTTGGGGGTAGTTACAGTGGTAGAGGGAAAAGGTGAAGGGACATCGATGTGAAGGAGTCCATGTAGAAAAAGAATGTTTGGAGACTAATTTTGGTAACATTTGTACAATCCTGCTTATGTGATTGAACTATAGAATGTTCAATGTGATGCATTTATTAAATCCCAATTTTAAAATTAATTAATTGAAAAAATAAAAGATTTTACCATGTGCATTAAAAAACGTGAGGCACATTTTTTTTCGCAAATACTCTCCTACATTCTACTTGCCTTAATGTGATAGTTAGGTTTATTGTGCCAACTAGGTCAATAGAAATGTGTAGGTGGAGCCTAAGCAGGTTGAAACTTGATTGGAGGGCAATATGATATATGGCTTTCCAAGGTCTGCCCCTCTTCCTTCCTCCCTTCCTGAGCTAGTTCTTTGCATCAACTGTGTGTTATACTACCTGTGGGCCAAGCCAATCCGTAGATCATGGAGTAAGGGCTTGAGGCTCCTTGGGAACCTGCTTCCCCACCCTGCTGGAATTTACAGCATACATTGTTTGAGCTTGAGGTTGGTGGGTCATACCACCATACATTGCTTGAGTTTGAGATCCATCAGGGCTTGTTTTGCTAAGCACCTGTGCTACGGACTGTTGCTGACCCACCCTGCTCTCCGCTGCCAGTGGGCATACTCTGCCTGTCTTGCCTGAGGGAAGACTCCACTGTCTTTTCTTGTCCTGGAACCAGCAGCCAGTTGAAGGATATTCAATATATTATCTGTATATTCATTATATAAACTGTTCCATGAAAGTGAGTGGAAATGAGCCCTCTGTACTGTTGTGTGGACTAATTAGTTTTATATTCCATCCTGCTATATAAACCTATCCTTTTATATACACATAAACTCACAAGGTATTTTTTCTCTAGAGAACCCTGCCTAACACACTTGGCTTCTTTCATGATGCCCTGTTTAAGACCTGTGTTAGTCCAGGTCTTAACAAATCCACAGAAACTCATATGTGTATAAGAGAAAGCTTTATATAAAGGGTAGTAGTACTTTACGATAGCATCCTAACCCTATCTAGTCCAAGCCTATAAGTTCAATATTAACCCATATGTCTGATATCAATCTATAAAGTCCTCTTCAGATTCATGAAACACATGCAATTGTGTGAATGTAGGATGAACACAGGTCAGTGGGTGAAAATTCTTCGGATCAAATGGTGTTGTAAGCATCTCACTGCTGACAGGGACCTCTAGGTGGCTTTTTCAGTTCCCAGGACATGGAGTCTATCAGCACAGTGACATCAGTCTTGTCAATGGAGTGCCTCTCAGGGAGTGAACAGAGAGAGATATGTCTCCCATTTCCAAGGAGGAAAACATAGGTGTTCCCAGAATTATCAGGGGAAGGCCATGCCACACAGAGGCCTCCATTGGTTATATCTTGTTTGACAGGTCAGATTCTGCCCTTTCACTCATAATCCTCTCAAATTGACACCAGATTTTGTAACTACCACTAGCCCTGTGTTCATTTTCAAGTATATAAATCTTCATTGACCACCTACTTTCCTACTGTCAAATTTCATGCCTATGGTTTTCCTAAGTAAGCCATCTGCTAATGCCATCCAGCCATGTTTGATTTGCTATCACCACGAGTACATTGCCTTCTCTTCTCAGTTGCAAACTAATGGGTGTCATGCCATCACCAGCATCAGCGTCATACTCAAATTCAACCTGCTACTCTGTTTGTTTTATCCCTACTTTTGATAGTTTTTATTAAAAAGTAATTTCTGGGAAGAGTATCCTAGAGGACTTGATTCCACTGGGGGGAATCAGTGTTTTTCTGTCTTAAAAATGTCTATACTTTCTGCTAAAAATTTCCACTCCTTTTCATGAGTACTGAGCATAATTACACAAGACTGGTTAAAACTAGTTTAGTTTGGTTCAAAACTACTAAGCAGCTCCATGGAAGAAAGCTCTGATAATCTGTGTTATTAATGATGATGAAGCAGTTCTACTCTTTGACCTACTGGGTCACCGTGGGTTGGAATCAGTTTAGTGGTAACATGTTATAGGTTATGGAATAGTAGTACAATATAAGCTCAATAGCAACATGATATAGATCAAGGGGTTTTCCCAACATTTGTGCTTGCATTGTTTTTAAAATTAAAATAAACTATTTTGATTCCTCACTCATTAGTTTCCAAAGATCAAGGCATTATGTGAACATTAGCATTATGCAAACACGGATGGTGATTTATCAGAAAACAAAATAGAGAATTACAGACTCATTATATAACTTCGAAATCATTACCTAACTGTCAAAGCACTGAGAATTACGGTCCAGCCTCGTGGACAACAGTCACTCATCACAGTCAGCATTACTCTTATTTCTTGACACTTCTTATAGGCAGAATATTTTTAATGTGCAAACTAGTCATAAATGCAAAATATTGGAAAATGTAATAGTTGATAACTGCTTGCATGTGAATATATATGAATATATATGAATACTAAAATTGTACTTTTAACATTTTGCATGTATAATTCAGTGACATTAATTACTTTTTTGATGTTGTACAATCACCAAAGCTACTTACTCCCAATCTCTTCCATCAACTCTAACAGATCTGGTATGATGGTTATACTTTGGGTTGTTAGCTATAAGGTCAGCAATTTGAAACCACCGGCCACTGAGCAGGAGACAGACGAGGCTTTCTCCTTCTTGGCTTTTTACTGCCCTGATGAGTGAAAGTCTCATAAATTTACAGGGTCAGCTCTAGTCCGTCCTAGGGAATTTCCGCGTCCTCCTCCTGAAGGCAGTGAGTTTTAACAGAAGCTTGGAACCCTAAACAACAGAATCCACTGAATTCTTACTTCTGGTAATGCCTAATGGACTTTGTTCTCTGTACAGTTGCCTATTCCAGATGTTTCATCTAGGTAGAATCAATATTTATTCTCTTATGACTTTTATTTCACTGAGAACAATACTTTAAAGTCATCCATATTGTACCATGTATCAGGACTTCATTTCTCTATAAGGTTAAATATGATTTGTTTTTATTGAGATAAAAGTCACATAACATAAAATTCATGACTTTCATCATTTTTGAAGTATATAATTCAGTGGTACTAAGCACATTTTCAGCATTTGCAATGATCACCACTATCCAATTCCAGTCCATGTTGTACCTTTGCACCCACTTAAGGAATCTCTCCTCACTCTCAACTCCTTGCAGACTCAGAGAAGTCTTTTTTATATCTTTGAATTTGCCTATTTGGGAATTTTAAATAAATGGAATAATGCAATGTGATATTTTTTTGTTTGACTTCCTTCGCTTAGCATTGTGTTCACTTATGTTGTAATATATTTTTGCACTCTTTTAATTTTTTGGTTCAATTATTTTTTTGTTTGACTATATGGCAAATTATCTGTTCATCAGCTGATGAGCATTTGGTTTTGAGCTATTAGTCATACTATTTCTGGGAACATAATTGTACAATATTTTTTGAATACCTGTTTTTAATTCTTGGAAAATACCAGGTAACTTCTAAGTGCAATTGATGCATCATACTTGCTACTTTAATATCTTCTAATCATTAATTTATTATGTTAGTCGAGGTAGACTAGAGAAGCAAATTTATCGGCACTCATACGTGTATAAGAAAGAGTTTTATATACAAGAACAGTTGAATATCGAGAAAACATCCCAGCCCAGTTCATATTAAGTCTGTTATTAGCCCATATTTCTGATACCAATCTACAAAGTTCACTTCAGACTCACAAAATACAGGAAGAACACAGACCAGTGTGTGCAAAGTCTTGTGGATCCAGTGGTGGTAGAAGCATCTTAGTGTTGAAAGGAGTCACCATGTGGCTCCTCCAGTTCTCAAGGCACAGGGTCTGATAGCATAGTGCCATCTGTCTTTTCAGTAGACTGTGTCTCAGGGTGTGAGGAAAGAGAGAGAGAGAGAGAGAGAGAGAGAGAGAGAGAGAGAGACTCCCACCTCCCAGATTTCCTATAATCATCTGGAGAAGGCCGTACATGCCCATGCAGACCTGATGTTGCTTAGTTCCATTACCAGGCAGGGTTCCAATGTTTATTGTGGAAACATTCAATCCAACCACTCCCAAGAGAACCAGTATCTTGCATTGAAGAAATAAGTGTGTTATTCAAAACTGTAACAACAAAAATAGCATGTAAACATGCTTTTCAACTAAAATACTGTGCCTAGAAAGTATTGGTGGAAAAATTGCAAAGCTTTTAGTAACACAAAGTAGAATTCCCTCCTTTAGTAATTCAGAATTGCCTGGTAATCATCGGTCTGCTATTCTCTTCACCAACCAGCCAATGAAGAGATGAAGAAAATGGATGGAAATTGAGACTTGAATCGCCTCCTAATTGTCTCACTCAGTTGAAATGACTGCAGTTACCATACATACATTTTTCTCCACTAAGTAATCTCCAAGTGATAGAAAAAGGTCATTTTACAAAAAGGATTCCCTCTGGTTTCCTTCCCAGAAATAAAACAAGGCAGTCTTTTGCATGCACACTTGCAGTTTGTGGCTGGCTTCTAATTCTAAATCAGACTCTCTTCATGGAGTTTGACTTGATCTGCTGGCTTGAGATTACAGCCACTGAATCTTGGCTGTGGACAAAGTAGTCTTGCTCTGTGTGGAGGCAAATGTCTATGCAATCAAGGGACATTTTAATAGTGCCATGCTGAATAATCAATTCCACTTTAAGGCACAGATCAATATTATCTTTTAGATGTCTAAATTGTCATTAAATATGAAGGGAATGGGTCTGGCAAGCAGAAAGATAAGTAGGATTGTCTTCACCGTAACATGTAACTTCTAGTGATCTTAAGTAGAAAAACTGGCCTGTCTGGAAATCACATTTTCCCCACTGATTGCTCTAAATGTAAGGTTTATTTGCTTGCATGTATGTATGCACCCATCCATTCACATATTCATCTATCTCTTTATTGCTCTAGCAATTTTATTATTTGAGCAATGGATACTACATACTTCTTATAACTTGCCTTCTGGAACTTTTCAATCCATTATTATTTTCAAATGCATGTACTTTATATTTTAAAACAATTTTTAGTTCACTAAAAATCATCATGACAGTATATAGAGTACTCATACACACTAACCCAGATTTTTTTTGTTAATAGCATCTTATATTAGTATGATGCATTTTCAACAATTAGACCAACAATCTTGATACATCATTATTGACTGAGGTCCATAGGTTATTCAAATTTTCTTAATGTTATCTAATCCAATTTTCATGTTCTAAGATCCCATTAAAGATGCTATAGTAAATTTAATCATCGTGTCTCCTGAGGCTCCCCTTGAACATGATACTTTTCTTGACTTCCTGGGGATTTCTTGACAATCTGGAGGAGTACTGGCCAAGTGTTTTTGAAGATTATACATTATTGAGATTTTCTTGATGTTTTTCTCATGAATGGACAGGGTCTATAGGGCTTGTGGAAGAAGATATCCAAATACAATGCTGATAACATTATATTGTACGAAGGGTACGTAGGTACCATGGGCCTGACTTGCCACTATTCATAGTAACCTTGATCATCTGGTATAAGCAGGAGTTTTCAGAACTCTTCATTGTAAAGATACTCTTTTACCATCTTCCCATACTGCATGATTTGAGAAGAAGTTACTATGTATAGCTCATAACTACGGAATTAGAGTTCTGTTTTACCTCCTTGATGGTGGAACACCTACTTAGATTATTCAGAATTCTGCAGTGGAGATTTATCTTTGCTCCCACACTTATCTATGCAATCATTATTTATATATGTGTGAACTTATGGATATTTATTTAATGCTTATGGTTATGCTACAACAGTTTATTTATTTTTCCACCCATATTATTTCATTTTTTGTGGTTTGAAACTCTCTTAGTGGACTTATGTTTTCATTTGATTCCTCATGTTTGTGTGTGTGTTCACACATGTGAATATGAGCTTACTAGAAGATGTTACTAATTCATGTTGTATCTTTCTTTTTCAGTCTCCAAAATGGTTCTTCTCCAAAGATACCTATTTGTTGGTTTGTTTGTTTTCATTGTGAGATGGTGTTAGAAACCAAGGTCTGGGAGTTACTGTGCTCACTGGTCTTGGAGTGTAATTGCTTTCTGGTTCTGTCAATTGATGAGCAAGAAAATATAACATTTTTATGCAAATGATACACTCATCAGGGCATGTTTTTCCAATAGTGCCATTCCCTGGTAAGGCATTTTCGTAAGTAACCAGGTTAATTATTTTTAGCATGTTACTTGTATAGAGTGCTTATTAAAATAACAGTGCTACCTTAGGGGAAGACACGGTTGGCAAATGAAAAATTTGTGTTTATTTACTTAAAAATCCTATATATGTTTACACTGACCCATATAAATGGTCACATCTATAATCATTTCTCCATATATATATATATGCTAAATATATATAGGTTGGCTAAGCACAAACACATATATATGCTAAACATGAATTTATAATAATGTCTCATATCTCTGACCTTAATTCCATTTTGCATGAATCATTCTAGCCTCCTCCTCCTTCTTATCTATAGGCCTCCTGACTCTGACTGTGAGAAATCTGGCTCCCTCCATCTGCCATTTATTAACATAATGGGTTAATTCTAAGATACATGGTTTAAGAAATGTTTTTCCTGTATCCTTATGGGCAACAATGTTAGGAACCAGGTGATAGTTTTTACCTACAAGTCCTTTTGCCCTTAGTTTTACAGACTCCACTCATTTCCGGAATTACTCTGGTCAGCATCTTTATCCTACACCATGTTTAATAAAATAGTTGAATAGATTGATAACACGGCTAGATTCTTTCATTGCAGACAGCTATACACTCCAGGATCCCCTAGCCTCCTTGATATTTTAAAAGATTTACCTATTTTTTGCTCACCCTTGGTGCTGTAATGTTCTGCAAGTTTGGGCAAATATGCAAAGCCATGGATTCATCCTTACAGAATAGTCTGCTGTCGTAAGATATCTCCTGTGCTTGATCTGTTTAGCCATCCCTATCTCCCCCTGAGTCCTTGACCACCGCTGACATGTTTACCAACTCTGTAGTTTTGCCTTTTTCAGAGTCTTAGGCAAATGGAATCATGTGTAGTTGCTTGAAGTTGACTTATTTCATTTACCAATATGTATGGCCTAATAATATTATAATGTGTAAGTCACACAGGTTTATTACAATTAGATTGCATTCACTTATTGACAGGCATCTTGATGCTTACACTTTGTGATTATGAATAAAGCTTTTATAAACATTTGTCTCCAGGTTTTTGGGTGGGCATATGTTTTCAGTCAATTTGATAAATACCTGAGAGTGCACTTGGTGGATGGTATGGTAAGACAATGCATAGCTCTGTAACAATCTGTCAAATTCTGTTCCAAGTGGAGTTACATTTGACTTCGCATCAGGAAAGAAAACAAAACACAGAGTTCATGTTGCTCTGCATCTTTGACCATAATAGTTTTCTCTGTGTGGTTGTTGTTGTTTGTGTTTGTTTGCTTAGTCCATCTAATAGGTTGAAGCCTATTATTCACAGCCATTGAGTCACTTCGGATTCATAGCAACTCTACCGGGTCAAACAACACTGACCCATAGAGCTTCCAAGACTGCAATACTTTGAAGGAGGTGGGCACCTGCCTTTCTAACAGAGTAAGTTTGCATGGGTCAAAACACTGGTCTTCCAGTTAACACACAAGGTCTTCCAGTGTGCCCCCAGGGCTTTTTCTAATGCCTACTCAATAGCTAAATTAGTTATGTGTTCTGATCATCCATACCTAATGGAAAAGTGCCACATATCAATGTCTGTTATTTATGTCAGCTTTGATTGCTAGATCCTTTTCTTCAAATAATACTTTGATTGCCACTAAAAATCTCTGCCCTGGCCCGCAGGACATTCGCAACGTGGATCTCTGGGTCCGGAGCCTGGAAGACGAAGATGGGCAGGGGAGGCGAAGAATGGAGGCAAGACAGGTTTCTGATCAAGCCTCGTTTATTGGGGCAAAACTCAGGGTATATAAAGCCAATGGTCACAGCTTATGTTAATGAGGTAAAGTCAACAGGGGCCAATCCTGGCCGAGTGCCAGATAAGGAAAAAATGCGCGCAAAAGGGGCTGTAGTCCTCAACTTGGTCCCGCACGTATGCTAATGGGGCATACAGGAGCAAAGCGGGGACCACCTAAAACAACCAATCACAAAGCTACAATATAGCCTAATGGACTAGAAGTTACAACATGTAAGCACCATAAAACAATACAAAGGTATAATAACTAAAATGTAACACAAAGCAAACAAGCTTATACAAAAGGGTAAAATATAAACTAAACATAAATGCCAGGAACAGATACAGAAAAAGGCTGGGTGTGTCCCAGCAAGAGATAGGTGTCCTTTGTGCATCTGGTGGTCTTTAACAAAGCCCTGGGGCGGTAGGGACTGTTTGCAGAGCAAACAATGGCCTCTGAATCCGGCTCTCCACAAATCTCCATTTATAATATACTTCTTCTAAGGGACTAATAGGGAGTTTGTGTGAGTTTTTCACTGTAACTTTGAATTAGAATAAACTGGGCTTTAATTTGGACTCTATCACCATTAAAAAATTGTGCTTCAATTGTTAGCTTTACCTTTTTGTCCTTTGTTTTTTCCTTCACCATCTTCTTCTTTAATATCAGAAGTTGAGGAAAATGTAAGAATTTAAACAAACTACATCACTTATTTACCACAGAGCCTGGAGCATCTCAACTCAATGACTGTTTTCATTATTGCTATACTACCACTTCTACTTCACAGCCACTACTGAAGGCAGCCGCTCTTCCTTGATAGGTATATTCTTTATAGTCCTTCACTTTTGAACGGTACTGATCTTTGTCATCCAACCATGTCTCATAAAAATAGAATAAACACACTTCACATTCATCACCTTCCCCACAGCATGTTTTTTTTTCTACTCCAAAGAGCATAGTGAAATAGATATTTGCAAAGGTAACCTCAGTGTTACAACTCATTGGCTTCCTGTTATTTCTTGTATTACTAATAATCCCTTACATTTGCTCAGTGCTTTAGGTTTTACATAGTGCAAGCCTCGTGGATATCATCTCACTTGATACTCAGAGCAGCTTTCGGAGATGGGCAGGGCATACTTATTAGCCCTGGACTGGGGTGAGGTAAAAGGATTTGTCTCAAACCAGAGATAAGAGCTGAGCCTAATTTGAGTTCAGGTTTTCTGAATCCCCAGCAACTGCTCTTTCTAGGATGCCCGAAGCAGGCAGAACCTTCAGCTGAAAGGGCAGCTTCAGGGTGCCTTGTCCATCCATGGTTGGTGTTTGTTGGTAATGAGTTGATTCTGACTCATGGTGACCCCATGTGTTTCAAAGCAGACCTGCTCCATGGAGTGTTTTGGGTGTAAACTTAATGAAAGCACACTGCAAAACATTTTCTTTCTCCATATTTCTGGGTGTGTGTGTGTGTGTGTGTTAAATCACCGACCTTCTGGTTAGTAGCTGAGTGCTTAGCCACTCAGGCCTCCTTAAGAAGGCTTTTTATTGGGGATTGTGATATCACATTCAACACTCTTCCTGGGAATTGCACCAACCTACTTTCTCACTCATGAATGAGGTTAAGCCCCTACCATCTGTTTCTGTCTCATTGTCTTGGAATGGACATTCAACCCTCGTGAGGCCAATCAGATACCTTGCTTTGGTAAATAAGACTTGGGGCTCAGAAACAGCACATTTATGAATGGATATTGTTGAAAATATGTGGACAGACATACCCTGATACTGGTGCAAAGAATTAGAGAGTTACTTTCCAGAAATGGAAGAAAGCATAAAGGCATTATCAAGACGATTAAGTGAAAAAGAAGAGAGAGAGAGAGAGAGAGAGAGAGAGAGAGAGAGGTATATAGCTGTATAAAGAGAGGCTGAGGTAAACGGAGAGATAAAGGAATGACCAGATCAGATAGGACACTCCCCTCACAGTCGTCTGCTCACAGAGAATTGCTTTCATTATTTTCCATGTATTTCTTTGGTCTCGTGATTCTTTAAAATCAATGCCTTGCCTCCGTGAACCACGTGGAACTAACATAAATTGGTATATGTTACTCTGGTAAATAAAAGAACTCTCATACAGGAGATTTGTGTATGTCTGTGTGTGTGTGTGTGTGTGTGTGTGTGTGTGTGTGAATTTTCTACTTGAAAAGCTTGCTTTTGAGCAGCAGCCAACACAGCTTTCAACAGCAGCATTTGCTTTCATGTGGGATGGCCCAGTCCTTAGCGCATTTGTGGATTCTGCACTCCAGGGGGTACTTAATAGTATTTTCACCTAGATGCAAATACCTCTTTAAAGCATTCCAGAATCACAAGAAGAGGTGGTACTTCTCAGGTCAGCTCTTTCAAACCTCTGCTGCTACATGCAGAATTCTGTCCATCCATCTTCCTTCTTGATATCCAGCTACATTTTACTTGAGAATTCCCAAGGCGAGAAAGCAGAGCATAGCAGAGAGAATAAAGACTTGGGAATAATACAGACTGGTTTCTGGCTCTTTCTAGCCTTGAAATCTTGAGCAGACAATTTAGCATTCCCAAGCCTTCACACGTGCATTTGCAAAGTCGAGATAAAAAGAGACAAGACAAACAAGCAAAAAATCCATCTGTGCTCTTGGGACTTAGATTAAAAAGAAGAAGAAGAAAGAAGGAAAGAAAAGTAAAAGAGCATGTCTAGTATCCAGTAGCAGACTGGCCTGTAGTTTATACTCTAGAAATATCACCACCGATTTTGAGGTGATTCTTTATTCCTGTAAAACAGAGACACAGGGACACCTACCTGTGTGGTCTGCCAGGTCTTTTTGTAGGACATGGTGGTCAGCATGCTGCCTGAGCCTGAGAGCGAGAAATCAAATCTTCCAGCCTTCCTTTGTTATCTCTGGCATTGAAAACTTTCACCAAACCCCACCACCCTCCAAGAAGACAGGGCAGATCTCTCCCTGCGTGTTCCTAAGACTGTAAATCTTTGTGGTAGTGAGCAGGCTCATCTTCACCTGAGGAGAAGTTGGCAGTTACAAACTGCTTGTCTTGTGGTTAGCAACGCAGCCTGCAGCCCACGACACCACCAGGGAGCCTGCACAGATTCCTTTAGAAGGAGGGTTGGCCACGGGGACTTATGGGACCTCTTTACTCAAATCATGCGAATATAATATTCACTCTTTATATTAAGATCTTATTTAAATAAAGGTATTCAAAAACAAAAATGCCATTTTGAGGACTCCTGTGCACCTGACCCAGGCAATTGCCAATGTCCTCTATGCAAACTGGACAATAAATAAGATTAAAGAGGATTCTTCTTGGTGAAGCATATCGAACATACTACGGGCTGTCCAAAGAATAAATGAACCAGTTTTATTAAGAGAAGTACAGGCAGAATGCTTCTTAGCAGCAAGAATGGTAAGACTTTGTCTCAAGCACTTGGGTCAAAAGGACATCACAAGGATAATATTGAAAATCGGTGGAAAAGAGGAAACTCTTGAAATGAATTGATTCCCGAGATGGCACAGGACCACGCTAGAAGACACTGCTATACTCTGCTGTCTGTAGGGTTGCTGTAACTCTATGTAGCAGCAAGACTATCAACTTGAATGCTTTTTTTCTGGATAAAGAGGGGCCTTTCGATTTCCATAAAGATCCACAGCCTCAGAGAGACCAGGACCAGTCCCATGCTAACCTGTTGGGTTGCAATGAATCAGAATAGACTTGGTGAGAGTGAGTTTTTGCACTTCCAATTACTTGGTGAACAAGAACTTCTCCACCCTTGTTGCATATTTGTCAGGGCAGAGATATGACCATTTCTTAAAGAACCGATTATGATAAATTATACCGTATATATATCCATATAGTCGACAAAATCTGCCTCAATTCAATTTGTTAATCCTTATTCTTTCCTTCTTCTGGTTTGGTTAGCAGTGCTGGCTTCAGGATGACATAATTACAATAATTTGTCCTATTCAAGTGCTAGGCAAACAGGAATGTCTTTGTAATTTCACTATTTGTTTTCTTCCTCCAATAATCCATGTTCACCTCTTCAGCTTCTTTCCTTCATACTCAAGTCCTCAACCTCTGGATTTTGTGAAAGGTGAATTTTAGTGGAAAATCTGTCTGATAGTAGGACATTTAACATACATGAGTGCTTTAGGAATGGTTTTATTCTTAAAAACTTCATGTGTGTTGACATTATTATCTCAAGAAACTAGTTTTGGGTAAACACTTTCGTGGCTTACTTCTCTCGTATACCTCGAACGTCTGCCCTTCCTCTGTCTAGCTTACCACCCCCCTCTCACCAATTTCTGGCTTCCCTCCACTAGTAGATATATGTATTGACTTATTTCTTGAATATTCATTGAGTCAGTCTTAATAATAGACCTCTCTATTAACTTCTGATCAAATATTTCAAAGAAAAGAGTATCCAAATCTTGCCGTCAAGGACCCCACAATCTAGTAGAAAAGTTAGGGCACACACAGGCACTACCCAAGATGGAGCGAATTAGTAACACGAATTCTGAGTAACCTCAACAATTTTTTTGAAAATACAAATTGCAGCTGACTAGCAGGTCCTGGAATCAATTAGTAGGTCACGAGCAGCATTTTTATAAAGGATCTAATAGGAAATATTGGATTGAATAGCATATTGTTACTTTGCAAACTGTGTGTGCACACGTGTGCTTGAGGGGTATGGTGTAATGTGACCTTATAGGGCAGGGTAGAACTTCTCATAGAATTTCCAAGACTGGTAGAAATTCCGAGTCAACTGCTAGAAGTTGCCTGCCATATCTTGCTTCTGTGGAGATGTTGGGTTAAACTGAGAACATAACCCTTGTACTACCAGTGCTGCTATGGTTAAGAATCAACGACTGCAATGGGTTTGGGTGTGATGTGTTTTACTATGTATCATACTCAGGAGAGGAGCAGAGAGAGAAACAAGTTTGATGTTCTCAGGAAGCGCATCACTGAATTGATGTGCAATGTAACCTGAGAGTCTCTGCTTCTGACATGCTCCCAGGTGATATATACCACAGGTGTTGGTCCAAACAAGGAAATGGAGTCAGAGACTATTTCCAGTGGGAGAACCCAAGGAAGTCATTGAAACTGCTCACTGGAGTCGTGAGTGGCTCCAGGAAATCATTGAAGATAGGAATTTTTAGGTCCCTTTACAATATTTGCTTTTGGTTGACAGAAAGATCATAGGAGTCTCTTCCAAAGGCAGTTGATGTGCACTTACCAGGTTTCTAAATGTTGACATGCCTCCAAACTGAATACATTTCGGATCATCACAACCAACCCAGTTGCTCTCAAGTCGACCCTGACTCAAGATGGGCCCATGTGTGTCAAAGTAGAAGTGTGCTCCAGAGGGTGGTCGGTGGTTTATTTGTCAGAAGAGGAGTGCCAAGCCTTTCCTCTAAGGCCAATGTGAGGGGACTTGAATCCCGAACCTTGTGATCAACCTTGTGATCAAGGGAATTAATCTTGGCACCATTCAGTGACTCAAATGCTTCGGAGCAGAAACGTGAAAAATTCCACTCTTGCCTCTAGAGTTGTCCCCACTTTTCCATTGCATTTTCAAACACATGTATCTCTCCGTACAGTGTCATCTGCAATTAATGATATGCCATTTTATTTAGTGTAGACTTTTATGAACAGGAGCAGGAAGAATTTATTTCAGCTTCTATCCAACATCACATTTCACCAGCCTTCCATCATCTGGGATCCACATAGCTGCCTTGACCTCCTAATGTTTTTGTCTGTTTTGAATGCTCCTCTCCCCATAATCTTTCTATGTCTAAGCCATCTATCTATTCAGGGACATAGTGATCATCTTAAATTGAAGCTCTCATTATTTTCTTTTAATGCTTAAAACCCTTCAGTGACTCTGCGTCACCCGGGCAAGCTCTGCTCCTCTCAGACTTGTTTGCTGCTCACTCCAAAGCATCCTTCCTCATCTTTCATTTTGACCTCTTCCTTCCTTCCTTCCTTCCATTAATGGTCTTTCTTTTCCAGCCATCCGAATCCTGCCTGCTCTGGAGTTTAGCTTAAATCCCTTTCCTTTCATGAAGCATCTTTCAGAAACCCCAGAGGGAAGGAGTCTCTCTCTCTCTCTCTCTCTCTCTCTCTCTCTCTCTCTCTCTCTCTCTCTCTCTCTCTCCCTCTCTCTCTCCTTTTGCTGATGCCTCCTCATGAGAATGCTGAGCATAATTTGTGTACTGGCCTGTGGCAGTAAATGCACAGGATTGGCAGGAAGAGACCAAACAGGGGTCTGATCCCACTGGTTGTGCATGACCTTGGGCTCGCCCTCAGCCCTCTCGGAGCTTCAATCTCCCCATTAGGAAAATGAAAAATAAATATTGGAGGTAGTGATCTCCAAGTGACTGCTCATGCGAACTCGCTCCTCTGCCCGCCACACTGGGTTTGTAAGCTGCTTGAGAGACCTGGCTTTCTGTTATTCTCCTGGACTTTTCTTATAGTACTCTTGAGTTTTGTTAGCATCTTTTGAGCGGTCTTCTAAATTTACAATTCTCCCACCTATTTGTTTTATCTGCCTTACACATATCAAGATAATTTTGATTGGGACAGAAAGGCCACTCAGAGGAGGGACGACAACAAGGTGTCTCGCCAGGGTGGGTTCCGGAGCACGGCCAGCATCCTTGGAGTGCTCTCTCAGTAGATGACAGTTGATGGGAGGTGGTGAGGACCTTCTTGCCAGACTAGTTCCTTCTCTCCGGAAGGAGTAGTCCCTTGGAGTCTTGGTGAACGGGAAAAGTGCTTACTCCGGGAAAAAGGCGGGGCAACCCCACAGAACCCACACACGCCGGCCCTCCGTGTGCCTGAAGCTTCTCGGGCAAGCGGGGAGGAGGTGGCTAAGGATATTTGAACTCTGTTCCTTCAACGGAGACCCGCAGCCGCCTCGGGCCACAGCCGCTAAAGCAGATCCTGCGGAGTGGAGCGCCCCCCCATCCCTACCCCGCCCCCCGCCGCCGCCTTCGGCTCGGGCTCCCGCCCGCTGCTCGGCAAAGGGAGAAGGGAGCCGGGGTGCCCTGCACGCCCGCCTTTCCCGAGACGCATACCGGGAGCCCCGCGCCCTCGGGAGCCCCTGGGGCGGCTTTCCCTGGGCCGCGCGGGTGGGGTGTGCGGGCTCTCACCGCCGCCTCCCCCCCTCCCCCGAGCCCCCCCGCGGCTCGCCCTCGCTCCCTCCCTCCAGCCCCGCCGGCCGGAGCGCGCACACCGGGGCTCCGGCACGTGGGCGCGCGGGAGGCGGCGGCCGCTGCTGCCGCTGCCGGAGCCGGAGCCCGAGCCCGAGCCCGAGCCGGCGAGATCGCCCTCCATGCTGCGGGCGCTGCAGCCGCCTTCCGCTCAGCCTCTGGCCGCAGCCCAGCCCCGGGAGCCGGCGCTGCAGCCGCGGGGAGGAGGGCGAAGACCGAAGGAGGGGCGCGGCGGGCTGTGAGCGAGGGGCGCCGCCGCCGCCGCCGCCGCCGTCAGCCACCAGGCAGCCCGGGGCTCTGGCTCGCTCCGCGCTCCAGCCGCGGCCGGGGGCTCCGGGCGGCGCGATGGCGCGGCGCTCCTGCTAGGCGGCGGCCGGCGGAGGCTCCCCGCAGCCCCCCGCTTCGCGCCCGCCGCCGGGGCTCGGGCGCCTCCCAGCGCTCCCTCTCGGCCGGAGGACGCGCCCGGCCGCCTGAGCCCGAGCCCGAGCGAGCGCGAAGTCCGAAGTCCGCCCGCGGCGCCTCCAACTTCCCAGGAGCCCCTCGGTGCCCCGCCGCCCGCGCCTGCCCTGGCAGCAGCGATGAGCCCCCAGCCGGGCGGCGCGCCCTCGGCCCACTCGGCCCCCATGGCAGCCCCTGCCCTCAGCTGCCTAGTGCGGAGAGCGTAGCCTTCGCCGCGTGGCCGGGAAAGGAGTGAGACCCCGAGGCATCCGGCGACCCAGGAGCGAGCGCTCACGTCTGCGGGAGGGGGGGTCCCCTACGGAGACCGCCTCCACACCTCGGGGTGAGTAGCCTGCTGGCAGCGGCGCCCTTCACCTCAGCCGGCGGCTAGCCAGGATGGCAGGGAGACAGGAGAAAGTTAGGTCGCCTTGCACGGATGCCGGGATTGGCCGCGGAATGCCACGAGGATGCCCCCCGCAGCCCAGTCGTTTTCGGGGCTTCCCCCTATGCCTCTTTTTTACGACCTGGAGGCATCCCCCCTATCCTGCTCCAAGGAGAAAAGGGGGCTCCCTCGTGCAGACCCCTGACTGTTCTCCAGCAACATGCCACTTGGGGCTTTTCAGCCGTCCGCGCGTTAAGCGAGCACCCAACGTACACGCTTGGAGATCTGCAGCCGCCTGGGCGCGCTCAGAGACCGTGGGCACTGGGCCCCTAAGGAAGGCTGAGCGCGTTTCTTTAAAGAGAAGTGACTGCTAGAATATTAAGGGAGAGAGAGAAGGGGGGTGGGGGGAGAGAGAGAGAGAGAGAGAGAGAGAGAGAGAGAGAGAGAGAGAGAGAGAGAGAGAGAGAGAGAGATTGAATATATGAGTGTGTCAGAGGAGGAGGATGAGTGAAGTTTATTTGCTCCTGAGGATCAGGCACTCCAGGTATGGGTACTTGGTGGTGCAGGTTTTAGGTTTGGGGGCTCCAGATTTGGGAGCAGCAGGGCAGAGTCCAGTTGGTGGCCTGCACGGTGTCCCTTGCCAGGTGTGGGAAGGGGAAGGGTAGCGGCTTCATCTAGGGGCCCTACTGCCTGGATCCTTTCTAGGGGTGTGTGGAACGTGGCAAAGAAATGCACGCTCTGCTCTCTGTCCGATATGGGGTGTGTGTGGTGCATCCAAATGGCCCCTGTTGGAAAACAGCGGCCTCATTGTGTGCCTGCCTGAGGTTACAACTTTCAGCCGACTGAGGGGCCATTCAGCTGGGCCATGTGGACTTGGCTGGACCTCTGCTGGGAGTCCCCGCCTTCCCTGGGGTCCCAGGCAGCCTCTATCCCTTCCCAGTTGCCCAGACTGGGCGGCTGTCCAAATCTTCCCAAGACCATCTCTTTCATGTTCCCCCAAAGGGTGAAAGAGTTGTGGGGGTCTTTAGTCTTCTCCTGAACCTTGCACGTTTATCTTGAGCCCTAGCAATCAGGCTGCCTACACATGCTGTGCTTGGTTGAGTGTGGAGACTCACTGAGCTGAGGCAAGGAGACTTGCAAGGGACAAGGTTATGCTCCTGTCCAGGGAGAAGGTGGCAGCGAGAAAAGTTTCTTCTAAGCTCACCCATCCCTCAGTGACTCTGATTTTGGTAGTGCAAAGAGTCAAAAACTTTGCACTCTGGAAGAGATGGCATTGTAACAGGGCATCCTCCAAAGCCTGCAGCTTCTCTTCTCCAGCCCCCAGCTTTCCTTTCTGTGAGTTGGGAACAATTACGGTATTTCTGCTCCAGGATGCCTCTAAAGGAGGCAGTTCAAGTCCCCTGGATCCAGGGGAAGCTGATGGGGAGGGCCTGACAAATGACAGACACCTTGTGTTTACTTGGATTTTATGATCAGAAGGGGTTGGTTGGGTTTGAAAAGATGGATGGAGTTTCAGGGAGCTAAAGCTTTCCTTCATGTCTCTGCCTTCCAAGCTCCTGGGGAGCTGTGTGTACCATGGGAACAAGACATGGACATCGCAAATGTTAAAACAGCGGCTACTAGCTCGTTCCTTTAGATCGGAAGCTCTGGGTATTGAAGTTTTTTTTTTTTTGTCTTTCTGCCTCCACTTTGTAATTGCTGCTGCATCCATTCAGGCCTAATTTTGTTTCCCTTCACATAAATCCCTCCTCTCTCAAGGACTCTGAAGAAAGTGCTGCTAAGAGCAGCCCCTTGCCTTGACACACAGGTTGGCTGCTCTAGCATGAGGGTGCTATGTTGGTCCAGGAGGCTGTGTTGGGAGAGAAGTCAGGAGCTGGTGAGAGCAGGGGTACCCATAGGACTTATGGGGAGCAGCATATTAGCCATGGTAGAGGCAGACAGGTATTTGTGGGCTTCAAAAGCTTGTGGGAAATGAAATGGATAGTGACTTCTCCTTGAATATTTTGGAATCTCTCTCTCTCTCTCTGGAAGTGACTTGAGAGAGAGAAAGAGAACAGAGACACACAGCCCATGAGGGACCGACTCAGAGGAACGGAAGGGAAGAGAGGGAGGGGGAGACTTCCATAAGCAAAGTGAAAGTGCAAAAATTCAGAAAGGAGAAGAGGCAGAAATAGAAAAAAGGGAGAAGAAATCTCAAGAAAGGCTTGAGAGGAGAAGGCCCACGGGGCAAAAAAAATAGAATGGCTGTGTGTGTGTGTGTGTGTGTGTGTGTGAATGTGTGTGAATGGGGGGTGGGCTAACGTGTCACGTAGTAGTTTGTGTAGTACTCAATGGTGTATACCACCCCAGGACATAAAGGGGACACTGGTTTTTATGCTTAATTTGTGTAGACCATGCTGCCCTACTAAGGAAATTGACAAGAGGCACATCCACAAGCACCCAGCCTTTGGTTAGTATTTGTTTCTCTGGTGATTCGAGAATTATAAGGAAATCCGCTATTGACTTGAAGCCTGTGGCCCTGGAGAGGAACAGGAATATAAGAAGAAAACAGACAATTGTGTTCATATTTGCCCCTCCACCATAAATATTGGGGGTGAACCCCATTTGTCTGTGACGCTGTGATCCCTGTTTACAGAAGAATCTCTTGGAACTAATGACAGAGGTGAATATATTACTGGGCTCACTTCCCAGGGAGTCTCATCCCATAGGGACAGAAATATGTTCTAGTTGATTCTGAACCACACTTGGATAACCGCGGAGTGGACCATGTGATGCCCTTCTAGAATTTGTTCCAGCCCGTTCTCCTAAGGGATACAGTACAACCCCTCTTGCTGGAGGCTCTTCCTCCCAGCAAAGCTCATTTTCCTGGGAGTTTCTCTTGGTGAAAAAACAGTCCCCAGAAAGGAGCTCAGCTAGGGTTACCTTTCCATGTACCTCATTAATCACAGGAGCTCCAGAGGAAGCAGAAACTCCTCTGCCTGACCTTGTCAAGGGTGTCCACCACAACATCCACTGAGGATCCAGTTGGCAGGACATGCTCCTTGGTCTTCGTTACAGCCATCTACCCACATAGCCCTTGCAACAAAGTATGCCACAGGCGCACTTGTTATTATCTGCCTTTGGGAGTTGAGTACACAGAAGCTCCGAAATCTCCTTTCTTGTCCCAAAGAAATTAGGTGAGTTGTCTGATTCTCCTGAAAGAAAGCCCTGCTATTGTGCGTTGCCTTCAAGTGGCTTCTGGTGCATTTAGACTCCATGCAGATCAGCAAGTCAATGTCCAGAAATGCCTTTAAAAGAGCTGAAGCCACCAACTCATCAACCAGGAGTCTAGCACTTAACCCTTTGCACTACCCAGGGACTCCTAGCTAGAGAGTAGCCGTGCTAAACCCAGGTTTGGTGGATTCCGGTGTCGAAGCTCCTAATAACATACTCTGCTAATCCTAATGTCCTGTTCCAGCCTGATAGAGCCAAAAGATTGTTAGAGATCTTTTCCCACTCTAGCAAATGAAGACCGTGGGACTTGGATGAAGAAACTGAGAAGAGGCTTGCCAAAGATCCTCCAGCTGGTACCAGAAGGAGATGGAACCCTGGGATCTGGAGTCGCAGTCCAGCCCTCTTCACACACTTAGCAGTGATGATGAAATCTGACTGATAAGCAGGATGCATGAGCATCTTAGTCAAAATACACATTTTTGGACTTCACTAAAGGCTTCCTGAATCTAAGCATTGGGGTCGAGAGCCCAGGTATTTGTATTTTTAGCCCACACTCAAACCTATCTAGTTGCTCCATCTTTAAAACTCCTAGTATCAGACCCTGTGAGCCTCTTGCAAAAGGTTTCAAGAGGAGAAGCCCACGTGATCCTCTCTCCAACTAAACAAATACACATCTCATAGTACATTCTCTGTATGTCACAGTTCACCTTAATGTGCCACCAGTAAGAAAACAATCCAGCCAGCCTGTAGGGAGCTTTGAAAGCTCTTGGCACTGTGTTACAATCACCCTGATGTTTGTTATGCTTTTTATTTCTTATGTCAAATTGGAAAGCATTTTAGGGGAGCATCAAATTTCCCTTCTGCCCATCAGTGCTGCTGTTTGTAGTAATGCTTGATGGACAATGGTACCGTGAGACAGGACATTGTGTCATTCTGTCAAAAGTGTTAAGCCCAATGCTTTAATTTAGTCACTTTAGCTATGGTGTAAGGATCACCCGTGTTCTGCCCTTCACTGCGATGCATCGGACATCTTCAGAATCCTCCCAGGACCTCCTTCTGCAGGTGGAAAAGAGCCATCACACAGGCTTCGTCCCTTTCTGGCCCACTTAACTTGTTTTCGGAGTGACCTCAACATCTCTCCCCCCACTCCCCCCCGCCCCCGCTTTCTGTTTCATTGAAAAATCGCCAAATGTGCCAGACATCTTGTCCAGCAAACTGTTTTGTCATCTTTCGCTTTCAGTTCCAAATTTATTTTCTGAATCTCTTGCTTTTAACCCTGACCTCTTATTCAAGGATGGTGATTGGACCTGAGGTAACTTTGATAAGCAACTGTGTGATACATGTATTTTAAATAATCACAGTCATTTGTGACTAGAATGTGAATCAAGGAATAAGTTACATTTACAATGTCTGCATCTTTAATATGCTGGGCAGCCCTCCCAAGCTTTTAGTGGCGGACACGTTCTTTTGTACCATAGCAATGGGCACGTGGCGGGTGGGAGAGGAACAATTTTCGTGGTTAAGGCTGGGCCCTGGATGTAGACAGCAAAGGGCCATGTCCCACCTCCACCTTGCTAGTTACGTAACCTTGGTCTGGCTATTTAAGTTGACAATCCCAAGTCTTCCTCCACCCGAAACCTTTTGTAATCTAGGATGTCCAGTCTGTGTCCCCTGAAGACATTTCACTGGACGAGAGACAAGCTTTTGACCCGGTGACTGGAGTAAGGTAAAGACATACCTGTAAGTTAGTGTCCTAACTGCTGCGTGCAAAACGTTTGCCAAGTGCCTGCTCCCACTTCCCTGGGAAGAAGCAGGCATCTGGGGCATTTAAGGAAGGTACTCAGCATCACATCCATTCGCAGCAACAGACTAAGGCTTGGAAGCCACGTCTGTCTTGTTCGATTTTCCTGCCCTTGCTTCCCCTGAGTGTGAACCTCTTACTTCTCTGTATTTGAAGGCAGAGTGCTGCCTCTGAAAGATATTCTGGTTTGTATTATTAATATTGTAAATATTCAGTTGGCGAATTGGTTGTCGGATTAACACTGTAATAATAAACCTGTTGCATGGAGGCACAATACAACTATTTCAGATGAGGCTGTCTCAACGATGCAAGCTTTTAGGTGACGCAGTCCCTTCCCTGTCTTTGCCTTTGCTCTCAGGTGGGACGTCTTCCCACTCGCCCCTGCTGCTTCTACTGGGCGCGGTCTGGATGGTCTCTAAGTTCTCCACGTAGGTCTCGCTTACTTGGGAAGTGGTTTGTTGTAAGGTGCTGCTGAGTCAGTTCGCAACTTATAGCAACCCTTTCAGTGGACAACAGAATAAAATTTTGCCTGGCCATGCACCATTTGTACAATTGCAATTATGTTTGAGCCCATTGTCTCAGCAGCTATGAAATGCCATTTCATGAGGGGTACTGTTTCTTTTTGCTGGCTCTCTCCTTTACCAACATGTTGTCCTTCTCCAGGGACTGTTCTGTCCAGCTACCTTGTTCAAAGGACATGAAACTAGGTTAGGTGTTCTTATAATGTACTTCTCTAATTAAACTGTATTTATGCATTGACTTCTCTGCATCTGCCCCTCCATCGGTAGGGGTTGTGACATCAGGATCTTTGTCCTAGTGAAAGTGGGCTTGGGTGCCCTGGATGGTACAGAAAAAGTCAAAAGAAAATGTTTCTGAATGAAGATATAAACTTCCATCTAATTCTGTGTATACCAGAAAAAGTGGTCCTGGTCCTTAATCTCTAAAAGAAAAGAAAGCAAAGCCATCATCCTAACACGGGAATTGTAAATGGCTGTGATAAACTGAATCCCCAGACAGGGCGTTTCTTTTGTCAGCAGAGGAGTGTAATGGTATCCATAGTTGTTGACTCACTGGTCAGTTCCACTGTGATGTTTGTTTTTTTTTTCCACTGTGATGTTTTTTAAGGTGCAATTAGGAGGGTCATTTTGATTTATAACTTAGTGCAATTTTATCTCTACATTTAATTAGTTGCTCAGAAGGACAGTTTTATATCTCAGCCCAAAGGTTTAAAAAAAGTAATAGACTTTGGGAGTTAGATTTGAAATTAGAGATAATCCATGAGGGAAGAGTTGAGGAAATTGAAGCTCAGAGAAGGAAAGATACTTACCCCAGGTCATTCAGAAAGTAATGGCCAGTGCCACTGTGAGAGCCAGTAGTGCTGGACTCCTCACGCTCAATACTTTGAGCTCAGATGACTGTGAGTAACACGTTTCTGGGTGATGTGTGTGAAAGCTGCCTGCTGGCACACAGCTAGAGATCCCGGCAATATGCTGAGATCAAGCTCATGCTGAAAAAGAGTGAAGCAGTTCTGAAAGCATTTGCTGATGGGGCAAACCCTACATGTCACAGAAATTTGTGGGAGAGTGTTTTGGCAGGCTAACAAAGCCTTATGGGCTGCTGGGATTCCTAGTCTACTTTTCAAGCGAGAAAACTTGGCTGGACAGGCCTCTTCCTTTGATGTTCGTGTGTGTGCTATTTCAAGGAGACTTGAAGATATATGGAAACTCATTGCCAAGCCTATGGCACAGGGTCCTTCTCAAAGTAGAGGGTCAGATTCTGCTTCCCTTCCTTGCACCTACATTTTTTTAAAGTTAGGAAGGAGCACCCTTGGGATCTTTTGTTGTTCCTATGGGGTGCTTTAGAGTATGATTATGTAACTGGAGTAAGTCTTACTTGGCCTCAATACACCCTCAGACACAGACATGTGCCATTAGCACCCAGATCTTTATCACATGCTGTCACTATTATGGAGACAGGAAGGCACAGATCATTGGTGCGATATGTTGTGGATGATCCTTTGGGAACATTATAATCAGTGCTGACAAGGCAGCAGAAATAGCTCAGCAGAGCACCTTCCCTGCATCCCCAAAGGAATGCTGAACTGACTCAACGAATGAGGGAGGGATCATTCAAGGAAAGGATGCACAGGTAACAATTGTTTTAATTCTTATCTGGAAGCAGTGTGAGATGACTGTGCCAATTTTATACTTGATGTCCAAGGACTAGCTGCAAGAGAGAAGCCACTATAACATGCTTCTTTGGGTTCCTGCAATTGCTTACCACAGAGTAATTCTTGTGGCCGTCAAATAATTTGGAATTTTCTATAATCCACTATTGATCTGAAAAACTTCCTAAGCAGCTGTCTTTTTACTGTCTAGACTTAATATCTGTATATCATCTGTGTAGGTATTTTGAGTGCCGCTAAAATGAAGCATTACTGGCTCCAACGCCACAGCCACTACTTCTACTTATACTTCTGCTATTAATATTGGCATTTGCTGAGTATCTACTAAGTGGCACACGTAAGCAATCACTATTGCACCTACTGGACAGTGAAAAGGATTAGCGTGCTTTGCTGCTGACCAAAAAGTTGGAGGTCTGAGTCTGGGAATTATGGGCTAGAGATCTGTGGAAGCATCAACCACTGAAAAGTCTATGGACCACACCTTCTACTCTGGAACTCACAGGTTTGCAACTCAGAGAGAAAGGGCTTGATGGCAAACAGTGGAACAGAAGAAAACCAAGCCAAACCAAAAATATTACCACATGGATCTTAGTTTTTTAAAAAAATAATTTCATGGGGACCCATATAACTCTTATCACAAGCCATATGTACATCCATTATGTCAAGTATATTTGTATATTTGTTGCCATCATCCATTTCAAAACATTTTCTTTCTACTTGAGCCCTTGATAGCAACTTCTCATTTTTCTCTCCCCCATGAATCATTGATAATTTATAAATTATTATTATTTTCTCATGTCTTACACAGACCAATGTCTCCTTTCACCCACTTTTTTGTTATCCACCCCCCTGGGAGGTGGTTATAGTTAGATCAATGTGATCGGTCCCCTACCTTCCCTCCCTCTTCCCCTCCTGGTATGACTACTCTCAATATTGGTGCTGCAGGTTTCATCTGTCCTGGATTTGCAGTGTTTCCAGCTCTTATCTGTGCCCTTGTATATACTCTCGTCTGGCCAGATTTGTAAGTTTGTAGGCCTTTCTTTTTTGTCATTATTGTTTTGTTTTGTTTTCTTTTATTGCTTTGTTTTGCTCTGCCTTGTTTTTTTCCATATCATTATTTCCATGTCTAGCTAGATAAGATATATAGAATAAATAATCTGGCAGAAAACAATAGACTGACTTGGTGGGCACGCATGGGATGAGGGAGGAAGGGAATAGGAAGTGGGTGTTAACTAACTCAGGGACAAGGGAGAAGCAAGTGATATACAATTAATGGTGAGAAGGCAGTAGAGGCCTGGTAGGGCTTGTAACCCAGAGAAATTACTGAAACACAAATGAAGACTGAACATGAGAGTGGGACAAGGGGAAAGTAAAAGGAAATATAGGAAAGAACTAGGAGGTAAAGGGCATTTATAGAGTTCTAAATACAGGCATATACATATGTAGATGTATTTACATATGACAATGGGGAAAATAGATTTATGAGCTTATATTTATAGATTTGGTATTAAGGTAGCAGATGGACATTGGGCCTCTACTCAAGTATTCCTTCAATGAAAGAACACTTTGTTCTATTAAACTGGGATTCCATGATGTTCACCATCCCAACACGATCCCTGAAGACAAAGCAGGTGTATAAGCAAATGCTGTGAAGAAAGCTCATGGTGCCCAACTATAAAAAAATAGAGTCTGAGATTTTAAGGGCTGGAAGATAAACAAGCAGCCATCTAGCTGAGAAGTGTCAAAGACCACATGGAGGAAGCACATCAGCCTGGGTAATCATGAGGCATCAGTAGGATCAGGTGTGAGCATCCAAGACCTAGATAAAAAAAAGCCACCTCATTGTGAATGAGAGGGGAGTGTGGAGTGGAGACTCAAAGATCATCTGTAGGCAACTGGTCATCCCCTTACAGAAGGGTTGTGGGGTGGAGATGAGCCAGTCAGGATGCATGTTTCAGTATGATGAAGCATGCAACTTTCCTCTCGTTCTTCAACATTCCTCTAGTTCTTTAATGTTCCCCCCACCCCCACATTCATGAACTAAATTCTACCTTATTTTGTTTTAAGAATACATTTCATTATATTACACCCCCAGCCCAGTGCTCTAATGATGGACAGAGGAACAGTGAACTTGTCATAGAGATGATAGGCAGGCTCCCTAGTGGAGGGAAATGAGACCTTCTTTGCAGGAACTGATTGGAAAGCAATGCAAAAGGCATTCCTTTCCTTGTTTCCAGACACATATTCAAGTGGGTCTTTAGCAAAGGGAACTGAGCCTTAGTGAGATCAATTTGCAACAAGTCCTCACTGTCCTAAGTGGTGGAAGTAGGCTTTGAATCCAGATTTCCCGATTCCCAGACCTTTTCAGACTGTGCTGTCTCCAAGTGACTGGTATAAGATCCTGCTCCACGGTTTTATGAATGAACCACTGCCAAGGAGCTGGTTCTGATTCATTGCAACCCTATTGGTCAGAGCAGAATTTCCCTGAGAGTTTCCAAGGCTCTGACTCTTCAGGGGAAGAGACAGCCTCATCTTTCTCCTAGGGAACTGCTGATGGGTTCAAACTGCTGACCTTGGGTGAGCAGCCCAATCAATGGATAACCTAATAAGCCCTCAGGGGTACCCTTGCTATGGCATACATTAAAAAAGCAATCACGTCATTGTCTAGTACACATTGAGATGTACAGCTTATTGCAAGTCTTCAAAATAGATCATATTTACATAAGGTGAGAATGAATCTCTGGTGGTGCAGATGTTAAGGCCTTGGCTGCTAAACAAAAGGTTACAGTTGAAACTCACCAGACACTCAACAGAAGAAAGATGCTTTGGTGAGCTTCCGTACACATCTTCAGCCTTGGCAACACAATGGGGCAGTTGCCTTCCACCCCATAGGGTCGCTGTAAATTGCACTAGACTTGACAGTGATGGGTGTGCCTAATTGATATGCTCTTATTTTTTCTATTCTATTGCACTTTCTTTTAAAAAAGATTCTTGTTACAATTCACAAAATTGATTTCATAACTCTAATGGGTTGAAAGTGACCATTTAGAAACCCTGATGTTCTGACACTACAGACTTTCATAGGTAGAGGGAGTGATCCTTGGAGAGGCTAAGTAATATTCTCTTATCCAAGATCATGCAGCAAGTGAGTGGCAGAGCCACTAGACTTTAAAACTACACTTCTGCTGCCCACTCACTACAAGGAGGAAAGCAGCTTTGATTGTGGACTCCAGCCATTACTCAGCCGCAGTCTAACAGTGCTCTGTCATTGATGGCTCCTCCTGTCTGCCTTGTGACTTGGCCTTCAATTTTGCTCCCTTCACACGGAACTTTTCGTAAGATTTGAGTAACTGAGTCAATCTGAGATATCTGGGTTAGTGGTGGGGGTTTGGGGTGGAAAGCGGTTATAGGCGGAGCATAATGGGGCGGGGCGGGGAGGACACTGTGGCATCTACTGTCATTATGAAATTGTTAGTGATGGAAAAGAGCATCGATGTCACCTGGAGTGTTCTTTTTACCCATCACTGTTTCCTCTGAGCCACGTCCCTTTCTAAATCCCAGAATTCAGCATTCTGGTGTTTTAAAGCATCACATTGAGGACCAAGGGCAGAGCCATCTTGGCTGTTTTTGGTGGACAAAAAGCCCCTTCTGGAAGCTCTTATGACTGCTAGGATGGGGATCAGAATTTTCTGGTACAACAGAAATCTTAAATGTACTTAATAATGCATATACACGGCAAAAAATAGTATAAGATGATAAAAAGTGAGGGTTTTCCTCCACCTGACTGCTGTTTATCATGTAAACATGTTTGTCATATCTTCTGTATTCTTCAAGTGGTATAGCAGAGGACATCAACAAGTTTAAGGAATAGTTCCATTACTTTTAGTTCCATTTCTCCATAAAATGGAAAGCCTGTCATGGCTAGACAAAATGCTTATGTTTCTTTTTTCCTCTCGTTAGCACAAATAACTTCTCATGATATATATTTTTATTTATCATTAGAGAGACACATTAAAGTTGGGTATAGTTCATATCAGTTCCTATTGAGCTGTCATATTCTATTTTCCTGAACTGTGTAGTATGTCATTATATGGTTATACTGGCAACAACTGGGATTTATTAATTTGTGATAGTGTACAGTGATAAAGAAAACCTAAATTCTAGTGCTAATGAGTGTGTGTGTATGTGTGTGTGTGCAAGCTAGAGATTGGAAAAATAGGACAAAAGAAGACTTCATTAAGTAATGATCTGAATTGTATCCCATTGATTCATGTTTTAAGAATTTTTTTTTTTTAATTTGGAGCTCCACATGCACAGTGCTCCCTCCCCCTTGTCCCCATCCCTTGGCGGCTCCTGGACAAAGTGGCTCAGGAACGTTGACACACTGTGAACGCAGGCAAGTGCGATCTGCCTAGCTATCGCAGGCCTGGGCTAGCAGGATACGAAAGAGATCAAGAGGGCATCTTGGATGGTACAGGAGTGCAGGCAGAAGGGAAAGCCCAGAATGTTGGTGGAGACAATGTGACCCATGGCTCTGTGCACCTCTAGCCCTCTCCTTCTGGCCAGCCATCAAGTGCCTCTTTAACTAGCTCCAAGAATTTAATTTTTCGTATTGTATGAGCATTGTAACCCAATGAAACTACCAGTTATTTTTTATGATCATTTGTTCTTAGGGGCCTTAGAATGTGTTTTAGGCTGAATAGACTAGAGAAACAAATTCATAGTCACTCAATAAGAAAGAACTTTATATGAAGAGTAATTGTACATTAAGAAAACATCCCAACTCAGTCCAGATTGAGTTCATAAGTCCTATATTCTCCTATATGTCCAGTACAAATCTATAAAGTCTTCTTCATACTCAAGAAACATGTGCGATGATGCAACATGCAGGAAGCTCACAGGCCAGCGGCTGGGAAGTCTTATAGATCCAGGGACGTTGTAAGCATGTCAGCGCTAGCAGGGGTCTCATGTGCCTCCTCTAGCTCAGGCTACTAATGTAGCTCCGTGTGTCTCGTCAGCTGCAAAGTCTCCCAGGGAGTCGCCTTTCCTCCTGCCTCCAGGAAGCTCTTTATCTCCTTAGGGATGACTCTAAATGAGGCCGTCAAGCTGTGACCTGATTGACAGGTAAACTCCACCCCTTCCCTCTTAATCCTCTCAAATTGACAATAGATTATTTAACTACCACATGATGGTAGGACACTAGTAGAGGCAGTTCTTTCTACACTTGAAAGTCTAGAGGTGGTGTTTGCTTATCTAGTACAGGCTGAGAGTGCTAAACAATTGCATGCAATTGAAACTAAAGTGGGATGCTCTCCAGCAGAAGTCTGCTGGAAGATCATTTTGTGCAGGAGGAAGCACAAGCAGTAGCTTCCTAATACAGGGAACTGAGACTCGCTTTTGAGAATGAGCAAGGAAGCAGAAGAGCTCCATAGGAGCTCTTGCTTCCAAAAAGAAGTTGCTTTAAGATGACATATTTGGCTGTTGACTGAAAGGTGGCCAGGTGGAGTCTCCCAGAGGTGCCTTGGAAGAAAGTCTAGTGAAATGTCTTCCAAAGGCCATATCCTTGGAAATCCTAGTGAGTAAATTTCTGCTGATTCATATGGGATTGCCATGATCTGGAATGGACTCGGTGCAATTGAAATTTACAGGAGTGTATTACGGAGTACTTGGATGGTGCAAATGGTTTATGTGCTGAACTACTGATTGGAAGAATGGCCATTTGGACTTATCCAGAAATGCCTTACAAAATCGTGAGGGGAGGTGTGTGAGTCCCCAATAAAATGAGGGGAAAAGAGGAGCTTATACCAAGGGATCAAGTAGAAAATATTTGGAAACGAATATGGAAACATGTGTGCAATATGCTTGATACAAATAATGCATTGAATGTTATAAGAACTGTAAGAGCCTCCAATAAAATCATTGAAAAAAAAAAAAGAAAAACCTGACATGAAACCCTGGAAAAGTTATAGCCATGAAAACCCCCTGAGGCACAGTCTTTCTCTGATGCTCATGGGAGTTATCATAATTTGGAATCAAGTCATCAGCTACTGGCTTGTCTGTTTGGTTCTCATGGAAAGCGCAGCAGCATTCATGAAGATGGCAGGGCTGGACAGGCGTTTGCTCTGCTATGTACATGGCTGCCATGGATTTGGGCAGGCTGAATGGCAACCAGATGAAAAAGAGAACACTGGAAAGATTACACTCAAGCTTCTTCAGCACGAATTCCACAGCAGATTGAAATAAAGCTTTAGGATAACTTGTAAAAGGCAAGAAATAGATTTTTCTTGATAGGGCTCCAGCATTTTTCAGTGAAGCTCTTCTGCCTATATTTCTGGTGAGTCTGAAAGAACCAAGACCATGTACCCAGCAAACATTGGTTCAGTGGAGGAACAAATAATTGCATGAATTAGAAAGTGAGGTCTCTAGCTTGGCTAGTGCAAAAATCATAGAAGATCCAGAGCCAGGACCTCCCAGCAGCTCCATCCCAACCGATGAGCAGACAACTCAGTAGGGTTTGTGGGGAAAAAAGCAAGTTTTTATTTATCAGCTGGGAATTTGCATATCAGCTAAGTAAGGTGGGGGGGGCAGGGCATTTTTCTTGCCCTTGAAATTAGAGGGATTGTAATTTTAAAACCAGTTGCCTTAATGGAATTGGAAGCATAGCATGACACAGTATGGAAAATTAACACCAGCCAGTTCCGTACTCCCACCCCTCTTGCACCCTCACTTTGCCTTAATGAGACCTCTGGTGTGATTCCCCACTGGTTCAAAGAGAGAAATAGAGGAAGGCAGTGTTCAAATTCTTGAAATGTACTAGTATCTTTTTACCAATACATATTTATACCAAGAAGATCTCTCCAATCCCAGCAAGTTTTTATTTTTACAAGTTCTAATGAAGAGTACTATTGAAACATGGACTAGGATCACTTGTTTTGGGAGGAAATTATTTTTTATTGGTTACCTCTATCCCCTCCCAGTACCCGCGCCCCCCTTCCCCTTTATCTCTATTAAGGAGAAACAGAAAAGTGGGGGAAAAACCCACTAACAACATTCTCTGAGTGGCTCTATTTCAGATGTAAAATCACTGACCCTGAAATCCTTTTTGTACTCAAATTGGGCCTGCCTGTGTTAAAAGAGGGCAGTCAGGATAATATGATAAACTGGCCCATGTGCTCAATCTTAGCTCATCAAGGCTGTGCCAGAACTGACATCTTCATAGAGAATGGCTTGATAGTCTGATTGCAAATTGGTCCTGAGTAGCGAGGCTCTCTGTAATTTTATTCACTGAGGGTTTGTGCTTATATCATTAGGTTTGTTTTGGTTTTAAACCTGGAGCAGGTAATAGGAGAATGCCTTTAAAAGGTTTGTAGACTATTTCCACTGCATTCTAATTCCATTATTCCCTTAAGTTTCTTTGAAGCCCCTTAGTATATTCCTGGACTTGCTTCTGGTATAGGGATATTATAGAAAGGGAGCCCCACACAGACACAGATATAATTCATTTATTTTTTTTACAAACTTAACAGTTTCATTTTCATTTAAGGCAGTAATTACAATATTCCTGCAACTCCCTCTAGAAGTGTTGACAAGAAAAAAAAAAGGCTTTAAGTGTAGTCTTAGGAAGAGAGGTGGATACTTCTACTACTAATCATTGACTTTTCCTGGGATGAATGTTTGCATCATTATTATTTATTTTTGGCATCACTGCCCTCTGGTGGTCGTAGGAGCTACCCAGTGCTGTCCCTGAGAGCCGCCCCTGGATTTGAACTGCCAAGCCCACAGGCCGCAGTCCCGCACTCAACCACTTACGCCACCGGGGCTCAGTCCTATTTGCATCATTTTAAAAATGAGATGATCTATTATCATATTTGGTTTGTGTTTATTTTCAAATTTCCAATTTTAATTTGAAGTTAGGAGCTTTTTTAAATAATGAAATCATTAATACTTATTAGTTGATGAAGGACTTTTGCCCTTGGAATCATGGGAGGATAGCAGACCACTCAAGACAATGCTGCCAGTGCTTCAGGGATTGGGGGGAGTGTGAACTCTGCAGAATTCTCCAGCAGGTTAAGAATGATTAAACCTTCATATGTAATTGGTATTTAAACTGGATGCTGCAGACAAGAGTCTGCCAAAGCTGATTTTATTCAGATCAACAAGTGAGTATTGAGGAGCTGCATAATGGGGTGAAGTTTTCTACATGTAATCAGACCAACCACTTCTAAAATTAAGCTCAAGCTCAAACCCAAACCCACGAGCCCTACCTGATGGTCAGTCTATGTGTGTCTGAGTCGAGTTGCACTCTGTACGGTTTTCAGTGGCTGTGATCCCTATGGAAGTACACCTCTGACCTTTTCTTCTGTGATGTAGTCATCCAGGGACCTTTTTACATCGACTGAATTCTTACGGCTTATCAAAATGATTACGTTATACATTCATTTTGGGGAACCATATGTTAAAATGCCTGAATCAGGTATAAATCTGTCTTTTATGATGCATTGCTAGTACTGTGAGGTGAAGGGAGAACTCTCAGTCAAAGGAAACCTGAAGCAAACCTTGAACTGGAAAAAAAGTTTCTAGTGCTGAAGAAGGAGCGCGTAAGAAAGATCAGAAGTGTTCTGAGTTCGAATGCTCCTCGCTGCCCAAATCATGCAATCCAGTTCTGAGGAGGCAGTTGCCAGCCCAAGAGTGAGGAAGTTGAGCTCAAGACTCCTACATGAAATCAGAATTGAGAAGTGATACCCATCAGCAACTTCCTGTGGCCTCTCGTTAGCGTCTTCACAGAACCTTTCTCTGGGAAAGTGTGTGCTATTTCGATCTATAGGAATCTCACACAGGAAGGGGGAAGATGACCTCATATCCCAGCCCTAATCCAGCTATCTCAGAAAAGTTCTGGATTATTAGATGCATAATATAAAGTCATGCCATATAACCCTCTATTATGTATTATATGTATATACACTCGAATATAATAAAATATAATATATACTAGTGGGCTAAAATTCAACTATTTAAAATATGTTCAGGGAACAAAAGACTGTCAGAAATGATTAGTCACTGCCTTAGAGTCACTTTCAATTCGTAGTGACCCCATAGGGCGGGGCAGAACTGCCCTGCGGTTTTTTGAGAGTACCTCCTTCTGGGAGTAGAAAGCGTCATCTCTCTCCCAGAGAGCAGCCGGTGGTTTGGAATTGCTGATCTCACCGTCAGCGGGATAACACATAAATGCTTTACCCTCAGGACTCCCCAGGAAATCTTTATGAAGATCTTTAGAAGGATGAAATAAGACTTTTCAAAAGAAAGATGTTGGATGGAAGAGCCACTTAAAGGATAGATTAAAAAAAAACATATTGTAGGTATAGACGAGGTTAGAGGAAAATAGATTTGAAAGAAATTACCCCGAGTTCAGCACAGAGAAACAAGGTGATCAAAAATATGAAGGAGTTAAGAGATAGTTTCAATTAAGAGACAAAAAGAATAACGTGAAAAGTTTATGTTTATCTGAGTGCTGTAAGGCAGTGATTAGAAGAGATACAATATTTGAAGAATGATGGTTGAGAATATCCTAATAATTGATAAATGACACAAATCCACCAGCATAGGAAGCATAAACAAGTTGTATACAAATAAATTCACACTTAGACACACTAGTGAAATTCAAATATCAAACGTAAAGAGAATGTCCAAAAAGCTTCCAGAGAACACAGATCACTTGAAAGGGAACGATGGTTAGGACAAACAGCAGGCTTCTCTGTGACAAACTTGAGAAGACACAGCTCAGGAATACCATGGTCAAAGTGCTCAGAGCACTTGGTGCCACACTGGTATTGTTCTTCTTTTAATAAGAACAAAATGAACACATCCCCAGATTAGTAGGACTTCACTAAGGGAACTTCTAAGGGATGTATTTACAAATGAAAAATAATTAAAAAAAAGAGAAAAAAGAAAAATAATCACAGAAGAAACGTGAGTACAATCAATTCGTAAAAATGGAAACAAATTTAAAAGCTATGAGATTTACACAATAATCGTGGGTGTGTGTGTAGGCATGTGTTGAAGAAAAGAAAGTTTTAGATAGTAAGAACATATGTTTAATCAAGCATAGAATTCTAAACTCCTCTGCCTTTGCCATTAATCTCACTTATCAACTTTGTTAGACATTTTCAAGAAATAAACATTGGCTTATGGAATCCTATCTTTTATGCTTATTTTTTAAGAAACAAAGAAAGATAAGGTATGATTCATAAAATATGAAAAGGTGGTTGTTGACATTTTCTGACACATGTATGTAATGGTTAGTGTCTATCTACTAGCTAGGTATCATCTATGTATGTATCTATCTGAAAAAAAACCCTTCAAAACAAGAAAAAAATTAGCACTTGTCTTAGAATCAGTTCGCCAGAGAAGCAAAGTGAGTGATGCTTTTTGTGCATGTCTACAGATACACATATTTACTTCAAGAAAATGATGCACAAAGTTGTAAGAGTGGGTTAGTCCAAGTTCAGGCAGATCTCATCCAAAGTCCTGGGTGAGATAGCAGGCTTGGAGAATTCTCTTGACTCGGATCGCTGAGCAGGGCTGATGAATTTAATAATAGCTGGTGACACAGAAGTAAACGAATCCAAGGTCAGCTGGTCAGATGGCAGGCTGCTTGACTACCAGGAATGTCAGTCAATATGGCAGGCCATTGGTTTCAGTCCAAAGAATTGAGTCAAGACAGCATCCAGACTCAGGAAGAAGGAAGCAAGTTTTCCTATCCTGTCCACTTATATTGGAAGCAGGCAACAGACCTGACAAATTAATTGCATCAGGGCACTGACTAGAGGAAGAGTCTCTTGTATTCTGTCTTAACTTTATCTGATTATGGAAGCTTATAACTGATTGACTGTGATTTTATGGTGTATGTCATGTCATGAAAGAATAATAGGTTGACTGAGCCCCGGTGGTGTAGTGGTTGTGCGCGGGACTGTGGTCCACTAGGATGGAGGTTCGAGTCCAGGAGCGGCTCCACAGGAGCAAAGGCTGGGCCTACTACTCCCACCACCAGAGGGCAGTGATGCTCCCCCCCAAAAAAAATTAAATAAGAGTAATAGGTGCTAACTAAAACTTACTAAGATATAATTCACAAACTATGAAAAGGTTGTTGTTGACACTTTCTAACACTGGTAAGTGATGGTTAGTGTCTACTAGCTAGCTATCATCTATCTGTGTATCTATCTAAAAAGACAATTTCAAAAAAAAGAAAAAAGTTAGCGCCTATCTTAGACTCGGTTGAAAACCACTGAGAATTCAAGTCCAGCCAAATTGATACAAATCTAAACTTTCACACACCTTATTGGAAAAATAGACCAATAGCTTCAATAGGATATATCCTGGAAAAGAAAAATAAATATATATGAGCATTAACCATATGAAAAGGTGTACAACCTTGTCAGTAGTCAGTGAAATGAGACATCAGTGAAGTATCTTTTATGCTTAGTCAATTAGCAAATTAAATTTGAAAACACAGCCTACTGGAGAAAGCTTTATTATGGTGCTTTTGGTATATAAATTTGCAATCATTTAGATATATAATTTGGCATTTTTGGTGAAATTAAACCTTGGCCTATTCTATGACCCAGAAATTCTATTGTTTTATATATACACACACATATATATAGCAGATATTTTGTACATGTATCCCAGTTGACATGTACCGGGATATTCATAATGTGATTGATTTTAATTGCAAAACAATGGCAACAGCCAACAATTGCCCAATTTTAGAAGAGCAAATAAATTGGATGTTGAAAATTGACACAGTGGAGAGAAAATCTTACAGGGAAAAATGAATGAATGAAGCTACAGATTATACTACAGATTTAATAACAGGAGTAAAATGTAGGCTAATAAAAGTAAATTATTATATAATAACAATTTTGTATTTTGCTCAAAAACAGTATTTTTTTAGGGGTTGCACATATACAGAATAAAGTATAAAGCTCCAAGTTTAAGATAGTGACAATAGTGATTATTTTTCAAGGGGATGGCAGCGGAGTGGGCTGGACAAAGAACACATTGGTTAATGGGGCTCATGCCTGCCTGACTTTTAGAAGTAGAGGGTTTAGGGACTTGGTTGACCTCTAACTATGCAAGTACACTAATGGAACTGATTGGCTTACAGATGGAGGAATATCATTGGCCCATATAGTGATACAAAATTGTCAGTTTTTATGGGTTTTATTAGCATATGATTTACATATTACAAAATCCAGTAGTTCAATCACATCAAGAATACTTGTACAGTCATCACCACAATCATATTTAGAGCATTTTCTTCATTACTTCATTATACTCATCATTATTATTTTCCCATTTCCCTACAATGTCCCCTGCTCTACCTCTAAGGAACTATTAATCCACTGACTGCCTCTCTAGATTTACCTATCATGTATTTAATAAACAGAAAATATTTTTAAAATAATAAAACAAAAGCCAACAATAACAAAGTGAAACATAAAAGCCTTAACAGAGAGGAAAGCATAAAGCATCAAAAACTAGAACAAATTTAGATGAATCATAAGGGAGATCAAGTGATTTGGTGGCAAATTTTAACCTAACTGCACCTGCAGCATTCCACTTTCCAATGTGTTCTAATATTATCAAGGCTACTCACATCCCTGGTCCATGGTCAGAGGGAATTCTCTAAGGGCTTAATCAGCATTGTTTTCCTATTCACTGAAACAGCATTAATATGGTCAAAAGGGAAATCATATGATTTTACATTTTGACCTAACTACGTCTCCCATAATTGGCTTTACAATGCTCTCTGTCTGATAACAAAACTATTCTCATCCCTCAACTATGATCAGGAAGGATTCACTGGGGCTGAATCTATTAGAGTACTCTGCAAATGGATTTTGAGCTTCCACTGTCATCCATAACCTTCTGAAAACAAGGTGTTCACAATTTAAGCTCTGATACCATCCGTTCCTTCCTTCAGATTTGCATTTTGTGATTTACAATCCTTGGATCACACAAGCTGATGTGCTTCCTCCATGTGGAATTAGTTGATTTCACATTGCACACCTCACTTAGCTGGTTGTTTGTTTGAAAAAATATAGTTACCTCTGATGGTAAATATAGAATAATCACACTTAATGGAAGAAAGGAATTTTTATTCTGTTATAAATTTCTGTTATACCACTTTGAAAGATGAGATGGCTCACTAACTTGCACTAGTATTGCCAGCTACAAAAGGGTAGTATTGGCATTTTCACTTCAAAATTTTCTAGCTGCAAAAGTTAGAGCTAAATTATGGCACATCAAATTCCGGTTATAAGAAGATGAAGAAATGTCAGAAATATTAGAAGTGTGTTGTCCCAGGTCACTGATGCACCAGCCTTTCCATTTCTCCTTCTCAGTAAAATGGCATCAATTATGCAGATCAGAAACTTAGGTTATCATAGCTTGTCTTAATATTTCACCTTATCTAATCAATCATAGCATCAAAGTTTTGAACAGCATTGCAACATGACTGTTTATTCTCTGCCAGTAATATCCCAGTCCCATAATTCAATCGCTTTCTAGAACTATTAGTCTTTTAGCGCACAGCTGGGTTCTTTCCCCACCTTAGAAGAACCTTTTAAAATGGCAAATCAGATTGTGCCACCTTTGACCAACTTAGCCTTATGTGTTGTTCCCCTTTGCTATGGAGATGTAGGAATGAAAACCCTTCCCCACCATCTCCATCTTTGTCTCTTCCTTGGTCATGCTGATTTTTTTGGTCGATTTCTTGTTTATTCTTAGGCCTGCTTAAGTGTTGTTTGAAATTCAAGCCATTTCTTGCTTGTGCTTACCCACAAAATCCAAGACATGAACCAGAATTCTTAGATAATGGGTCATGATTCTTGATGCTTGCAATATCTATGTGGATAATTTTCCTACTTTCTCGTTCACTTCTTTGCATTCCATTCTTCCAATGGGCTTATCATGCATCCTACATAAGTCAATCACTACCATAATGTTTCCCAGGCCTCCCTTGAAAAGGGCTCAACACAAGTGAGGATCCAATGGAGGGCAGTTTCAAACAGTGCTGATCTGACTCCAGAGCTTCTGAACTGACAAGTCTATCTCAAGTGGAAAGTTTGTATTTCCAGCATATGTCCAAGTGATGCTGGTACTGGTGACTCAGTAGCTGAACCTTGGGGCCCAGGGGGCTTCACTTTGGGATGCTAACCCCAACAGTGTGTGATTTGAACCCCCCAACCACGCTGCAGGAGAGAAATGTGGCACTCTGCTCTGGTCAGTATGGCATCTGCTATGGCATCCCTTCTCAGCCCTACACGGTTGCCTTGAAGTGGATGGACTTGATGGCAGTGCACTTGAGGGTCTTTTGGTTTTCTTCCCGATTTTATCTATCTATTTGAACTTTTGCATTTTGAGAAGACGGAAACAGGGTTGTATAACAACAGAAAACAGCCCTTGATGGTTTTCTATTTACCCTAAGCCTTCTTTATCTGTGATAACTCTACCACTTCCATGTCCTTAATTTCAAAGTTTCCACTCTTTTATTGCCACATTCAATTTTATAGTTCACTTCCTCTAGTATCCTCACCCTAATGAGATAATCTCTGCCTCGAAGCAGATGCAGGGAAATGGAGATGGTAGTGATTGTCCAATGTGTCTAATGCACGGGACACTTTAGGATGAACCATGCAGAAATGGTTTTATTTTCTCTGTATCAAATTTGTTAATTGAAATATCTGAGCATTCATCATAGTTTTTGTTTTCTTTCCCAATAGGTTCTACTCTGACTTCAAAATGACAAACACTAACAACACAAAACAACAACAAAATATACAAGAGAGTTGTTGAACTATTATATGTGCAGTGTTACCAAGTGGGTAGAAAACATACTGATCAATAAACCTGAGGTACCACAGGGAGAAAAGGATTACACACATGGCATACTTACACACAATATAGCTTATTGCCAGGTTTTTCTATTTTTATCTAGTCTATATACTTTCATCATTACTGTTTCAAAATAAAGAATATTTTAAATATTTTTCAAAAGTTTTTATCTTATGAATATATCTGAAGCCAAATCATTCTGTTTTTGAATGTGTGTTTGATACTGACACCTTATCTTTACAGATGCTTCAGTGTTGCTTTCAGGCCTGATTTCACATGATCCTTAAATATAACTGATGGTTTTATTAGAATAAACATTGTTCCTATTTTAGAAAAAGGGTCAGGGACCTCAAGTGACTTGCCCAAAGGTGTGTGTTTTTTAAAATTGGGTCCATCCACAAGTACTTTCTGCTTCTAAAATAAGAGTTTGTCCCATTTGGCACAGAGAATATTAATGATTAAAGTAGCTACAGAGATCATTTATTTTAGAAAGGATGATTGAAGGCTAAAGTATTGTGTTTGTGAGAGTGTTGGGTGCAGTCGGGTTGACTCAGAAGCGTCGTGACCCCAGGTGACAGTATACAACTAACCTGTCACCTTGGTAGTATAGTGGTTGCAGCAGCTGGGGTGCTAATCGAAAGATTCGAATTCACTAGCTGCTGTGTGGAAGAATGATGTGGCAGTCTGTTTCCACCAAGATTACAGCCTCAGTAATCCCACAGGGCTGTTCTACTCTGCCTGATAGGATTGTGAGCAGTCAGGGTTGACTTCATAAGGAATGAGTTGTGGCTTTTTTTTTTTATCTTTAGCAGAGCAAATGACCAAGTCTTTCTCTCATGGGGCTTCTAGGTGGGCTTTTGGCTAGTGGCTAAGTGCATAACCTTTATGCCACCAAGTGGCATAAAGCAAGTGGTGTAAAGCCCAAAACAATTCTTTAAGAACAGTTGATTTTCATTGCATGGGTATAAAGCTTAATGTCAGACCTGATTATTCTGGGAAGCCAAAGATAGGACGTTACAATATTTTATAATTTTCCAAAGATTTAGACTTAACAAAATTTACATGGAAAACCCTGCAGGGGCCTCGCTGGAGACAGGTCGTCAATGATAGCCTGAGGGTCTGATCCGTTAGCCTTTGTTCGATTTTTCCAGTCCTGCAGGGATTTCTGTAAATGTGGTCTATTGTTTTCTGTTGTTGAATATGTCATTATTCTTAAGTTGCTATTTCTGAACCCATCCAACTAACTTATAGCTTGTATTCTGTAGGAATCCTTTCAAATGCAAAGGAGTCTCCCTCATCCCCATATTCTTTGAAGGCTGAATGTCTATAGTATTTTAACTTTTTATCACAAGTGTGGCAATTAGTGTCATTGAAATCATAGTTACTTTGTCTCATTGGCTTCTGAATTACATCTGTTCTAGTTAGAGTAGCCATCGTACTTTGTGATTCCTGCTCTTAGCAAAAAGACTCAACATGACTCAAAATATGGTAGATAGATTTTATCACATTTTGAGACTATGTTTGGAGTTAATGTGACCCAAAATACAGCCAGTGTCACATATGTTAAAATTTCTTTGGGAGAATAGCATGAACAAACCAAAGTCATTCCAAAACATATCCCAAGTTCTTGAATATCAAGAGTCACACATGGCCACCTGTTAAGAAAGACTACAATTCCTAAGATCCCATGTACAGAGAAAACAAATAGTAATTTCAAAAAGAAATCCCTCATCACAAGCATGAGATTTAGGCATGATTTTTGATTGCACTAGTCCTCTTTAGGATAGAAGCCTGTGAGCAGGTCTAGATTATAGACCCTGGCATTCAGTATCTGGTGTAGGATCTGTATGGATCTTGTAAGAAAGGTGTTATAGGGATTCTACCAGAGAATTCTGGGAGGCCATCTAGGTAGACACCTATATGTATCAAGCATTATACTAGGACACAGTTTAATGTGATAATATATGCCTAGTACTTTGCATAGTATCTAGTACCAAATAACTGAAATAAGAGATACATATTACTGATGTCATTTTAATTATACTCTTATTTCACTTAATCCTACTGACTACTTCAGCAACTTTTATTATAAACTAACACCTAGAGAAATTAGGTTCCAGGATCAAACAGCTTGCAGTGTCAGAGCCTGAATGCATGTCAAATCCTAAAACTCATGTTCTTTTCTATGACTCATTCTACTGATCCCTTGGCAATCAAACACGAGCTATGTTAGGTAAAACACTAACTTCCTTTAGAAGAACTGTCATCAATATGTAAGAGGTTCATTTTTAAACTTAGGTCCAGAAATTCATGTTTATGCATGTGAAGCGTTTATTTGCGGTATAGTCACTTTTGTAGCCTATCTAACAGTTTTGTAACACAAGAAATGTGTTGTGTTATACTTGTGACACCCACACATTAAACAAGTATGATTTCTAGAACTTTCCTAGTTTTTGAGGAAATGACGTTAAAAGGGGCCAGCAACAAAACAGAGGAGAGGTGGAGGGAGCTACACAGTGTTTTATGTTAGTGCAGAGAAACCCTTGAAGTTTCATTCCTTTAAACTCCCCAATTTTATACCAATCATTAATAGGGGTTCGTACATGCTGAGTTGACTTGTTCTGAATTTACTATCTCAATCTACAACTATTCTCCCTTTCATAAACTTAGCAAGATATATTTAAGTAAATTTACTAAAACACAGATTCTATCAGTATGACTAGTAACCTTTAAGAAATGAAGTTGATTTGCCTAACCTATCTTTGGTGAACCCAGTACTTTAGTTATCATTGCTTGCTGGTCTGAAAGAACTGTGAGACAAGTTTTCAATTTTTTTAAGTTGTAAAAATAACTTCTATAATTGATTTTTAGGAGAAGAGCCCTAAAACAAAAACCAAATTCTTTGCTGTTTAGTCAGATCTGATTCATAAGGACCCCATAGAACAGCGTCTAATTGCCTCCAGAGGCTTCCAGAGCTGTAGATCTTTATGGAAACACACTGCCTTGTCTTTCTCTTGGGGAATAGGTGGTAGGTGGGAACTAGGGCATCCAGACTTATCCCTACTGTGCCACAAGCGCACCTCAGAAGAGACCGACATAGAAAATTATGGCGCGATGCATCATTTCATGAGAATATGAGGATTTGTCACAATATTTTTATAAACTGATTTCTTATAAATTAATGTCCAAATGTTCTGCAAATAGTTTAAAATATGATTTAGAGATGTTATAGTTTTGGTGCGGGAGGAGTGCTCTCACAGTGTACAGAGCATGAACCTTTTACGCATTCCTCTCCCTACATAAGGGAGAGAGCTTATTTACACAGCGACCCCAGTCAACATATTCCACTTGTAATTTTTCTAAATATGATGGGTAGTAAAAGGAAACCACCCCAGAGAGACACATGAAAGGCTGTATTCATTTGAGAGAAATAAAAATAGCCCGTGTTTGTCCTTTTTAATTATTCTGTGAAGAACCAAATATCTCTAAATATTCCCTTTCTAGTTTATTATTTATAGAACACTGTCTTAAAACAACAGTTTTGCTGAAGAATAAGAATTGAAGGGGGAAAAAATCCCAACATGATGAAATACATTTTAAAAAGTATGTTGAACTCAGTAATTTGTGAATAGTTAGGGATATTTAAGTTACAAAGCAAAAACTGAAGAGCCTCTGGGCGTAATTTGGGCTGTTGGCCAAACTCGTGTGTGACTCTGAGTGTCCTGTTAGTGGGGGTGTCTTAATCAAATCTAGTTGTTTTAAGGTGTGGTATTTGCCCATTGCTTCACGACAACCTTTCTTTTCTAGACTACAAGATATACTTAATATATTTGTTATTCCTACCTGACCTACGTATAGCATTAGAATTCCTGGGTCCCACAGTGCTTAGGCTCTAGGCTTCCAATGTAAGCAATGCACTCAGAGACACCTTGGAAGAAAGAATTAGTGAACGGCTTCCCAAAGGTCACTGCCATTGAAGACTCTGTGAGTTTACTCTGGAACTCATTGGGTTGCCATGAATTGGAGTTTCCTGAACTACAACTGGGTTGTTTTATTTGGGGGAAGGAGGTGAGCAAAGAACAGTTTTGTGGATGGTCTATCAAATTTATATAATATGATTGTATCCTTCACACAATAGCTACAGAATCTCCGAGGTTCTGTGTTTAGGATTTAAGTTGGTTTTTGTTTGGTTTTTAACCAAATGAGTGTTTTATTCTCTTTTCCTTATCCGCTTAGCCCAATGTGTGTAAATGATGCTACAAATTATCCTCTTCTTTTTTCTTAATATACACAGAAGTAAGTAAAGGATATGGGTTTTTTTTTGTTGTTTAATGACAATGATAACAATGAAATACTACTACGGAGCACCATAGTGAGTGGGAAAATATTTGCCATCAGGAATTCTCATTTAAAACATGAGCACACATGTTTTTATACTTTATAAAGTTCGATATAAATCAGCAGCCAGACACCTTTGGTCTCAAAGTTAACATATGACTTTGAAGTGTGTTTTTTGTGTGTCTGATACAGTGTTGATGTCAAACAAAGAAAAACTGGGGGAGAAAAACCACATTGTTTTCCTCAAATAAACATAAAGTTTCAACCTTTTTTCCATTGTTACTTATTAAGGACTCGGCAGCATTTTAAAGTGACATTCATTTTAGTCATCTCATCATCGAAAGGCAATCCTGTTAGATGCAGGGAGTTGGTTTCGAACTAGAATGGCCCTATGCACAACGGAATGAAAGACTGCCCTGTCCTGTGCCACGTTCACTATTGTGAGCATCTGCTTGGGCCCACTGTTGCAGCTGGGAGTTTCATCCATCTCCATGATGCCCTTCCTCTTTTTCTTTGACCCTCTACTTGCCTGAGTTGTGGTGTCTTCTGACTTGATGCACAGAGTTTGTAAGACATCGTCTTATAATCTTTGCCTTTAAGGAAGCTTCTACCCATACTTCTTCCAAGACAGATCTGTTTGTCCTTTTAGAAGGCAAGGAAACTTTCAATATTTCTTCTCCAGCACCACAATTCAATTCCCTTTCTTCCTGACCTTTCCTTCCATCAGATCTAATTCCCTAGCCTCAGTCTCATAGAACCATAGATATTTCCATCAAAACATGCAGTATAGATAAATGTTTCATTATATGTGTGGTTATGCAAGGAATGCCTATTTTACCCACAGTCATAAAAACTCCATGAGATGCAGAGCAGGTCCATAGCCTCACAGTTTAGTAGACAATCTTTGATGCTAATTTTTCTATCAATGTTTGTTGAATGAATTAGTGAAGGTCAAGGATCACTTCAGTTCTGTATATTGAATCCTTATCATGATATTAAGACAGGCATTATTAACTCTTTTTACAAGAGAAGAAAATGATAAAAGAAAATGCGGCTCAGAATAGTTTTAGAGTCTAACTTATAATTACATAGACCATAGTCTTTGTGGCAGTCACCTAATCTGGTATCAATGTGAGGAGTGAGTGAAGGGGTGGAGTTGAGATGTCTCTCTGGAGATAGCCAATGATATCTCTGTATGAGCATGACTTTCTCCTGAGAATTCTGGGAAATCTGGCTATATTTCCCCCTTGAAGATGAGAGACTCACCACTCCGTCCCGTGGAGATGCTCTACTGACAAGACACAAGGCTAAATCCATGAGACATTCCGAAGGAGAAGCCCCAAAAGCTTACCCTGATGAAACCAGACCGCTGAAGCTGGAAAAGCCACGTAGAGACTCCTGCCAGTGCTGGCATGCTTGAGAAGTCACAGAGGAGTCCCTGCCAGCACTAAAATGGTCCTACCATCACTGGAGACACAAGACTTTGCATTCCACTGGCCTGTTTTTGTCCTGGTGTCATTGCATGTGCTTTGTGAGTCTGAAGGGGACATATGGGTTAGTATGGAACACATGGGCTAATATCAGACTTGTGGGCTTGGATTAGACTGGGTTGGGTTGCTTTCTCATTGTTCCATTCCTTTTGTATAAAAACCCTTCTCTTATACACATGTCTATGAATTTGTTTCTATAGTCTACCTGGATAAGCACAGTTGTTTTTTTGCAAGTTGCTTTGAGGCTAAACTCTGTATCCTTCACTGTGAGCCTCATTATCTCCAGAAGAGCTAAATGAAAGTGTTGAACTTTGTGTGTGTGTGTGTGTGTGTGTGTGTGTGTGTGTGCGACAATTAGAAGTTTTCTTATCTCAACTAGCTTGTTTCCCTTTTTGTTTATGTACTATCAAAGTACATGGGTGTTACAGTAACCCTCTGGAATTCAAGGTTCAACATTTAATGAGGGTTAGAAGACCCAGGAGCAAAATACCTATGCAAACAATTGGTTAGCTCATATTGCACACACTGAGCAATGTACATAAAGACTCCTAAGAGATCTAGGAAAGCATTCCCTCTCTCTGATCTGAAGTGGGAGGTGAGGAGCAGTTTCACAGTGGAAATGAAATGTCATTTGGACATTGGACATTGGTCATATGGACCGTGATGTCCATAAGGCTAGGGAACAAGCCCTGTGTGAACTCAGTTTTCAATTGCTTAGGAAAATAGTTTCCAGACATGTGTATCTATATTGTATATGGACTCTGTGTTATTTTCTTTGTTCAGTTTTCATTTCGTGCCATCAAGTCTGTTCTTACTTGTAGCCTAAAGTGACCAGATTTTAGGTGGGACACCACTGACTGGGAGGTTTGGGGAGGGGTATTCTTGATTAAAACTTTGGCCTATGTGTAGCCACAAAAATGTTTATAAAACACAAAAATGGTATTGTAATATATTTATTTTAATTTTAAAATGTCACAGGACATTAATAACTTGTTAAAAAGCAGTATATGTGGTTACTTTATGGTAGCCACATCATGGACCCCAGAAGGGATATGTGTTAGTCCGGGTAAACTAGAGGAACAAATTTATAGACTCTCATATGGATATAAAGAAAAGGTTTATATATAAGAGAAATAGGACATTAAGAAAGGATCCCAATCCAGTCCAGTACAAAGTCGTAAGTCTGATATTAATTCATATGCCCAATATCAGTATATAAAGTCTCCTTCGGACTCACGAAGTCAGTGCTGTGACAGAGTCCCGGCGCTGGCAGGGGTCTCCCCATTTGCTCCTCACTTCCAGGACTCAGCTTTCATCAACAGCATCCCATGGTGGCAGAAGCAATCCATTGCTGACAGGGGTCCCCATGTGGCCTCTCTAGCATCAGAGGTCTGGCTCCATCAGGACAAAGCCTGATATATCGCGAGATTTCCCAGAAGTCTCAGGAGAAAGCCTTGCCCACATGGAGGCCTAATTGGCTACTCAATGGCTATCTCCAGATTAACAGGCTAGACTCCACCCCTACATCTCAATCATGAAATTAACGTAAGCACATGACGGCCACAGGAAAACTATCAGGTTCTGCATCATACTCCTAGGTCAAAGTTTAAGCCCATTGTGGCAGTTACACATCAACCCAGCCCTTGAAAGGTCTTCCTTTTCCTTGCTGCTTTTCTACTTTCCCAAGCATGATGTCTATTTCCAGGGTCTGGTCTCTGGTGGTGCCGTGGTAATATGTTGAACTGCACTCTGCAAGGGCAGCAGTTCCAAGCCACCACTGCAAGAGACACACAGGACTTCTACTGCAATCAAGAGTTACAGCCCCGGAAACTCCCAGAACTCCCAGGGGCAGCTCTGCCCTGTTCAATCGGACCTTGTGAGTCAGCATTAGCTCAGGGGCAGTAAATGTATTCGCTTGCTTGTTTTGTGGTCTCGATTGATAACATGGCCAAAGTATGTGTGACAGAGTCTCATGATCCTGGCTTCTAAGGAGCTTTCTGGCCATAATTCTTTCCTAATTTGTTCCTTTGATGGTTCTTGCTACTTTTCAGTCTTAAAAACCTCATGGCTTAGGTCAGGCACACCTTAGTCCTCCGTTGACATCTGTACTCTTCATCACTATAAAGAAGTGTCATGTACCAGATTTTTCCCCAACACAACATGCCTTTCTAGTGTCCTTGGGAATCACTGACCATCAGCCTATGGGACAAAATCGCAGCCACGCCCTAACGTGCTTGCTTTGTTTCTCACAAGCGAAAGGGTTTGTGTTGATTGACACGTGTCATGTTTAAAGCAGCTTTGAATTGACATGCTTTAGCTGACCTTACCTGAAAGCACCCATCACTTTGCCACAGAGAGATCCCACCGTTGTTCCATCTTGTCCTGTACTGACTTGTTTCAGTACCTGACGTTACTTGTCTGATCCCTGTGGGCTCTTGAGTTTGCAAACTTAGTATGGTACAGCAATCCTTTTCAAATAGAAAACTAGCTCTGGGTTGTGGAAAGAGAAGTTACTATTCGATGAAATTCACTGCATTTGAAGGTCCTGACTTTGTTCTTGACCTTGCTGGCAACTGCGACTTTGAGTGCTTCTCTGATCTGCTGTTTTCTCATGTATACATTGTGAATAGTAATTCCCTCCCTGTCTCTTTCACAAGGATATTGTGAAAACTAAATGCGATAATGGAAGTGGGGACATTTTCTAAATGGAGAAATGCTGTTCAAATAGAAGGAACAATAATTAAGAGTGAGTTTGGCTTCAGACAGAGAGCAGGCGTGCCATGAACAGCCTGCCTCACAAATTCTGACACCTGCCACAGGAAGAGAGGACTAATTAGAAGGGCAAGAGTTACAGTGACCACACGCAGCCACATATTAAAAAAGAGACCTTACTTCCAGTCACCAGCATGGAAGGGTGAAAGAAATGAAAACCTCAGTTTGAAAAGAGTGACAAAGACTCTATAACAATTATACAAATGATTACATCCCATTGTGTTGCCCTGATATGCAGCAATAGGCAATGGCATTGATTATAAAGTGGAATATTAAGCATTCTATTTTTAAACCACTTAGAGAACTTTGTTCAATAGTGAGTTCTATTCCCCTTTGTCAACAGAGGTGGGAGAAATTGTAGTTTTTCTATCCTTAAATTATAATAGAAAGTTTATCGATAACACATTTCATTTCATAATGCTTGATTTCATGCCTGGTAGTAGCTGCACAGTTGTCTAGTAACGATTTATGCATTTGTAATTAATTCTAGCCTCTGCTTGTAGATTCCCCTCAACTTTCTCTATTTGATGCCTTTCCAGATAGAAACCTCAGCTTAGAGTTGGCCCAGTTTTGCAACCAGGAATGCTGGATGGAATTCAAAGAAGTAAGTGACATTCACACCAGCCAGCCACCCTCTCAGTCTGCCCACCTCTGAACTGCGATGAGAACGCACATTAACCTGTGTCTGTTCAAGTCAAGAGGCTGCCAGGGTGCAAAAGTTCCTTATCATTTCATTTTACTGAAGCTGGTACATTTTCTTTGTGATTCGTCATGAATTGTTATCATAGCTCATGGAGAAGCATTATTAACTTTAATTTACCAAAATTGAGTGCTGTAGATGACACTAAATCAAGCTGCTTTCTCCTAGCTGGTAAACACATTTATTAAAACAAAAAAGATTAGTAACTTACAGTGCCCTACCTGATTTCACATAAACCACAAAAGAACATTCTCATCATCTAGGACTTGATGTTTCATTCCTGTTTGTTTTTACTGTGCTGAGCCCTGTTCTATGAAACTAATAGAACTATCAGACCTCTCAAATCTCACACCGTGAAAACAATTTATCTTGGAGTCATTTGCTTTGTGGGGGAAAGCATATATCCGACCCTTCACCGTGAATCAGGAGACTGTTCAGCATGTTGTCATAGCCGAGGGTTTTCCATCCAGTGCCTAGTGATGGGTAAATTAAAAAGGCCTCCTTGCTTAGAGTCTTTCATGTATGGTAACAATTGCCCTGGGTTTGACTTTTACTAATGGGGTCCAAATAAGACCCCTGGGCATACTGGCACCTTCTGTGTGCTTGTCCCCCAGGGCAATGTTTCTGAGACTTCATTTTCCATTTCACATATTGTTGCTTTGGTTGTGAGGCACGCAGCCCATGCCTGCCGAGAAGAACTACAGTCTGTGGGGATTTTAAGACTGTGAGTTTCAGAAGCAAGTTGCCAGACTTCTCTTATAAGGTGCCTCTGGGAGGGTTTGAAGTCACCCCCCTTACCACTAGAGTCAAGTGCTTAACTGCTATTGTCACGTATGAAATCTTTCTTGTTCATGTGACTCCCTTTCCTCCCCATAATGTGGTGCATATATGAGGATAAGTGAAATTGTGGTTCCAGGTCATACATGTACAAGCTTATTCTATCAAATTATGTTTAAACAGGTCTCTGTACTCCTTAGTTGGCTGAAGACAAGGTCATGAATACACTTGCTTAGTCTCACGAGGGTTCCTTTAACAGAAAAAAGGATATTGTATTTTTCGGACCATAAGACTCACTCCTCCCCCCGCCCCCAAAGTGGAGGAAAAACAAGGGTGTGTATTATGGTCAGAAGGCATGGGTGTGGTACCCTAAAACATTTTCGTATACTGGTAATATTGAGTTCAGAGTATTTTTTTTCTCGTTTTCCTGCTCTAAAAAGTGGTGTGTCTTATGGCCAGGTGCATCTTAATGTCTGAAAAATATGATAGGTTTTGTGCCCTGAGGAGGGGGTAAAAATACCCTATTTGAGATCAGGGCTAATAGCAAATTTTTAACAAAACTCAAGTGTACTTTTTCCCAGATCATTTTAATTTTGAAGCAAGTTAATGGTAGTCTGCTTCACTTAAAGATGCGATTGAGAATGGACTGAGTGTTTTAAGGAAGATCAGGAAGATGTCCAAGATGAATAAAGAACGCTTCAACAAATGAAGTACTGGTAGCTTATGTCTAGATATCAAATGAACAAAGATCATATAATTACCACTGATGCGATAGCCACTGCAACCAAGATCACACAAAGTTTGGCAATTTGTTCATTTCGAGTGAACATCTTGGCCCTTAGCAAGCTTATGTTTGATGGGTAAGGACAAGCATTATGTGAAGATAAGTGATCTCAAAAGTTCATCTTTCTGCCATGCGTTTCAGCATGATCAAGACTAATGAGGATGATTTCTTGGAACAAATTGGTAATAGTGACCAGTCTGAGATTTGTCAGTGTGACCCAGAGAGCCAGGTACAATCTTGACAGTGTGTTTCGAGGGGTCTGGTGGACCAATTCAATTCAATGCAGAGCTCAGGAAGTTCTAATGAGTGCTGCGGCGATCCCAAGGAGATACAGTTGGTAGTTTGTTTGTTTTTTCATTTTCCAAAGGACACTCAGTAGTTTAGGGGCTTCATAGGAAGAAAGTTATAGAAATAAGAAAACTAAATTGGTAAGAAAAGGCCAGAAAGGTTGTTCCACTGATTTTTCTCCCATCATGGCAATGTACCTGGGTATTCTTCCTGGACCACAGTGGAACACAGAGACACATGAATGTCCCTGGGGAGAGGCAAGGTGACATTTTGCTCCTTGATGGACTTTCTGTATCAGGGCTATATATTCTGAAATAATTCCTCATCAAAATGGTAGTGAGCATGCTGAATTTTGGAGCAGGAAACCATGGCTTAAATTTAAATTATACTATGTGAGAGAGAGGTTATTGACTTATACAGAGTGTAGTAACAGAAGGAACATCAGGGATAAACTAATCATAAAGTTTCTGTTTATTGAGTAAGGACTTTGTGGGTGGCAGTATCCAAAATGCTTTGCCTGCCTTCTATCTCATTGAAACCATTCAGGAGCCCTATAAAGTAAGTGATCATTATTTTGATATATGCCCAGGAGTCCCTGGGTAGTGTAACTAGCTAATGTGTTCAATTACTCATTGAGAGATTGGAAGTTTGAGTCTATTCACAGGTGACTTGGAAGAAATACCTGGATATCTGCATCTGAAAGATCAGCCACTGAAAATACAATACTGTTTATGGTGATGGGCAGGGAGGCCTGGTGGTGTGGTCACTAAGTTATTGGGCTTTTAATTACAAGGCGAGCAGTTAGAACTCAGTTGCTCTGCAGGGGAAAGATGGAGGCTTTCTGTGCCCACAAAGATGTACAGCCTCAGAATCCCACAGGGGTCATTCTCCCTTGCTTTGTCCGGTTGCTCTGAGTCTAACTGGACTGGATGGCCAATCACAGTGAATCTGATGGGTGTATAACAGGACTAGTGTAATTAATACATCACTAGAGTGTTCAAACCAAGGACATTAGATGACTTAATATTGTGTAATACAAATATGTTTAATATAGTCATAGAGAACTATTTAAACATATCTACATATCAACCTATGGAGTACTGTTCTACTCTGACACACGCAGGTCATTTATCAGAGTTGGCTTATCTTCAATTTTTGCATGGAAAATACTACATGTTTTTCATGAATAACATTTACTCTTTATGTTTACCTTTGGGACCGATGGATGATATTATCCTTGGAGATAGAATAGCTGTGCTGTATTGGGTGTAAGTGACTTTCTCATCCACAAAATGTTAAATGGCCAATCTGAGTATCTCACCAAGTGGCCCCGACAGCAACACATGTTAGTCTCATCTTTTATTTACTGTGGTTGAGGGTGAACCTCATCCTCACTTCAGAGCCTGAGGCTCTGAGCTGTTATGGACCATCTCTCACATGGCTCATGCTGTTGAGTGAGTCTTCTTCCAGGCCAGAGTTCTTGCCATGTTCTCCAGCTTTCTGAGGGAATTCAGATGGCCTCAGGGACCTGTCTGCCTCGCGCCCCCCCCCACCCCAATTGTGCATCTGCTTTTGAATCAGCCTGACCAGTCAGTAGCCACCTTGAAATGAAATTTCTCAGCATGTTTTTTTATTCTGAGTTATAAGCAGAGCTAGAAAATAATAGCTATGACAACATATTTCCTTGATTGCTAATCAGAGCTGCAGATGTAAGCTGTCCTGACAATTTTCCTCAACAACTGGAAGATGGAAGGACAGTCTCTTTATTTAAGTTGTTGATAGTTTCATGTGGCCAAGAATAATTGACTGTGGCTTAAGAAAAAAAAATGGATATAATTGATTCTGGAAGGCTAGTGACCTGTCAATCTTACCTCTACATTATCTTCAGGAAAGTTGGTGGTCAGTATTTGGCAACAGGGCTTATGTTTTATCCTGTCGTTGAAAATTACTCCAAGAGTTAATGAAGCCTCAATTTGTCCAAAACTTTTGTTGTACATCATTTGTGTTGCGCCATTTAAACAATAGCCTTTGTTGAGCAAACGGTTATGCTGCTATTTTCAAATGACTAACGTTAGTATTTTATTTATGCATGAGAAGGGACATTTATGTAAAACAAGTACATCTTATCCCCTTCCTTATAGGTCTTTCTTGCTTCCTTTCCTCTCTCCTGATTTATAAAAATCATGCCAGGCATATGCATAAGAAAACAGTTTCCATTTCAACATATTTTTACATGAACACTACAGTGACATTAGTTGCCTTCATCATATTCCGTAGCCCTTACTATTATACATATGAAGCTTTAAAAGAAACTCAGACTATTGCTTATTCATAACACCCTTCCCTTTCCTGTCTTCTACTCTAGAATGTTATGATGATGCAGTGTAACCCTCTACTTATTCTTTGGTACTTATTGAAATTTCACAGTATCAGGGATACATTCTCAGACTCATATTTAAACACCCCACCCCCTATACAGCTTGGGACTTGCACATGAGAGGACAAGCCGACAAAAAGACACTATCTTTTTGATTCTCAAAGTAAGCTGCATGTCAATGATGGTGAGAGATTCACCACTGGGAAATACGTGGTTACCTTGATTGGGTGCTGTTGTCAGGTGACATTCAGTTAGTTCTGAACAGTAGAGACTCTTCATATCATTCAGTGACACACTGTCCCTTCCTGGACCTCATACTTGCTGCTATGTTTGAGCTCATTGTTGCAGCCACTTTGTCTGGTCGAGAGTCTTCATCTTTGTTGTTGGTCTTCTACATTATCAAGCATCGTGTCCCTCTTTGGGACTCATTCTCCTGATGATGTGTCCAGAGAATGTGGTCTAAAGCCTCACCTACTCCCTCCAAGACCTATTTGCTCATTCTTTTGGCAGTCTCTGATATATTTCGCCTACTTCAACAACACCATAATTCAGTGGCATCCATTCTATTGTCTTCTTCCTTAATCATTGCTCAGTTTTTGCATACACCTGCAGATGAGGTCATTGAAAATGCCATGGTGTGCCTCAGACTCACCTCCATCCTCAAAGTGACATATCTGTTTTATAGCACTTTCAAGAGGTTTTTTGCAGCAGCCTAACCCAGTATTTTGCACAGATTTTTCATTATAAATATAAAGTCTCAAAATTTTATTTTTCCAAACCGTTTAATACACGTGTGTCATTCCATAGTTCAATCACACCAAGTAGTATTGTACAATTACTATCACAATTTGTTCAAAACATTCTTTCTTCTTAAACTCCTTGATACCATCCCCCCTTTACCCTCCACCCTCCTCCACTGTACCCCTCAACAATGCTTATTCTCCTTGCTATCTCTATAGGTTCTGGGCTTTATATATTGACAAACGGAAAAACTCATAACCAAATATAACCAAAATTCAAAGGAGTTATCCTGCTGACAAAATACATCTGAGATAAAACTCCAATATGGAAACAAAACGAGACACACAGAATATGTTGAAAGTCATACCAGGCCCCATATGCATCAGATGTGGGGAGCAACTGACAAGGATTGAACTGTTCATGCCAGTTTTATCATTTTGATGTCCTGTAGTCACTTGTTCAATACACTGTCTTTGGTAATCAGCTTCTTCCCATCTCTCTATCATGGATAGCGGACATCACTGGAGACTTATTTCCTTTGTAGATCACACACAATAACTTGGGCTCCCACTGTCCTCCATAGACTTCTGCAAAACATATCCCATAATTTAGGCACTGATACTATTCCATCCTTCAGTTACAAATGTTGGTGTGCTTCATCCATGGGGACTTATATGACATCCCACTTACATGGTTGCTTGTTTGGAAAAAAAAGACACAAGACACTAATTTTATCTGATAGCTGGGCAATGTTTACTTTTTTCATCACACTTTGCTGTAGCAGCTGTATCTTCTGTGCTCACTTCCTGAGGGTAAGTGTTGAGCAGGTCCATGGTCTATCAAATAATTGTTCTCAAATTGGAGCTTGGAGCAAGTGCAAGCCCCAAATCCATACCTCGATCGTTGTTTTTATTTGTTATTGTTATTTAATCTGCCTTTGGCTTTCTTTAGAGGTGTTGTTTGTATATTCAAGTAAAATGAAATTCCTAATGATGTCAATTTTTCCTGTTTATCATGAGTCATCAATTAGTTCAGTTGGGAAGATTTTTATTGAATAGTGAATGTGTGTGTTTTAACACACATCCCTTTTTCTTAATTTCCCTTGTAGTAGAAAGACCATAGGAGTTCAACACCAAGCTATTTGTTTACTTTCAAATTTTAGTTGCCATCACTCACTCCTGTTATTGTCAAGTTCACTGTGTTATATAAGCTGTTAGCTCCATAGGCAGGACCCAAGGAAACTTTTCCAAGAGGTGATTTCTTGTAAATATCATCAGACTATCTAACTACAAAATACCTGTTTGGGACTGAGTGCAGGTAGTTTCCACCATCCTCATCATCATTTTATTGTCCTTCTTGCCTTTGTACTCACTATAATTCTCACCAATATCATCATCAACATCATTCTGTCCATTATCCTCACAATGGGCCTTACCATCACCATCATGTCTTCTAATTAATGAGCTACTCTGAACTCTTTCATGTTATCCTACGAGGCAGATATTAGGGCTACATTTCAAAGAGAAATCATCTTAAGTGGCTGAACCGGGACTGGAAACCAATTCTGTTTAATTCCAAAACACTTGCCAAATGTTATTGTACTATGTATTCACTCTGACTTCTTCTGGCTTAGTCTGGGATGCATACAGGCTAGTGGGAGAGTGACAACACAAATACCAGGCCTTGTGTAAGAATGCTGGCAAGCTTGACCACTGACAGCTGGGTGACTGAGCTAGTGACATTTGGACTTTAGCTTTCCACTCTGAAGAATAAAGAGACATCTGCATGACATGTTGCTAAAAGCCCCTTCCTATCAAAATGATCATGATCTTCTGAACTCTATGCTAACTCCATTGACACATAATAGCAACACTATTCACTTGTCAACACTAGTCTCAAAGGAGCCTCTCTTGTGCTTCATAATTTATTATACATTTCTGTGGTATACTTTAATAATATTAGTCATAATAATAGTCATCGCAGATTTAGCATTTTTATGTTCCAGGCACTCATTTCATCCTCCTGGCATCTCCATATTTACATGTAATGTCACTGAACCCATCCAAAGTCACACGACAACTGGCAGAGCTTGCATTTGAATCCAGTTCTTTTAATCCAGAACACCCACCATTTCCACTAAACACAGCTGCTTCTCCAGTATTATGCTTTATCAGTTTATTGGATGTCTATTGCTGTCAAGTTGATTCTAAGCTCCAGTAATCATACAGGACAGAGTAGAACTGTTGTATACGATTTCCAAGGTTGTAATCTTTAAGATGTTGAATGCCACGTCTTTTACCCACAGAGCATGTGGTAGATTCGAAATCCTACTGTTTCAGTTAGAAACCCAGTGTTTTTACCATGTTACCTCCAGAGATCCCTAGCAAAGCATATATGTGTGTCCTAATGCTGTCGTACCACCATTATTCACATGCTACCTTCTTTCCTGATATTTCCAACTTTAAAATTGCAATGTATGTCTAATTAGGCATCTTGGGGACTATCGGAAGTTGAGTGAGGTAGCACACAGCCCAGAGCGTAGTGCAGGGGAAGGGCTATTGCTGATTTGTGCTTTCTGCTTTCCCTCCTTTCCTAGAGTCTCCTTCATTTGGGTTGCTGAATGGACATCCTGGGTTTGGATAAGTGCTGCCTTAATGATAATGTACCGAGAAAGAATCATTTGCAAGCGTGATGTTCCACTTTGGTCTCAACATAGTCCTACTGTTTCCGGGTCTTTGCGTTAGTGTAGTCTTGTTTTCCTTTTATTCCTCAATTAAACCCTCTTGTGAAAGGGATTAAAAGCCTTATAACTTGCTTCAGTTTTTGATTATTTTTCTCCATGCCGATAGAAAAACATGGCATTTTCCAATCTCAGGGCTGGAGGAGTTACAATAAAACCTGGTATCTTAGAATAGTGATTCTTTACCAAGCACCCTGGCCCCTTAAAGCACATGCTACCAGGAGGTTGGAGGAAGAGAATGAGAGGGCAGAGGCCTACAGATTGGAGGGACAAAAGAAAGCACACTCTGTCTTTTAAATAATAATGGGGTAGGAAAAGTAAAAGGATATTGGGTTGCAATCCAAGCTATAGCATAGCAGCCTTTGTAAAATCCCCTTGACTGCTATGGCATCTGGTGTCTTCCTTACCTACAGCTCCTGTAGCAGAAACACCAAAGGTGGATGGCTCTAACACACATTATTCTTTTCCATTCGGGATTCTACAAGTAGGAGTCCTGGATGCTGGCTTATGGAGTGGTGTGTAGTGGTGACCGGTTGGACTGCAATTCGAAAGGCCAGCAGGCCCAGACCATTAGCCACTCCATAAGAGAAAGAAGCCTCTTCTTACTCCCATTACTCATGACCCTCATGGACATTCACAGGGGCTTCTTCACCCTGTCTTCCAGAGTCCCTAGTAGTTGGCCTAGACTCTGATAGGGAGTTGAGTTTTGAGATCTTGAGAAAAGCTCTCTTTCTTCTGTCAGCTCAGAGGGAATGCCTGTGTCTCCTGTGGATAGCAGAGGTTGTGATGTCTCTTGGTGATTTCCATATTTCTTGGCATCAATCTTTTTCTGGATATAGGAGTTCTGAGGGCAATGTCAGAACAAACAAACAAACAAACAAACAAAACAAACAAACAGACATGAAAGCACTGCCATAGACTCGCTGCCAGCTCATAGCTCATAGTTACCATACAGGTCAGCATAGAACTGCTCTTGTGAGTTTCCAAATCTACAGCTCTTTCCAGGAGTAGAACACTCTCTCTCTCTCCAGAGGAGCGCTGGAGGTTTCAAACTTTGGACATTCAGCTCACAGCTGCATAACCACGGCTGCTTCAGTGCAAAAGCAATAAGCCCAAAGGACAAAATCTGTTTGAGGTTCTTTCTTGGTGTGCTGAGGTTTCTCTGATCACTGCTTATTTATTTAATCTCTTCTATGTTTCAAAAGAGATCGACTAAAAATACAGCTTAATCCTGAAGATTGCATCCTACCACATTAGCATAACTACTTCTAATCCTGCCTCATTAAAACCATAGATGTGAGGATTTACAGCACAGAATAATTGTATCAGATCACACACAAAATGCAGGATAATTACCTTGTACTGAGAACCATGGTCTAGCCATGTTGATTCTCCCCCCATGCCCACCTCATTCCTGGGTATGTGTGTGTGTGTGTGTGTGTGTGTGTGTAGTCCCAATTCAGGACATAACAAGGGGGTATAATTATATATATAAATATATATCATTTTTTTCTCCCCAGAATTAACACACTATGCACAAGAGTATGAGCTTTATGTAGAGTTTCATTGGGTATGATTTGGCTTGCAACATGTTGTTGATTTGATTCTGACTCATGACAGTGCCAGGTGTAGCAGACAGACCTGTGCTCTATAGGGCTTTCAAGACAATGACCTTTCAAGATGCCACTAGATGCATTTGAACCAAGCAAAATTTCCGTTGGCAATTTATGTGCCCGTTTGTGTCATCATAGGACGACTTGTCTAACCAGTCATCTATTTGACAATTACTTAATGAATGACTATTGCATGTCAGGCAATGTGATAGGCTTCACAAAAACACCAAGATCTTAACTCTTTGGAAGCTAAGTGTAGTGGGGGAAATAATAGTGAGAGAATAAAAACAAAACAATTTCTGAGGGTACTAAGAGGTAAGCAGGATAAGAAGGTCAATAAGTAAGAGAACGCTGCTTTAGACAGCCTGGGTTCAGTTATTACTCTTAAAATGTTTGATGACTAAACCCAACTATCATCAAGTTTCATAGCACTGCAACAAGCATTTACTCCAAGGATCGTGTCTGCAGGTCCACTGTGGCTTAGTTGGTGCAGGCTAAGCTGGGTGGGGCAGTTCTGTTTTCCACTGAGGTCTTCTGGGCTTGCAGGTTGCAGGTTGAGCTCAGGTCCATTTACATCTGTTGTTATGGTGCCCTGAGTGAGAGGGCAACAGCTACTTGAAGAAACTCTTTTCATGGCAGAGTACTAAAAGTATAAATGAACCAAGTCAAATTGTGCTAACTCATCAGAGGTTTCCCTTGCTGGCTATGTGTACTAACATATCAATCAAGTCACACTGACAACCCCACCATCTGTGTGGTATGGGGAATATTTCCATTGATTGAAGGGGAATCTTGCAAATGAATATTCAGTACACAATCATTTACACTGTCAGTCAAGACCTCTGCTATTTGAGCTAGAAACTGAACAGCAATAAGCTAACTGTGTTAAGACCTGGGGTGTTCATGAGGGTGAGGTTTTTGCTGGAGGGGAAAAGATCCAGGAATTTTTTGTTCACAAAAAATAGGATTGATTTTTAGGATTGTAGATCATTTTTTCTTTGAACATTTCTACAAAGCTAAAGTGTAATATTCTTTTAAAAGGGAGTGGCATGAACTAAAAAAAAGCATGAGAGTCGGTGGCTCTGAAACTGAAGTCCTATGGACTAATATCATTTTCTACATAGAGCAACAGTTAAGCTCATTAATGTAACCAGAGTTGAAATGCTGAGATACCAAGATACAACAGATGCTGCTTTGCAAAGGAAGTACTGGGCCATATGTGACACTTCAGATTGGATAGCCAAATATCAGTTCAATGACCATTAAGCCTCCCACTCACAAGGATGATTGAATTAAAAGAAAGGTAAAGATGGTTTTACAAGGATTTATTTGATAACAAAAATGCTAAGCTTGTCAGCTCCTCCCAGCATCAATCAGGAGAGTAGACTGTATCTCCTTGCCCACCAAAATCATGTGATTTCCCTAGGAGGTTGTTGAGGGACATAATATTTAGGAACTGGATTCATACCTGAGAGCATTTTGTTTGTGGAGGACTGGGATTTTTTTGGACATTGTTGCATTCACCTCTGTGAGCTCAAAACTGTACAAGATCCAGGGATGAGTGTAAAACTTGTGGTATGCCTTTTATCTGAGCGTCATTCGAAAGAGATCCTTTCCAGAAGATACAATGGTAGGGTTAGGGACTCAACGGGGGGGAGAGGAAGAGATTTTTCCCATAGGCGGAAACTGTGGCAATTAGCAACAGTCAGCCAAAGTAGATTGCAGTTGAAGGCATCTATCAACGAGGTTCTTTGCAATCCACCAGGAAACCATCAAAGGACACTATGATCCATATAATATCTTCTCTTCTATCTCTAGTATATAGACTCTAGCAGGCCACACATGCAAGATAAACTATCTTGTAATATGTAAGAGACAGAGAAAGACCAGTGACCCATATCCATTCTTTTTTTCAATGTATAAGAGAGAGTTTTATATCAAATTCATATAATTACATATTAAGAAAACCTCCCACCCCCATCCAAGGAAAGTTCACAAGTCTGATATTAGTCCATGAGTCAAATACTAGTCCATAATTTCCTCTTCAGACACTTGTGGTCACTCTCAATGATACTCAATGCAGGAAAATCACAGGCTGGTAGGTGAAAAGTCTTGTGGATCCAAGTATCACCAGGGCCCTGGCTTCATCACCATGACCCCATGTGTCTTGTCAGCAGAAATGTGAAGCAGAGAGAGATAGTGTGGTCTTCCTTCAGGGAAAAAAATTCTCAGAATCCTCATGAGAAAGCTATACCCACAACAAGGCATCATCTGGCTGTGACCTGATTGACAGACTAAAAGCCATCCCTTCAATATATTTATCAAGTTGACATGAAATTATGTAACTACTTCAGCTGGGTACCTATGAGTTGGAAACTACTAATGATATTGTATAACAATCACAAGAAGCAATATTTCCTGTGTTTTTCTTAGTTTTGCACTTACCACGGTTTTGCTGTGAGTTGGTCTAGGTTATTACTGTGCGAGTCAAACCAATACTTGCAAACCATAAGGTTTCCATAAGGTTTCCAAAGCTCTGGCCTTTCAGAAGCGGATCACCAGGCTGCACATCTGAGGTACACTGGGAAGTGACCTCCCATGGCCAGAAAACTGGGCATGTCAATGTTAGAATTCAAATCACATTTATTCCAGCTGACTGCACAGTCTGAGTTTTAGGCTAATTTGATTCCCATCGCTCAGGATAGCTCCTCTCCTGGGTTGTAAAGGATGGCTGAGTTCTGACCAATTACTTCCAGCTTTTTAGCCACCACTTGTTTGGCGTGGTTTCAGCGTTTTGCCATCCTCGTCCCTTCCCTAGCCTTGATACCTTTAGTTATGGGTGGTCCCCTTGGCGTGCCTCACTGCTGATAACTATGTGTGACTGTGTTTCTCCAGCCACAGTGAACAGTTCCAGGAAACTGGGATGTGCCATCCCCAGGTGCTTGCCTCAGAGGCCCCTCCCTGTGGCAGCCAGTGGAAGGCATTATCAGTTGCCTCCTCCCCCAGGGATCCATTCCACTTGTATAGAGAACTCATTTCATCTGGTTCTCACCGAGCAGGGCCCGTATTGGCAGTGGCACCTTGTTACAATGAAGGACTGTCTATCGTATTACAGATAATGTGAGACAAACTGCATTTTCTGCTTCCTGTCAATATGCTTTGCTGAAGATAAGACCCAGGGAGTGTTCTTGATTTCTCAGGAACAGCAGTTTTTTTTTGTGTGTGTGCAAAATTCAACGTTTACTTATTATGCAAAATATGCTCTTGTTTTGCAACAATGGGTATGTTTCTAAATTGATCTTCTCAGAAGGCAGCAAAGGGCATTCATCAGGCTATTATATTTATTTTTTAAATCACTTTATTGGGGGCTCATACATTTTTTTTCACAATACATAAATAAACATGCTGTGTCAAGCACCCTCACATGTCCACTTCTATTATCGTTCTCCAATCATTCACCTTTTCCCTTGAGCCCCTAGTAACCGCTTTTCCATCCCTTCCCCTCTTCCCCTGCTCTCTCCTCCCCACCAACCCCCAATACTTTATACATTGTTATTGTTCTATCATATATTACACTGCCCGTCCTCTCTCCCAACCCACTTCTTTAATGTCCATCCTTCAGATATGAACTTATGTGTATATCCTTGCAGTTGGTTCCATCTCTCTACCCCATCTTCTCTCTACCCTTCCAGCATCTGCAATCTAACCATTGGCCCGAAGGGTCTCATCCATCCTGGTTTCCCCATATCTCCAGCTTCCCTCTATACTAGTGTGACTTCTCTAGTCCATCTGGATTTGTAGGGTAGAGTTGGGACCATGATGGTTGGGACTGGGGGTGGGTGTCGAGGAAGGCTTCGGGAACTAGACGAAAGTTTTATGCATCATCACTGTCCAGGTGCACCTTGACTGATCTGTCTTCTCCCTGTGTCTCCCCTGAAAAACGGGTGACTAATTACCCACCAGTGGGCCTTAGGACCCCACCATGCTCTCCCCCTCTTTGTAGTAATGTGATTTTTTGGTGCTCGATATCTGCTCCCTTTGGCCCCTCTTGATCATGCATGCTGGTGTGCTTCTTCCTTGTGGGCTTTGCTGTTTCTGCGCTGAATGGCGACTCGATTATCTTCAAGTCTTTGGGACTCCAGGCCTTCAATCATTTGGTAGCTGGGCACCATCGTTTCTTCTACTCTGTTTGCCTCTGTATCCATTTGTCTTCAGCGATATCAGGAGTCAATTAGTGCAATGATTTTGATTTTTGCTCTTTGATACCTGATTGTTTCAGCACTTTATGATCACACAGGCAAGTGAGCTTCTTTTATGGTGGGTTTTGTTGCTCCTGAGCTAGATGGCTGCTTGTTTATACTTAAGCCTTTAAGACCCCAGACGCTATATCTTTGATAGCTGGGCACCATCAGCTTTCTTCACCAATCTTGTTCAATCTTGTTCATGCATGTCCTCCGTGGGCATCTTGGGGGTGTGTGCACACAGTGACATATGTGTGTTTGTTTCCCCTGTTTGATATCTATTGCTTAGACCTTTCACCACTTTCACCACTGTCTGACCATGCTGGCTGTTGTGCTCCTTCTGTGTGGGTGTGGTCTTTTCTCAGGTAAATGGTCTATTTGTCTTCAGGCTTTCAAGACTCCACATATATCCTATGATGGCTGGGCACCATTAGCTTTCTTCACCACATTAGTTTGTGCAACCATTTTACTTCAGTGATCGTGTTGGGCCAGTGAGCCTCGAGGAATGCCAGATTCATAGAACAAAGTAGGAACAGCAGTTTTAAAGATCTTTTTTATTAAGGCAAGGGTGATTTTTGTTTGTTTTTAAATAGGAAGTACACCGAAGTAAATGAAACTAACTGCTAAATGCAAGGGAATTTAACTGCTAATCTTCAGGAATATGCCCCAGTATGAAGATGACAGAATATGACACTGCCCTTGTACATTGCATTCTGTATATATTGTTCTCATTGTTCTCTTGGGTTAGCGGGGCCCAGACTTTGAAGCAGCCCTGCTCAGCCACCCGCCATGGTTCACAAATAGTAGACATTCAAAACTTATTTCCTCGATTGTGGTTGTTTCTCTTTTCCACTTTCTTGGCTTTCTTATTTTAAAATTTAGTGTGACAACATGTACGTAATGAAAGTTTTGTCATTTTAACAACTTTTAGTGAATAATGCAGTGACAGCCACTGTATTCACCATGTGAAATCATCCTGTATTCTCCATGTGAAAACATCATCACTATCCATTTCCAACCCTTTTTGTCACCTCAAGCAGGAACTCAGTAACCTTTATGAAGTAAATTTCATTCTTCCCCACGTGTTCTCATAACATTTTATCTTGGGTAACCCCTTGTCTAAACATTTTGTGTCATTGTTTACTTACTGTCCCCCCAAAACCAGTTTTATTAGCATATAATCTACTTATCACAAACGCTACTAGTTCAACCACATCAAATGAGTTGTACAACTACCATCACAATCACTTTTAAACATTGATGTACTTATTTAGCTTATTCTAAGAAATAATGTTTAGCAAGTATAGTGGATAGATTTTATGTTTATGCATATGAATGCACACACACATACACATGGGCCTGTGTGAGGCCTTCAAATAGCTCAAGGGAAATGGAATGAAAAGACAGAGGAATTTCCCTGAAGTTTGGAAGCCTCCTGTATGCCATATGTCCATGCATGCAAGTATTTCTCATTTTTTGACAGTTTGCTTTGTGACACTTTGATTTTAGGTAAGACCTCAAGACCAAAAGAAATCTGAAGAGCATTTTTGTTTTTAGGGCAAAAAGTAAAAGCAGAATGCAGGGTCTGCTTTGTAACACGCCTTAAGTGGGCAGCACACATCCTGAGCTGTGCGAGCGGCACTGCCATGCTCTTTCTCGGATAACGAGGCTCAGCATCTCAGCATGAAGCCACTGATGACTGAACAGTGGTGCCTGGGAAGACCAGGCTTTCTACTCCCACGAAGGCTTATCATCTGACAAAAGCATAGGGGCAGTTCTGCTTTGTCCACTAGGGACACTATGAGTCATGGTTGACTTGATGGCAATGAGTGAACACTATGTTTTGATGTTTTGTTAGGTCTTTTACATTAATGGTATGATAGGTTAGATTAATTTTAGGGCCCCTCGCTTCTAACGATTTGATTCTGACTTCTGACAAGCCTATGGGATCTAATAGAATTACTTGTATGCATTTCTGAGACTGTTAACTCTTTATGGGAACAAAAAGTCTCATCTTTCTCCCATGAAGTGGCTGGTGGATTGGAACCCTGGACCTCTCGATGGGAGGGCACCTCAGGATAGCTGGGATCAATGTTCAGGGGAGTGGGACAGGATGCTGTAAGGTAGATTTTGGATGAGGTCCCCTGAAGAGGGAGGCAACCCTGTCAGACCCATGAGGTTTACTGATGGTAAGGGCAGAACAGGAGAGGGTAGACAGAATGGTCAAGTTTGGGGAAGTATAGGTGCATGCTTATTGGGGAGAGGGAAAGAAGGGCTGACTGTGAGGACAGGGAGGAGAGACCAAGGATGCTCTTGAGATTGTTCGGTAGGAAGGTCTTAGGTGGTGTACAGTGGAAAGCAGAATTGACCTGGGGGAGTCTGGGGCTTTCCTGGGAAACCAGTCCGGGGGCCAAGGAACACTGGAACAAAGAATCATGGATCTTTAGGGTGCATGCCATGCTCCAGAGGCTGCATTTATGGGACCCCAAATAGGGACTCCACTTGGTGAACTGGGCTCTACCCCAGACATGCTTGTAACTGGAGGACTTAAGCTGGAAGACAGCTAGACTAAGAACAGTGTACTGTTGGTTGGAGAACAAACAAGGTCTTGGTACATCAGCAACTTATATGCTATAGTAAGATGCATATCATTCTGGCTATCTCATGGTGACCATTGTGTTGTATTCTGCTTATGCTTATTTATAATAGGACACATCTCAGAAACTTGTTACCATTGGGACTCACCCTCTTAATGTTGTGTTATTTGCTTCTTTATTTAAAATTTTTTTTATTTGCTTCTATATTTTATGGCAAATAAAACCCAGTGATGTTGAACCTAAAAGATATAACAACTATTTGTTATAGCTCCTTGATATGATTGAACTATTGAATTATATCATATGTAAATTACTTGCTATGCTAGTCTGGGTAGACTAGAGAAACAAATTGAAAAATATTCATATGTATGTAATAAAGAGGTTTATATACAAGAGCAACTGAACATTGAAGAAATATCCCAACCCAATCCAGATCAAGTCCATACGACCAATATTAGCCAACGTCTGATACCAATCTATAAGGTTCTTTTCAGAGTCACTAAGCACATACAATGATACTGAATACAGGAAGATCACAAGTTACTTGGTTGGAAGTCTTCTGGATCCAGTGGCATTGTAAGCATCTCAGTGCCAGTGGGACTCTCTATGTGGCTTTTCTGGCCCCAGAGGTCTGCTTGCATCAGAGTAGGTCCACATGGCTTCTCAAGCTCCCACGGTATAGTATCATGTGTCTTGTCAGTAGAATGTCTCCAAGGGAATGAGCAGAGAGAGTTATCTTCTACCTTCAAGGAGGAAAATACAGGAATACCCAAAATCCTCAGGGGAAGGCCATACCCACACATTGACTATGACCTGATTGACAAACTAGATTCTACCCCTTCACTCTGAATTCTCTCAAGTCCCAAATTGACATCAGATCACGTAACTACCACACTTGGTAATGAACCAGTTGAGAATAAAATAAAATAAAAGCCTGAGAAACAAAAGCAAACTCTTGACTTTCTGGTTGGCAATGCAGTGAGTACCCACTCTGCCACAATATTTCCTGTATAAATTCTTGGTGATTGCTTTGCTTTTTTTTTTTTATGCCATTTCTCGCTCGTAGGAAACCCTATGCCCGTACTTGTGACTTACTCTCATAAGTAAAATATGAGCACATGTATAATAGGAATGGAGGCTCCCATGTCTCCCCATCACCCCCAAGCCCTGGTGGTGCTGTGGGGGAAGCTGTGGGTGTTAGTCAAAAGATGGGAGATTCCAGCACAGCCGTTGACCCAGAGGAAAAAGATTAGCAAATTTCCCTGTGAAAAGGTAAAGCATCAGAAACCTCATGGCACAGCTCTCTTCTGATATGAATCTGAATCCACGTAATGGCACTGGCTGCTGGTGGCAGGACCTTCAACCTAGGGTATGCCAGGTGATTTTTACTCAGTTCCACTTTTAAAGGAGAAAACTGAGGTTTAGGGTAAGGCATAAAATGGGCGGATAAAGATGCTGTTTGTATATGGACTAGTCTATGTAGTTCTCCTTAATGGTTCTGAAATGTCCTACGGGGCATTGATAGTGGCAGAACATTGAAAATATCAAAGGGACTCTTTCTCTCTCTGTCTCTCTTTCACACACACACACACACACACACACACACACACCACCATTCTAGAACTACTACAAGTAGTTATATGATCTCATTCATTCACTCATTTGCACATTTGTCTGTGCATTTGTTCAGGCAAAAAAAAGCATACTCAGTATCGACTCTGTACTATACAAGGATGAAATACAAGGATGAATACAAGGATGAAAAAGTGGAGTTCCTTTTCCTTGGGAGGCTCAGTCTGTAACGTAAGAAATGGGACAATAAATTAACTCGCACATTTTTTTTGTGGGCCTCACTGACCTCTGGTGGTTGTGGGAGCCACCCAGTGCTGCTCCTGAGAGTTGCTGCTGGATTTGAACCGCCAAGCCTGCGGGCCACAGTCCCACACTCAACCACTTTGGCCACCGGGACTCAGCCCAACTCGCACATTTTGATGGCAAGTGTGCTAACTACAACTGTGAATCCAACACCCTGTGAGGACCCAGGAGAGGGTATCTGGCTCTCTCTCTCTCTCTCTCTCTCTCTCTCTCTCTCTCTCTCTCTCTCTTTCTCTCTCCCTGGGGATGTGAGGCTATGCTAATCATAGGGTCAGGCTTCCATGGGAATACTAAACTAAAAAAAAGGTAAATGCCCCAACAACCTCACTTTAGAGTCCAGCCTTTACTTCACAAGAAATCATTTATTGTGAAGATGAATGCTCCATCTTCTCCCCTAGTTGACATTGAAGGGAATTATCTCAGAAAACCCTTTTATTACCTATCATCCCAGCATGGATTTCTGGGCTAGTAGATAGATCCTAAAGATCCTATTCTGTTCTTATATTGCTCACTGGGAAGGTTGAGCCAGTGACTCCTTTTACCATGTGTCTAAAGAAGAAATGAAATGCACGCACAGAGATGTTTCTTCAAGGAGGATTATTGAGTTATTGCTTAGAATACAATAGGATGAACATGTCCTAAATATTCATAATCAGGACATGGGCTAGCTACTTTCTAAAATACATCACAATATAATACCCAAATGTCCTTTTAAAAGGGCAAGTACACTAGAGGAGAAAAAGTGATCACACCACATAAAGTAAAACATAAGTTATACAAAGTAAGTATCATATGATCTTGTGTTTGTTATGACACATGTGGGCTATTTCGTGTCTGTTCTGGCTGAGTTCCAAACTGTGAATGGAGGGTCTTGTGCAGGAGGCCATCCGTGAGGGGCCTAGGAGGGGCTTTAACCTCCTCATGGAATGACATCTGTGTTTGATGTAACTTTTTTTCATAAACATTGAAAAATACTAAAGACATATTCAGTTATGAAGATAAGAAAACTGAACTTTGCTTAGCAGAAGGAAACTAGGTTGTACACAAGCTCCTGGGGTCTGGTTCCTTCCTTGTAGTTCTAAATGACTCAATGAGTGGGCATGAGTGAACCCACCATCTTCCTCCTCCAACCCCAAACTTCTCTTCTGCTCTTCCCCATTTTTCCATCTTGGCATATCACTGGGTGTGTGTGTGTGTGTGTGTGTGTGTGTGTGTGTGTGTAATATTTTTATTATTATTTTGTCCTTCATATTCAACCAAGTGTCAGGTATCTTTCTTGAATTTTTATCTTTTTTTTTCATTTATTGCATTCTTTTGGTCTAGCCTATTGGCATTATTTAGTTCTCTCACTTTACTCTCTTTCAGCCAGTATACATTTATCCTGGCAGAAGACTAGTCCTGCTAAAGGAAAAAGCTAACAGTTTGTGTTCAAAGGCATTAAATTATTTCCCATTCCTCATGGAATGAACAAGTTTTTTTTGTTTGTTTGTTTGGTTTTTTCCCCAAAGCCCTACATGAGGCTTGTTTTGCCTTCCAGGCTATATTTTAATGCTTTTCTCCAGAGTTTCTTCTATATAAATCCAACACAATGAATCATGGTGGCATAGTGGTTAAGGGCTTGGCTGCTAACCAGGTGTTAGCACTTTGGTGAGAGACAGGCCTGGTGAGCAGCATACATACAGACTGCAGGCAACACAATCCCATGGAGCAGTGCTTCTCTATCAGATGGTATTGTCATGTGACAGTTGCAGTCAACTTGATGGTGCTTGACAACAACCAGAACAAACATAGCATTGTCTATGCTATAGTGATTATAGTTCCCCTAATATATTTTTCTCTTATTCAGCAACATTTTACAATATGTCTTGGGGTATGTGTACCTGTCTTTGTGCTAAGCACTAAAAATACAAAAGTGAAGAAAGCCCAAGCAATGTTTAAGCAGACCAAAAAAGTAATTTCTTATTGTTTGTGTATTTGGTAAGCAGCCTGGAGTCTAACCCACTATACCACCAGGACTTCTATGTTTGTGTATTTGAGATGAATTTCTTTGTCACTAAAAGTTCCAAGTCTATTTCAGTATTACTTTTCTTCTTTTTTAGTTACTCAGTCCACTATTTAGGTTTGAGGGACAAGGACTCTGAAGGGATTTTAAAAAAAGAAACATACTATATACATTTATACAGCCCCTCTCAAGAAATTGAAACAACAATATCCTCTTAACCCCAACTTTTACATGACTGGTGGGACTGTAGAATTGTACAGCCATTATGGACATCAGCAGCTCACTTCTTTAAGTGAATGCAAATACAATTACCTTATGGTCTAGCAATCCCTCTTCTGCGGATATACCATAATGAAATAAAGAATACAATACTATCAGACATATATACAACTATGTTTATTGCAGCAATCTCCATAATAGCAAAACCATGGAAACAACCAAAAACTCCAATTATAGAAGAATGGATAAACAAACTCCAGTGAATTCATACTATATAATATTATGCATCAATAAAAAACCATTGACAACTCTCTTAATCATTGCAAGACATGGATAAAGCTAGAGAACATCATGCTTAGCAAATACAGTTTATCTTATAAAGATAAATATATAGTAACACCGTTACAAGAGAATATGATTTATGCATCAGTAGATAATACTTTGATGACTAGGATAAAGCCCGGGATGGGGACAGGAACAGGGAGAGGGGAGGGATAGGTTATTTATGAGGGGGAGGGGAAGGAGGGGGTGGGGGAGAAAAATGACATGGAAAGTATCTTCTGTTTGTGAAAAACATGGGGATAAGAAACAGACTAATGGGTGCTGACAGGGAAGGAGGCAGGAAAGGCGTGCTAGGCCAACCCTGGCTAAGAACCTGTTGGTTAAAGCAGACCTGAAGAATACAAGACTCAAGCCCTGGGCTGAGTTGGGCGAACAGTTCTAGAGAGATAGAACATCAAGTTGGACTATGTATAAAGACTCCAAACCCAGAATGAACTTTGCTGCCCAAGGATATGAAATAAGACCTTGGCTGGAGGAAGGAAACCTAGTGGAAGCTGATGTTGGAGAAGTGGGGGTCCTAAAAGCCCTTAAAAGTTACATAATGGATTTGGATTTTATGCTAGTGTTATAGCACACTGTTGGAGGGCTTTACTCAGGGAAGTGGGCTTAAAACCCAGCTTTATACCTTTCTGCATTCTCCTCAGTGCCTGCATGTAATTGTTGCTCAGTAAGTACTTGTTGCATTATTGAATCCTGAGGCTGTGATTGATTACGGAATTAGCCACACTTCAGCAGGGGATGAATTTAGTCTTTATCAGTTTTTATCCAGCATGCTAGATAAGTTCATAAAAAGGTAACTTTCTTGGTAATCTCCTATTTTCAGTTCATTAATCACATACTGAATGATGGCTCTGGTTTTGCTTTAAGAAACTGAGAAATGATCTCTTTAAGTATTCAGGATGTTTGAACTTCCATTTAAATTCCGTTGAGTGGTTTTAGAAATCTGTTTCTTTACCAAAAGTAGTTTGATTTTTGGACATAAGAAGTCAAGCAGGTGTGGTGGTCATCTGAGTCACAAAATACATTGTTCTTAAAAGTTGAGCACGTCCATGGCTCATGGCAACTTATTTTTTACAGTAGCAAAAGCCACAGTGACTGTTGAGTCGATTCTCACTCTCAAGGACCTCTGAGTCAGAGTAGAACAGGCTTCTGAGTTTATCAGTGACATATTTTTCAAATGTAGATCAGCAGGCATTTCATTTAGGTGGACTCAAAATTCCACCCTTCTTGCTAGCAAGCAAGCATGTTAATCATGTGTGGTATGCAGGAAGTTTGGAAGAAACAAATGAGGAAAATGAGGACAGAGTCCTTTTCCAAAGCCATCCAGTTAATTAGCATACAGATTTACTAGACCACTACCATTCTCTACCATGTGACTACTCTCTTTTTACCGGCTCTCTCTCTCTCTCTCTCTCTCTCTCTCTCTCTCTCCCGGTTTTTAATGAATCCAGTCCAATATAGAAAAATTACTAAGAAATATGTGTACCCTACCCTTTTACTATAGACTATTTGGTAACTTAATGGTTTTTTTTAAGCGTAATTGAAACATTTTCTCCTGATTACTTCATGGTAGGAGCCCTTGCGGCACTCTCACTGGACACTGGACTGCTAAATACAGGATCAGTGGTTCATATTCACTGTTGCTCCTCTGGAAAAAAGATGAGGCTGTCTGCATCTATGATGCTTTAGACCCACAAAAACACAATAGAGGGTTGCTATGATTTGGAGTAAGTTTCATAGCAGTAGGTTTGGTTTTTTTTAAGTTTTATTTTTTTTTGACAGCATTATATATTAGTGATACTCATGGGAAATTTCTTGGTTGCAAGTGACTGGAATGAAGTTCACAAAAGAAAGAGAACTTCAGGCTGAGCCCTGGTGTTCTAGTGGTTGTGTGCAGGACTGCAGCCTACAGGATTGATGGTTCAAATCCAGCAGCAGCTCTCCAGGAGCAAGACTGGGCTTCCTACTTACACCGGGACAGTGATGCCACAAAAAGAGAGAGAGCGAGAGAGAGAGAGAGAGAGAGAGAGAGAGAGAGAGAGAGAGTGAGTCTGGCTCTGGTTTCTGGTCCCAACAACTCCTATTTGTTTGGCAGCAATCCATACTCAAAAGATGAGGAGGGCACTCTCTCAAAAGAAAGAAAGGGCACTGGCAGATAAAATATTACTTCTTAGGAAAATCTATATACAATAGTGATCATACTGCTAGGAGTTCTGACTGTGAAGTGTGTTCTGTATTGGGCTGCTGACCTTGAGGCCAGAAGTTCAAAAGCCACACTAAGGAAGAAAGATGAAGAGTTTTATTCCCGTCAAGAGTTACAGTCTCCCAAACCTCCAGGGACAGTTCTCTTCAGTCCTTGGGGGCACTGAGAGACAGAATCAACTCAATGATCTTGAGTGTTTGTGTAATATTTTGAGAAGTCCAGGGAACACAGTGGTTGGATGCTTGGCTTCTAACCATAAGACTTGAACTCATCTATCTCTAAAAATGACAACCCAGGAAACCTCTGGGGATTTCTACACTGTTGTAAGGGGTGGCAGTGAGTTGGAATTGACTCAAGTGCACATGCCACTTTCCAGTAGTACTTTGGTCTTCTCAAAACACTTCCGTGAATATTCTCTCATTTCATCATCACAACAGTCCAGTGAATATCCAGGCATGACAAGAAGTGTAGTAAGTTGGCTAGGTGTTTTGGTGACAAGGAGATAAATAAAAGATCAAAAGGAGACAAGGCTAGTCACTGCCAGTGGTAGCAGATCTGATCAGCAATAGCTGAGGTGAATGGAGATGGCTAAATCCTGAATGCATGCCATTAGCCACTTTTTAAATTTTTCTATTTTATACATTCTCAATTATAGCAACTCATCAATTGTGTATTGGAATCTTAGAAGCGGTCGACATTCTTTTGTAATTGAGTCTAGGAAATAAGTAGACAATCAAAAGAAGTAACATATTATTGGGATTTTTCCCCCTAAGTGATGCATTTATGCATTGATTTCTTTAATAAACATTTTTAATGTCTATTATTTTCTAAGCAGGGTGCTGAACATTAAGGAGTCAATGATAAATAGGGCATAGTCATTGCTCAGGAGAGGCCTGCAGATAGTTGGGAGACAGATACATAAACAGATGATTATAGCACTATGATAATTGCTAATGAAGCTTCTCCTAAGTAGTATGAGGTACAAAAAGCAGAGAGGTGTTTTTTTTTTGGGGGGGGGGCATTTGAAGAAAACTTCCTGAAGGATACCACATTTGTGTTGCCTTGAAGACTATTTAAGATTTGCCAACTTGTTCCATGTCACTGGCTTAGTGTATGGATGTTACTGTAAACAAAGAGAAGGCCATGTGTAAAAGGACATGGGAGGGCAGATGCCAGCCAATGATGGGGGTGGGGAGGGATTGTGGTGTCTACATACCACTGGGATTAGTGTGTTGCTGCTTCTTCATGCCATAGTCTGTTTTGCAAAAGCCTGCCTTTGTACTGTTGCAAAGTGAGGAGATTAGTTTGAAGACTGAGGTGCATCTATTACAAGCTTTGGTATTTTCACTCACCTTATATGTACGTGAAAGTTGGACACTGAATAAGGAAGACTGAAGAAAAATCCATGCAGCTGAACTGTGGTGCTGGAGAACATTGAAAAGTACCCCACAGAATGCCAAGAGAGCCAATAGATCTGCCTTGATGAAAGTACAGGCAGAATGCCCCATAGAAGCCAGGAGGGTGATACTGCTTTTCGCATCCTTTGGACATAGTGTCAGGAGAGGCCAGACCATGCAGAAAAACGTCATGTTTAATAAGGTGGAGGGGCGATTAAACGAGGGCAGTCCACCTGGAGACAAATTGACACAGCGGTTACGACAGCGGGCCCAAGCACAGGGACAGTTGTGAGGATGACAGAGGACTGGACAGAGTGTTGTTGCAATGGCAACAAGGAACAGCGCACTATACTTGAGTCAACATTGGGCTTTTTTCATCTTTCTTTTCATTTTATTTGACATTTCCCTTAAAATGAACTGGTGAAAATAGACACCGTGAGGAACTGTGTGTCACATCACGGAATGTTGGGTTCTACCATCACAGTATCTTAGGGCATGCAAGATAATGTGTGCTTTGGGAAGTGTAGCCTTTAGCTTCGTTTCAGTATTGCTGTGACAGGAAGCTTTGATGACAACTTTGAGGCCTTTTGTATTGATTTGAACATGAAATCTGCAGCGTGACTTAGATTCTAGGCTACTAATCCAGAGCTCCACAGTTCAAACACACGGGCTGCTCCTTGGGAGAATGATGAGGCGGCCTACCCCTGCGAAGATGTACAATTGCAGACACTCTATTTAGGGTAAAGTGAACAGATTTTAAGCAAGCCACCATTGACCAGGGCGGGGTGGGGGGGTTTCTTGATTAAAAATTTGGTCTATATGGAGCAACAAAACTGTTGATAGAATGCAAACATAGTATTGTAATATAGTTATTTAATTTTAAAATGCCATGGGATGTGGGACAAATAGCTAAAAAGTGGGAAGTCTGGTCACTTTAATTTAGGGATGCTACAATTTGAAATAAATTGAATGTCAATGCATATTTTTTGGTAACAATTTTTCCATTAGAAGAAAGAGCAGAAATCAAAGACTAAGGGTTTTTCTGTGTTCCCAATAAATTGATGAATTCTCTGAGGGCAGTACCTGTTTTTTTAGCCACATTAATGTCTTCATGTCATGCATATTTCTTTGGTCAAAGGTTTGTATATATATTGTTTTTGTGTTTTGTTTTGTTTTAGATTCCCACCCTTAATGCTTTCGAATTATCAATGTAGAACAATACAAAGGAGAGCCTGTTTTTATCCAAGGACAGTGTGCCTCACAAATAGTCCACACCTGTCTGTCATTGATGACTGCATGTTTCTGTGATGCTGAACAGGTGTCAATGGAGAATTTAGACTAAGATGCACAAGGGACAAAGACCTGGAATTCTACTTCTGAAAATCAATCCACGAAAAACCTGTGAGTCACAAAGTTCCTACCTGCAACTGGTCACTGAGATAACCCAGGGCAGAACCCAACAGCATTTTCTGTGGCTGTGCCTGGGGCCCTCAGGGGTAGTTGGTGTATACTCCAAGACAGCTTTAGGCAAGACCCGACACATCAGTGTGATTGGAAGTTTTTTGAGACTTACTTGACTAGGAGGTTAATACTGAACATGAAGATAAATCACCACAGTGATTTAGAGCTAGAGCAATTGATCTCTATATTGTGTTAATCTACTAGAGAAACAAACTTCATCAACACTCATATTTTATATAAGAAAGTTTTATATAAAGGGTAATTGTACATTAGCATCCCAATCCAGTCCAATTCAAGTCTGTAATTCTGACACTAGTTCATATGTCTGACATTGATCTTCAAAGTCCTCCTCAAACTCACAAAGTATACACATTGATGCTGACTGCAGGAGAAAAGATGAATCAGTGAGCATGTAAGCATCTCCATGCTGGCAGAGGTCTCCACATGGCTGCTCCAGCACCCAGGGCTGCATCAAGGAAGGTCCATGTGACTTCTCCTCAGGAAAGTCTCACAGGAAGTGAGCATTGCCAACTGAAGCAGAGAACTTGCTAAGGTGGCCCCCCACTGGTCTGACTATCTGAGAGCAAGAGACCAGACAGGCGAGGCTCACCTCACCATGTATCTCTCTACCACTTCAGTTCATCCCACGTGTGGTCTTCAACCAGGTGGCACAATAAACCTTAACTGTCACACATATTATCCCTCTTTTCAGGTGATCTCTTTGTCTTCTGACTGCATCTTACAGTATTTTCTCTGTACTAGACGGCAAACTTCTTGAGGACAGAGCCCTTTTTAGTTTTTTCAATATCTGAGTAGAATATCTACTACATAATTTAATGTAATGTGTGCCAGATATTATTCTAAATGCTTTACAAGTTTTCAGTGCTCACAAAAACCTATGAGATGGAGCTTCAAAGACAATATATATAAACTGCTTAAACTTAGATAGTTAATAAGATACAGTGCTGCTATTCAAATGTACTCTCACTTCTAAGCTCATGTTTTTATCAACTCTGTTCTGCTCCCCTCTACTGCTGTAATAACTATGTGCTGAATGAATAATAATTATTGCTTTATAGCTACTGTGAAACTTTCACATCCATTATCTCATTAGATTCTCATTAAAATAAAAATAGACAGGCTACTACCACCTGTTTCTCTGTTTTAGAAATGAGTGGACAGACTCAGAATGGTTAAATTTATTTATTCACTTATTTAATACTCCATTTATTACATAAATATTTGTTGGTTAATCAATTAACTGTCAAGCCTGGTCTAGACACAAGGAAATGCCTACAAGCAGAGGGAAGAGTTTGTTACCTCATGGAATGTAGGATGTTATGGGGAACATATTACCTGTGCTATGTCTGCTCCAAAAGAGAAGGGGAGTGTTTTGTAAGAGCAGGTAAGAAGGCGCCTCTGTAATATGGGACCATCATCTGTCCATCCGTTTGTTGTCTAGGCTGGCTTGGGTGTTGCTATGGTTTTGAAAATTATAGAACCAGATGTCCTGATACCAGCAAGATCAAACGTGGTGCACAGGTTTAATGAAACTTCCAGCTTAAGACATACTAGCAAAATCCTTATGAAAATTTGCCAAAGAGAACATGAAAGATCAGAATGTAATATTTTTTTCACTTTGTCTTTGTAATTTTATTTCTTTTTTTAATTAAAAATCATTTTATTAGGGGCTCGTACATCATTTTTCCAATACGTAAATAAACATACTGTGACAAGAACCCTCGCACGTTGGCTGCCATCATCATTCTCCAAACATCCACCCTTTCCCCCAGCCACTGGTGTTGGTTCCTCCAACCCCTCCCCTGTTCCCCTGCTTTCCCTCCCCCATCAACACTCAATAATTTATAAATTGTTGTTATTCTGTCATATCTTACCCTGCCTGACTCCCTTAACCTCCCTTAACCCACTCCCCCCTGCCTGTCCTCCAGACAGGTCATATGTAGATCCTTGCAGTCGGTTCCGTGTCCACCCCATCTTCTCTCCACCCGTCCAGTAGTTCCAATCTAAAAGGGAAGTCACCGGCCCGAGGGGGCTCATCCATCCTAACTTCCCTATATCTCCAGCCCTATATCTCCACTAGTGTACCTTCTCCAGTCCATCTTGATGTGCAAGGTAGAATTGGGATCATGATGGTTGGGGGGTCCGGAGACCTCAGGAACTAGAGGAAACTTGTATGCATCATCACTGCCTGGCTGCACTCTGACTAGTCTGTCTCCTTCCCGTGGCTCCCCTGTAAAGGGGTGGCCAATTACCCACCAGTGGGCCTTAGGTTCTCACCCTGCCCCTCCCCTCACTCGTAATGAAGTGATTCCTGTTCTTTGATGCTCATGATTTGCTCCCTTTGTCCCATACTTGCTGGTGTGCTTCTTCCCTGTGGACTTTGCTGTCTCCATGCTGAATGGCCACTCAGTTATCTTCAAGTCTTTGAGACTCTAAGACATTCAATCATTTGGTAGCTGGGCACCATCTTCTTTTCTACTCTGTTTGCCTCTGTATCCATTTGTCTTCAGCGATATCAGGAGTTAATTGGTCCATTGATTTTGATTTTCGTTCTTTGATGCCTGATGCCTGATGGTTTCAGCACCTCATGATCACACAGGCAAGGGAACTTCTTTTATGGTGGGTTTTGTTGCTCCTGCGCTAGATGGCTGCTTGTTTATGCTCAAGCCTTTAAGACCCCAGATGCTATATCTTTTGATAGCTGGGCACCATCAGCTCTCTTCACCACTCTTGCTCATGCTCCCACATGTCCTCAGTAGGCACCTTGGGGGTGTGTGCACACAGTGATATGTGTTCCCCCCCCCCCCCGCCCCCGTTTGATGTCTATTGCCTAGACCTTTCACCACCGTGTGGCCGTGCTGGCTGTTGTGCTTCTTCTCTGTGGGTGTGGTCTCTTCTCAAGTGGATGGTCTATTGTTTATCTTTAGGCTTTTAAGACTCCAGATGATATATCCTTTGATGGCTGAGCTCCATGGTCTTTCTTCACCACATTTGCTTATGCACTCATTTTACTTCAGTGATCATGTTGGGCCAGTGAGCCACAAGGAATATTAGATTCATAGAGCAAAGTCTTCTTGCATTGAGGGACCACCAGGGTGAGGGCCCACGGTTCACCTGCTGCCCTAATATTTGGCCTATAGATATGTTCTTAAAGTTATTCCCACCTTATAACAGATAGTTGTATCTATGTACGGACATACCTATGTTAGACCTCTGCAAGTGCCCTTTGCCTTCTAGCTCTTTCCTCTATTTCCTTCCGTCTCCCTCCTGTCCCACCATCTTCTTCCACCTTCATTAGCGTTTCAGTGTTTCCTCATAGATTCATAATATTTTAAATAGGTCTGGGAGATGATCTCCACCTGTGCACACTTCTCCAGAACCCACAGGTGGGAAGACATTAAAAATAGTGGCCATAGCAAGAGACTTGAGGGTGGCACAGATTTGGACATTGCTTCATTCTGCCGTGAATATGGTGAATGAGAGTCAAAGTGAATGCAGTTAACCTGGAAAATGGCAATAGTACCAACTAGTCTGGGGTATAACAGCAGACTTTTTTTTTCCCCCGTGGTATTTTCAGTTGTTGATAGTAGAGATGCTGTTTAAAGAGCTAAACATTTTGTTCACATTACTGAAACAAATTTCTATGGATGAGCAAAAGATTCTAGACTTGGAGTAGCCATCTATATGATGTTATTAAAAATGAGTTGGATTTACTCTTCATCCCCTTGGTGGCAAAAATGACCTTAAACAACAGTATGCTTTCATTTTTCTTATTGTAGATCTGAGTGTAAAGAGAATAATTCTTTACTGATAGCTCTCAAAAGACTGCCTCTTGGGACCTTGACTCTGTATAGAAAATTTGTCTAACATTACTACAGCCAGTGGTTCAGGGTTTTCAATGGACTGTTTTGGATCATTTGCCTACTTATCCTGCTTGGAAGGAAATTGAAGTTCATCCTGAAACAGAACATTTTCCTAGAAAGCGGAATAGCAGCTCTTCTCAACAACATCTAGTAGTAAAATAAATTCTTATGTTATAAACAATGTATTTCTAAACGTTACTACACTGTGCAAACTCATGCCCTCAAAGCCATAGAACTTACAAGAAAAATGGGGCTAGAAATATACATAGCACTTAAGTCTCTCCTGTAACATCAGAGTCAGAAGATTGTAGTCATCCCAGATGCAGGGGTGCCTTATATGTAATTGAGCAAAATGTTGTTATGTATGGTAGCATTTTCATGATCCTCAAGCCCTTTGTGGCTACTGTGTCTATTCTGGCAATCCATCTCATTGAGTATTTCTATGACTCAAACATTTGGTGTTTCTACATTACCAAACATGTTGTTGTGTAGGGTTGGCCTTTTCTTGTGTCAGCTCTAAATGAGCTTCTGGTTTTGTTTCTTCTAAGAGTGCATTGTTTGTTTTTCTAAAAGTCCATGATATCTGCACGGTTCTGTGCCAACTCCCCAATTTGCATGCACTGCTGCTACTTTCATTTTCCCTGTCTCCATTTCTCATGCACAGAGGCAATTGAAAAGACCAGGGGTTAAATCAGGTGTACCTAGTGAACGAAATGACAACTTTACTTTTTAGAACTTTAAAAATAAGTCTTTTCTAGCAATTCAATCAATACGGCATCTTGTTCGATTTCTAGGTTGATTATTCCATGAACATTGATTACTAAAGTTGGTAGAATGAAATTACTGACAAATTCCATATCTTCCTCATTTATCTTGTTATTTCTAAACAGTCCATTTGGTATTATCTTTGTTTTCTCTTTGTTCAGGTACAGAACAAAAGCTAAATGAAAACAGTACCACATTTATATCCACAAATAGTTGAATAAATATGGCACCAGTCCCACAGAACTGTCGGTTTGTTGTATTCTGATGATTTGTGTTGCTGCTGAAATTATTTCAAATACTACCAGGTCACCTATGGTGAAGAGGAGTCAGTGGAACTTCCATACCAAGAACAGATTAGTTCTTAATGCTATTCCCACCCTCATCATCATGACTCCGGTTCTACCTTACAAATCTAGCTAGACTGTATCATGTACACTGAAAACATGGAATCCAGAACGGATAAACCCCTCAGGAAAAGTAATGCGAGTAGCAATACCACGAGGGTAGGGGAAAGGTGAGGGTGTAGGGGGGTAAGAAGGAGGGAGTGACTACAATGATAGATGTCACACCCAAGGGGATGAAGAACAGAAATGTGGGCAAAGGGAAACAGTGGATTTTGTAAGACATTAAATAATAATAATTTATAATTTTATCAAGGGTTAACAAGTGTGAGACGGTGGTGGAGGTGGGGGGGAGTTGATATTAAGCACTCAATAGAAAGAAAATGTTTTAAAAATGATGATGGCAATATATGTACAAAAATGTTTGATACAAATGATGTATGGATTGCTATTGGAACTGTAAGAGCCTCCAATAAAATGGCTTATTAAATAAAAATGGAAAACTATGGCATCAGAATTGGAGATGCCTCCTTAAAAATCTGCAATATGCAGGTAGCACAATCTTGTTTGTTGAAAAAGAAAATAACTTTAAGCATTGATGATCAAATGTTATAATCATTTGTGGATTGCAGAACACTGTAAAGAAAACAAAGATTCACATAACTGGACCCATAGGAAATATGATAAGTAGAGAAAATATTGAAGGGAGTGATTTCACTGTTCCTGGATCCACTATCAACACTCATCATATTAGTATCCAATAAGGCAAGGTACTTGTTGCATCAGAAAAGTCTGCTACACAAGATATCTTTGAAATGTTAAATGAAGTATGTCTTTGAGGACTATGGTGAACCCGACTCAAGCCATGGTATTCTTAATCATTTTATGTGCATGTAAAAGGCATATGATGAAAGACACCCGATGGCTTTGAATTATGATGGTGAAGAATATTGAAAGTACTATGGAGTTCCTCACATGAAGAACAAACATGTCTGTCTATCAGAATATCTAGTCAGAGTGCTCCTTAGAATAAAGGATGATGATTAAAGACCGGATTTTTTTTTTAACCAACTTACCCAAGAGTCTGGGTATTTTTTTGGCTTTTGGTTTTTTTTTTTTCATTAAATCATAAGTGAATTTTTTTTGTATTAAACCATATACACGAGTAAACTCTGGATCTGTCCGCAAAGTATTAAGTACTTCATACATGCTGTCAAAACACAATGCTCCGTGTGTTAATAAGGATTCTCTAGAGAAACAAAATGAGGGACACTTATATATGTGTAAAACAGAAGTTATATGAAAGATTAATTGTATAAGAAAACATCTCAACCCCATCCACATTGAGTCCATAAGTACGATATTAGCCCAAAGTGTGATACTAGTCCATTAATCCTTATTCAGACTCACACAGCCACATGAAATTATGCAGAATGAAGGAAGATCACAGGCCAGTGGGTGCAAATTTTAATAGACCAGTGGCAGTGGACACATCTCCAGTGTAGCTCAATTAGTTGATCAACAGGACAGGGAAGCAGCAAGAATCCCGGCTTCTAGAGAACCTCTTTTCTCAATTTCCCTCCAATCAAGGTGCAGCTTGATTGGCAGGTCAAACTCTCCCCTTGTGTTTCTACAGTACCCATGTTGGCACCAAAAAACCCTAACTATCCCACTTCGTAAAATGGGAAAGTGAAGAGAAAAAGAAACACCTTTAAGAAGAAGGATTGACCCAGTGGCTGCATTGATATTGCAACTATAACAATGATTGTGAGGATGATGCAGGACCAGTCAGTGTTCAGTTCTGTTGTTCAAAGCATTGCTTTGACTAAGAGACTTACCCTGAAGATTGCTTGTGGAATTGTACAATGTACCGATTCCTCCTTGTGCAGTACTGTGAAAAGGTGGACGGAGGGTTGATGGATTTTGTAATTTTTCTGAGCCTTAAATGTTGGAACATGTTTTCTTTCTGCCTTTGAGACCTATGCCTTTTAAACCATGTATTTCTATTTGATGCCTACTTCAGTAAGTTGAAAATGTGGCCAATAGATAGATTTCTTCAATTAATTACTATATACCTGCTAGATGTTCTTTTGCAAGAAGTGCACTGAAGACTCTTGAAATTATAGATATGTTTGAAAGCACAAGCCAGTAGTAACACTCACATGTGGCACTGATTTAGGATTGGCATTTTCTGTTTAAGGTGTTTTTTTTTATAGACAGTGCTTTCTCTTTGTGAAAAAAAAGTTCCTGAATTTTTGCTTTGAGTTATTCAATCCATATACTGAGCATATCTTCCAGTTTAGAACATGTAGACCATGTTTACATTGGATTAACAGGATATGAAGTTTTAGCTTTAGATATTTATTTAATTTCCTGGCATTGTTGCTTATGGTCTGCTTTGAGCAAGTTAATCAGGAGATACCACATGATTTCTTTTAAAATACTTAATTATCTTAAGCTGTTCAAGGCATAGATTATTATAAGGTTAATATTTATATTTTGGCCATTTAAGGCATTTATTTGTTGGGGGTTGCTTTTAAAATAATTTTATTGAGGACTCATACAACTCATCACAATCTGTACATATATCCATTGTATACAAAGCACACTTGTACATTTGTTGCCATCATTCTTCAATAAACACTTTCTTTCTACTTAAGTCATTGGTATTATTAGCTCTTAATTTTTTCACTCCCTCTAACCCCTCCCTCATGGACCCTGAATAATTCAGAAATTATTATTATTTTGTCATATTGTACACTCTCTGATGTCTTCCTTTGCCCACTTCCCTGTTGTCTGTACTCCAGGTAGGAGGTTATATGTAGATCCTTGAAATTGATTCCCCCTTTCTACTCCACCTTTTGTCCACCCTTTCAGTATGCCACTCTCACTACTGCTTGTAAAGGGATCATATGTTCCGTAGTCCCCCTGTTTCTGGTTTCTATCTGTATCAGTATACATACTCTGGTGTAATCTAATTTGTAAGGTAGAATTCAGATCATGATCGTGGTGGGGAGGAAGTATTTAAGAATTAGAGGAAAGTTGCATATTATATTGTTGCTGCACTGTATGTACCCTGACTGGCTCATCTACTCCCCATGACCCTTCTGCAAGGGATGTCACTTCCCCTGGAGTTGGACTTTGGATCCCCAGTGTGTATTCCCTCTCTTTTATAATCACATAATTTTTAGTTTGTTGATGCCTGATACCTGATCCCGTCAATAACTTGTGGTCATACAGGCTGGTGTGCTTCTTCCGTTTTAGGCCTTGGTTGCTTCTGAGCTAGATGCCTGCTTGTTTACCTTCAAGCCTTTAAGACTCCAGGCTGTATATTTTGATAGCCAAGCACCATCATCTTTCTTCACCACCTTTGCTTATGCACACATTTGTTTTCAGCTATCATATATCAGGAAGGTGGGTACACAATGATATGATTTTTGTTCTTTGATGACTGCTAACTGATTCCATTGACCCCCTCAGGGTCACACAGGCTGGTGTGCTTCTTCCATATGGACTTTGTTGCTTCTGAGTTAGATGGTTGCTTGTTTACTTTCAAGTCTTTAAGACTGCAAATGCTATAACTCAGATAGCTGGGCACCATGAGCTTTCTTCCCCACACGTTTTCAGTGATTGTGTCGGGAAGATGTGCATCAAGAAATGTAAGACATTATTTAAACTGCCTCAGGAACAATTTTGCTTTGCCTTTGCTTCCAGACTCATGGGCAGATTAAAGTTCGTTTATACTAATTTGTAATCAGGTTCTCCTATTGGATAACTATTTCTCTTCACTCTGTCTGATCCAGTGGCACTAGAGATATGAACATCTTCTTAAGAACTAAAGAATTGCACTAGTAGAAGTGTTACTTTATGCTTTTGACACTCACCTCCTATAAAACAGCTGAAACCTTCAAATTTAAATTTTGACACCATTGCGGATTGCTTAAATAAATTCCCGGAGACATTGAAAACAATTCTGGAAGAAGAGTTCTTAGCATCAATTGGATTTTGTGGACAAAATTTCACTGCTAACCTTTATGAATCAACTTTTCTGATTTCCATTGCATTGTATGTTAACTATTCATATCTTATTCCTGTTTTGAAAAATCAAATTCACAAAAAATAAGCAATACCTCTATTTTCCATCTTTTTCTTTTTTAGTTTACCATCAGTTTTTTTGGGGGGGGATGGACATCACTGCCCTCTGGTGATTGTGGGAACTACCCAGCCTTGCTCCTGGAGAGCTGCTGCTGGATTTGAACCACCAAGCCCATGGGCCGCAGTCCCCCAACATCCACTACACCACCGGGGCTCAGCCCTCAGTTTTTTAAAAAAAATTTTTTAGTCAGTTTTTTTTTAACACAATGAGTTCCCATTTTATGGGACCAGTAGTTTGCTAGCGAATCAGTGATGTTTTACTTTCAATAAATTGCTTTTGAAGCTTTCGTGCTATGAGTCATTTGTCTAACTCATTGTTATTTAAGTATTTTGTTAGCACATACAATTACATTTAAGTCAAACTGTCTTTGGTGGGATGAGTGACATTTTCCTTTTTGTTCCCCTCTTAGACTTTCTAAAAGGTCAGCATATCATACACCCTATAGAATTTTCAATTATTGATCTCAACAATTTCTGTGTTATATTTTTGGTCTCCTTTTTGCGCTTATTAACACAGTTGAGGGTCATTCCACACCACTTTCAAAGACAGTTATTTTCAGATGAATTTCACATGTGGAGGGGGTTGCTGCTTTCAATTTACATAAATAAGCTCTCTTGAGTTATTTATCTTGTTTCTCTAGCTCAACACTATTTTATGAGATCTTCTCACAGCTCATGGAATGTTTGATATTCTTTCCAAACACCATAATTCATATGCATCGATTCTCCTTTGGTTTTTCTTAATCATCACTTAGCTTTCTATGCACTTAGTGCATACCATGGCGTAGGCAAAGTTCATCTTAATCCCTAAATTATATCTTTGCTCTTTTAAAATATATATTTTTATTTTAAGTTATATTTTGCAGGCTATCTGCCCAGTGACACATACCAAGTGTGTTCCTGACTTTTATTTCTATGAGTGTTGATTGTAGACAAGGTTAAGTGCAATTGATTTGGTTCTGATGCTTAGTGACTCCGTGTACAACAGAAGGAAACAACGCCTGAGTCTACACCACCATCACAGTTGTTCTTATATTGGAGCACAATTTTGTGTCCACAATTTCGCCCCTTTGTGTCCAGGACTTTTCTCTTCTGATGTCCTGCTACTTTGCCAAGCATGATCTCCTTCTTCAGTGACTGATCTCCCGTAAAAGAATGTCCAAAGTTCATTAGATGAAGTCTAGCCATCCTTGCCTGGAAGGACCATTCTTATTGTTCTTCATCCAAGACTGATTTGTTTATTTGTTTGATATTTTCAATATTCTTCACCAGCACCATGATTCAAGTTCATAATTTTTTTATGACTTCCTTTTCCAGTGTCAATTGCAGTCACCTAATCTGGTGTCCATTTGAAGAGTAAGAGTGTAGGGGTGGAGTTTAGCCTGTCAATCTGGAGATAGCCACTGGGAAGTCTGTGTGGGAATGTCCTTTTCTTGAGAATTCTGGGAAATCAAGTAATTCCTTCTTGGAGGCAGGAGACACTATCTCAGTTCATTCCCATGGATTGATTCAACCGACAAGACTGGCTCCCTAAGAGACATCCCTGAGGAGAAGCCACATGAACCCACTCTGATGTGACCAGAATCCTGGACCTACAGAAGCCACATGGAGACCCTTGCCAACACTGAGATGCTTACAACACCATTGGATCCAAAGGTTTTCTTCACACTGAATCTCTCTTGTGATCGTTCTGCATTTGGCATTATTGCATGTGTTTCTTGAGTCTGAAGAGGACTTATATATTGGTATCAGACATCTGGGTTAATATCAAGCTTATGACCTTGGACTGTACTGGGTTGGGATGCTCTTGTGTATAAACCTCTCCCTTATATACATATGTGTGTTTATGAATTTTATTTCTCTAGTCTACCTGGACTAACACACTGTCCAATTTTCATCTGCATTGAATATACCATGGCTTGGGTAGGCATACCTTAATCCTTAAAATAATCTGCTTGCTTTATAACACTTAAAAAAAGAGCTTGTGCAACAAATTTAACCAGTGCTATGTGTCCTTTGACCTCTTGAATGCTAATTCCGTGAGCATTGGTTGTAGGTTCAAGCAAGATGAAATCCACGATCATTTCAATGATTTCTCTCTTTATTGTCATTTTAACTATCGTTCTAATTGTGAGGATTTTTATCTTCATTACATTGACTTGTTAACTGTACTGAAGGGTTATAGCACATATCCTATCTAAATGTGATGGCCAGATGGGTCTTCAGAATAGCTGTTACAATGATTTCTCCCCTCATTAATTCTTATCCTCTCACATCATCACTAACATATGACATATGTTTTATTCCTCATCTGCATCTTCTTTATGTTGAATGTGATAACCAAGCCAAACCAGTTGATGTCAAGGCATTTCCTCAGGGTCAATTTGAGGACTCATGTGTTTCTGAGTAGAGCTATTTCAAAGGATGTGTGAGTCCAGGTAGACTAGAGAAATAAATTCATAAACACGCATATATATGTAAGGGAGAGGTTTTTATACAAGAGGGATGGAACATTGAAATAGCATCCCAACCAAGTCCAGTCCAAGCTCACAAGTCTTTTATTATCCCATGTGTCTGATACCAGTCTATAAGGTCTTCCTCAGATTCATGAGGCACATGCAATGACACCAGGACAATCCCCGGTCAGTGGGTACAGAGTCTTGTGTATCCAGTGTAGGTAGAAACATCTCAGCACTGGCAGGGACCTGTCTGTGCCTTCTCAAGCATCTCAGCACTGGAAGGAATCTCTATGTGGTTTTTCTGGCTTCAAAGGTCTGGTTCCATCAGGGTACACCCATGTGGCTTCTCCTTCAAGATGTCTCACAGGGAGTCAGTCTTTTGTCTTGTCAGTTGAGCATCTCCAAGGGGCGGAGTCCTAAATATCTCACCTCCAAGGGGGACTTAAGGCCACATATCCCAGAATTCTCTGGAGAAAGCCTTGACCACACAGAGGTCTCATTGGATATCTCCAGCTTGGCAGGCTAGACTCCAGATTTTTCTGCTGAGGCACTTCTGGTGAAATTCAGCTGCCAACTTTTCAGCACTTAATAATGTGTATTATTCAGGGACTCCAAAATAGCTATGCAGGAATCATTTTGTGTTTTTCTGATTGCTATTAAGTCTTGATTCTTTTTCATATCTACCAGGTACTCTGATTTACCATTTTGTGAAATTATTTTTGATGTATATATGGGAAGTTTTTAAATCTCATTCAAGAACACATTTTACTTCATAGGCAGAAAAAAGTAATGAAGCTTATCAGAGTTATGGGAGTTATGAGTGTTGGGTCCTTTAAAGATTTATCCTTTGGGACCATTTTGTCCAATTTCTCTATATGTTTAACAACAATGTAGGGAAACACTGGATTGCCTGCTTATTCATCTGATTACAGCATGATCTATTGATCATTGCACCACACCCTGTTTGTGGCCCTAAGCAATTTAGCATCGTCACAGAGCTATGTCTATGACACTCAGACTCATACAATATTTTTATACATCTGAGTAAATTTTATGCATCTGGCAGGATTTTATTTCAAGTGGTCCAGAAATGCTCTCTTTGTGGAGCCAATTAAAATAGTGACATGGTGCCGTATTATTTTTCTTCCTCTGTAGTGGGGCTCCTGTCAGAGTTACTGTATCTTAATTGGCTTTATTTGAGAGGAAATTTCTAAATTCTCTGCTACAGTATAAATGTACATGTTTATCCCTTGCATTTCCATCTGGTTCCTTTTCAACAAATGATGGGAATTACTTGTATAGCTGGTCTTGGGGAATTGAAGTGCAGTGGCATTTGAATTGATGAGAGGCGTGCCACCTCCAATGAGGTGACATTCTGTAATGACAGGAGGGGAAACACAGTTCCATTAGGTACAAAGTTAAAAAAAAATCTAGAAATACATAGTTAAATGTGAATGATTTGCTCATTAAGGTTGATTTATAGCAATGATTTGCAAACTTTTGTTGTGTTTATAAATACCTTGAAATTCAGGGATTTATTTATTTTTCTATTTTGGCCTCTCATTTGCAGGACATAAAAAGCTCCAAATGATTCTAGGCAAGATATCACTGTGATATAATCAGTTTGGCATTATCAAAATGTCTCTCAGACATGTGGTCATTCTTCAGTGTGGTGCTATACTTGGCATGCTAGCTAAGGTTCACCACTCTCTCTTTTCCTTCTGTTTGTATATGTAAAATAATACCATGGAATCTATTTAGCTTTTATTATGTATTCAAGTTCTCTGATATACAAAGTACAGTGTTCAATTCAAATAAAATGATGAATATTAGGCTGGGAAATGACCCTATATTCATGCAACTGAATATTCTGTGGTAAATGAGACCCAGAGAAATCATAAATCTATAAAGAAGCAGTTTCAAACCATTTTTTTAAGTTGGAAGAATTTTTAATACCAAGAGATATTTTGTTCCAACTGTGATGATGATCTTCCTGAGATTTAAGAGATTTTTGGATCATTATTTGTACATACTGATAATATATGCACACAATCACACACATACATATTTAAAATGTATATAAAAAGGGTAAAATGGGAAGTTTCAAAGGAATAGCCTTATATCTTTAACAATTTAACAAGTATCAATGTACTATTTAAAATACAGACTCTAATATACTTTATTATGTATGCATACAGCCATTCATGTAAAATACACACATAAAAATAACTCAGACCAACTTTTCCTTCACTAGTCAGTTTAAAAATATTCCAGTAGAACGTTAGTGTATTTATGTAAATACCAAGATAAGTTTCAGGAAATAGAGCTATGAATGAAACCTTTTTCAGTATAAATAGCACTTGTGCTTAGAATACAACTTCTGCTGCTACTTTCCATTTGTTTTGTACTTATCATGTACTTCCCTATTTGTAAACTGGGTTGGACCTTAGGGATTTAGCTAATGTTATCCTAGGGCATACGCAAACAGTATTTGTCAACAGTGACATCTGTTTGTAATATATGGTCATACTTTCTGTATCTCTCTAGAACGGCATTGGTAAGGAAATGTCCAATAGGGAAAAAGCAGTGTCATTAGTGTCAGTTTTGTGAATGAAATCTTACATTTGTATGCCATACTGCCTTTATTTCATCAGGACTCATTGTGGTACAAGCGACAGAAACCAAAGCCCTACCGATTTAAGACAGATTGGCAAGTTGTTGACCCTTGTAATTTGGGTAATATGATAGGCATGGCCAGAAGGAGACACTGAAGAAGTCAGTGGGCACACTTGACAGCACATCTTGAGGAAGCTACGGATTGGGTTGCTGGGGGTCACACTTTCATTCCTGAAACAGTCTCTGTGGTCTAGAGATTAGTTGGGACATTTATGATTGACCTGGGCACTGCTCAGAATGAATGTGGGAGGAGCGATTGGGAGGCAGAGTGGGTTTGTGCTGGACAACATCCAGAGTCAACGGAGTACACGTGTGAAAAGTGTAGTTGCCACACACAGACTGCTCTTCCTTTTTCTCCTCCCATTTTCCTCTTCCAAACGCCCGATGAATGTAATAAATAGACTACACATGTCTTATGGATTCATGAAATATGTTGACGTGTAATTGACTCCACAATTTGAATAATCTTTTCCCTGGTGAAACTCTCTTTTCCCACACTAATATTCATCATCAATAGAATTTGACTGAATGAGAATTAGAGAAGCTCCTCTAAGAATTGTCCCAGAAATTGCCTTGTTCTCTGATGAGCTTAAAGACAAAACCGATGCGTTCCCATTTTGAGAACTTCAGCAACTGCAGATAGTTCCTTAGTTGCCTTTATTTGTACTGATAGTGATGGAAGAAGGAGGAACCTCCTATTAGCAGGGTATCCCATTGGATCATGTGTGGCTTTGCTCTTCAAAGCCCAGTAATGACTTGTGTCAGTTTATGCAGATTTGCACTGATGGGTTACTTTGTGCTTGGCAATTGGCAATGCCCAGATGACGTTTAAATCACGCACTAAGTGTAATTAAGTACTACCCTCAGCACATCTCTCCTTTAAGGACATTTTTACTCACCGTGATTTAGAACATGACAATTGGGTGAGATTAAAGCAGCAAATTGTGCCTATAAAACAAACCACTGAAAATAGCAAGGGACTATAAAATTTTATAAAGGGAATACTGCACATGCCTCCAATCCGATAAAGCCTTTGTGAGCTGGGAGATTAACTGTGAAATAAAAGGAAGCCAATACAGTATGTGCCACATCCAGACTATAAATTGCAGATTATTGTTTAGTATAACTTTTATGTTCCCTCTCCAAATGACTCCTTCCTATCTTGAGAATACCCCATGCGGCATACAATTAATTAGCTTTCAAGGGAATGGGCTCGGGAGACATTGGGAGATTCTCTGAGCAGAAGAAATTTGGGCGACAATATTGTTGTATTGTGTTTGGGGGAGTTTGTGGTTCTGGCAGTTGCTCCTTTGGTTTCCTTATTTGTTTGGTTCATCTTCTTGTTCTGTCCAATTTTAGAGATGAAGTCAATTCCTATGGTTCTTGAAAACTATCCTCTTTTAACTGTGAGGCGTAGGGTTTTATAGTTAGTATAGCATTTAAGTGTTCCCCTACTACATATCTCCTTTGAAGGAGAAAGAACCCGAGATAGTAAGCATTAACAGCTTGCTTAGATTTCAATAATAAGCCTTCAGAAGTTCTTATACTTCTTACCTAAAACTTTAAAAGATTTTATTTCTGTTAAAATTGAATTAACATATCCTTTTATCTGACTATAATAACAAGTGCACTGTTTTTGAATTTACAAAGTGAATTTTTTAAAAGTCAGGTTTTAACAATATGTTGCATTCCTTTCAGTCTCTGTTATATGTGTGTGTGTTTATATATGTGTTGTGTTAGTCCAGGTAGGCTAGAGGAACAAATTTCATAGACATGCATATAGGTATAAGGAAAAGGTTTATATACAAGAAGAATATGACACTAAGAAGGCATCCCAATCCAATCCAGTAAAAAGTCATAAGTCTGATATTAACCCATATGCCCGAAATCAGTCTACAAAGTCTCCTTCCAACTCACAAAGTCACAGGTCAGTGGGTGCAGAATTCTGGCACTGGCAGGGGTCTCCCCATGGCTCCTCACTTCCAGGGCTCAGGGTCCATCAACAGCATGCCGCCCCAGCTTCAGAGGTCTGGCTGCATCAGGGCAAAGCCGTGTGGTCTCTCTGCTGGCTCCTCCAGCTTCTCAGACGCTGCCATCTTGTCTTTTCCGTGACTCATTGCTCTGAGACTAACTCCCAACAACTGGGGGAGATAACTTCTCATCTTCACGAGGGAAATATTGCAAGATTTCCCAGAAGTCTCAGGAGAAAGCCATGCCCACATAGAGGCCTCATTGGCTACTCAATGACTATCTCCAGATTAACAAACTAGACTCCACCCCTACATTTCAGTTATAAAATTAGCACAAGCACATGACTGCCACATGTGTGTATATGTATGTATATGTATATATGTCTACATCTCTTTATCTATATCTATCATCTATCTATCATCTATCTATCTATCTATCTATCTATCTATCTATCTATCTATCTATATAACATAGATGTAACTATCTACCTGGTAAAAATAAAGAACAAAATGTTTTACTCAGTTCACTAATTGTGAAGATTTATCCACAAGATGATACACTTTCATATTTTTATAAAATATAATACTGTTGTTACTGTTAAATGACAACAAGTGGAGTCAAAGTAATCATGACCACTATAAAGAGAGTGCACCACTTTGGGGGCCCTATGCTGGCCTCACAATCAGTTCCTTGATGAAGTACATGGCTGTCTTCGTTGTGCTAATCCATTCTGTTGAGGATCTTCCTGATATTTTGCTGTCTGTCCACTTTATCAAGCATGATGTCATTTTTCAGGACTAGGCACTCCTGATAACATGTCCAAATTATGAAAGACAAAGTTTTTTTTTTTAATCTTTGCTTTCAAAGAGCATTCTAGCTATACTTATTTCTCACAAGACAGCTTTGTTTTTCTGTAAATTAATTGCATCCCCAACATTCTTCATCATAACTCAACTCGAGTACCATAACTCAAGTGCATTTACTCTTATTTGGCTTACCTAATTCATTGTCTGGATTTTTCATGCTTAAGAAAAAAATTTGACTTGTCTCAGGCTCACCTTAGTCTTCAATGAGATACCTTTGCTTTTAAGCACTTTGAAGAAGTCTCGCATCATATATGCTCAAAATCACAGATCTTTTGATTTCTTGACTGTTGCTTCCATGGGTGTTGAGGATGAATCCAAATAAAATGAAATCACTGAAAATTCCAATTTTCCCCATCATGATATTTATTATTGTTCCTACATATAAAGCATTCATAATAACATGATTCTTTAATAACATGTTTAACCATTCTACTATTGTTTTATTATAATAGTCACCAATTTTGTTAAGTGACCAGCAATACAAGGTCTTGGAGAGACATGAAAAATTACAGAATTTTGCTGGAATATCAATTTTTGAATGTTTCTTGTCCAGAGCAACCTGATGTGAACAATTGGATAAAGTTTTACAAAGTATTATTGAAATGTTTTACATCAGATAAGACTGGATAATGTTATTTGCATATTAGGATAGTTTCATGTTAAAATTTATTATCACTTCAATTAGGTATACTGCCGAATATATGCTGACTTGGAGATAACAGTGTGCAGCACTTTTAAATCTATATTGTCACTTGATCTTATAACATCCATCTATTCATCCATCCATTTAACTATTTTTCATTCAACTGATTATTAAAGTGTCATTCCTTCTCAGAATGTGATGAATAAGAGAAAAATTAATGTGGCCCCCTCATTGTCTTCAAGGAGTTTAGTTTATCCTTTCAGTGAAGTACCAACGAGCGAACCAGTTATCACATTACGAATCAGAGAGTGTGGAAGCACAGGGGGGCTGCAGACTCTGAAGATGCAACATTGCCCTGTTCAGGGAAAGGCTGTCTACATGAAGGCTGTAGGAAAGCTGCAGGAGACTGGAGTGGGCAAAGAGAATGTGTAAGGAGAAGAAGTGATGTCAGACTAGAGAGACAGAGCAATCTTTCGTTTTTATGTAAGTATAAGGAGAACTTTAAAAAAATTTTTTTTAAACTTTATTCTACCAGTGTCCACAATGCCTGTGGGCAACTAGTGATTGTCAAGGTCATAAATGAGGGGGAACTAGACAGTTGTGAGTTATAGTCTCTTCACAGAGATGAATAATATCATATAATGTTTCTTAATGATGTTTTCTTTTTTAAATATAGACTCTATTTTCTCAAGTGTGAAATGGAAATAGCATAATAAAACATAGGCCATGTCACAAGTTTAAAAATTGTGATCAGAGGGAGTGTTAATAACTAGTTTGAATTGAACCCATTTTGCAGTCTTAGGCTCCCTCTTTTCCATTCTGGCAGCATAAAATAGAGTAAAACTTCAGTCAGTTAGATTAATGGGGGCCCTCTGAAATTATTATTGAAAGAGAAGCACAGCTTTATTACTTTCATATGCATAATTTGAATTAAGCTAATAAAGAATCGCCTAATAGATGCCCTGATGAACCTACTTTAATGAATACATGAACATAATTTGTAATTAGAATAATAATTTTATGCAAAATAGAGCCGATGAGATTTTCAAGTGCTTGAAGATGGTTTGTTTTCTGAAATGGGTAAAAATGCCTCTTAGAGTTATACAAATACTGGGTCTCAGATTTACATAGTGCTTTCTCATTTTTAGAAGTATTAACAAAACAAAAACAAAATCACCTTTTAATTTACTCCTCAGACAGCTCCATAAAATTGAATTTTAAACTCTATTTTCCAGATGTGAAGTCATAGGCATTTGACTAACATGATTTGCCATGGCTTAATAAATAAATAGAGTAATTGAAGAAGGATCTTGGTTTAGTGTTTAGATCCCTTGAATTGTATCCAAGTTCCAGTTATTGGTTTGCTTCTTGCCTTCCCCTTTTTACCTACGTTAGGTAGACTACAGATGCCTTTTGACCCAACAGCTTTAGACCTGCTCATAAATTCCCTGAGTAATGGGGGCCAAGGAACTTTGTACTATGTTCTCTGAAAACAACATTCCCAATCTTATGGCACCTTATGATTGCCTCACTTAAGTGAAACAGACAGATAAGACTCAACTGCTGATGACAGGCTTCACTTTTAGGTCTTTGCGGTTAATGTGGCATTTTCCCAATTTGAGAAGAGGGAATTACCATAGGTCAGCAGCTATTAGAAAAATAAAAACTCTCTCACCACATAAAAATGACCCATATATTTTGAAGTTAAGAGGACACTCAAAAACCTCATCTATTTGCTAAGACTATATCACCACAAAGAAGATACCTTGATATGCTTCATTGGAGGTTTTCATGATTGAATTAGCAAAGTTGCACTTTCTGAAAATTGTATTATTTTGATGGCTAGTGTGGAGATTATGACTAGCTTTATTATTGAAAGGTAAATAATTAGGTATAAAATTAGGCACTGAATATTTGTTTTAAAGAATTTTATAAATGTGCTATTTTGTAAATGGCATGCATAAATCAAAATGATTTTTATTGGTTCTTAATGTTTTAATTTTAAAAGTTTCTCGCTTCTAAATAAATGGATAGAAATCAAATTATCAAACTTAAAAAGAAGGAGCAGCATGAGCATCATTTTGTATTTTCCTCCTATTATAGCATAGGCATAGAATTCGCCTAATTTCACGTCTATGCATCAAGATTTACTGCTGAAAATAAACAAAATCCTTTCTTTTGCTCTGCATCTTTTATATATAATCCTGTGATATGACACTCAGAGCAGCATGATATTTAGGCCATGGTATTAGGACTTTAGTACTCCAAAGTTTTCATTTGTCATTGACTCCTGCTGACTCGACGTACACCAGAACAAAACACTGCTGGGTTTTTGCACCGTGCTCACACTTTCCAGTCCATTGCTGCAGTTACTGTATCAATTCATTTTTTTGAAGGTCGACTTCTTTTTTGACTGACCCTCTACCAAATATGATGGGGTTATCCAAGGACTAGTCACTTTTATAACATGCACAGAGTACTCTAAGTAGTGTTGTAAGCTTCTTTGGGCTAACAAAATCCTTCTTAGTTATTTAATATTACAGACTTTCCTCTCTGTCTTCCTTTTGAAGAAAGGATGGGTTTTTTTCATTATATTTTACAGTGAGCAAGCATCATAGAGGTTCTGGAAGGGATGGAATGGAGTATGGTGGGATAATGCTTCTCTTTAGAACAAGTGGGAAATATAAACAAGTTTCATAAAAAGTCTGATTAAATAAATATGAAAGTTTTTTGAACTAGTAAGGACTCCAAACCAAACTCATTGTCATTTATCCTGTGACCCTATGGGGCGAAGTGGAACTGCACCTGTGTATTTCTGAGATTGCATATGTTCATGAGAGTACAAAGCCTAGTCTTCCACTCAAGGGATAGCTGGTAGGATTCAACTACTGATCTTGCTGTTAGCAGTCCAATGCATTAGTCAATTAACTCAGAGGCTAGAAACGGTTGTAAAAGTAGGCTAACCTTCTATTGCTACCATAGTCCTTGGGGCCACTCCTTGTCTCTTGGCATGGGTGTGGCACTAATTAGGGGGTTTACTCCTGTGGACAACTGTTGGTAATGGAAAGGCAGTCCTGTAGAATTTGGGGTGATATCATAGAGCTTCAAAACACAGCGTGTTGTCACCTCCGCACATTTGGCTCTAAATTTGATTACAGTGGGAGACTGAAGAACTTAAAAAGTGCTCCTGGAAAATAGTGTTCAAGAGATCAAGATTGGTGTTCAAGATCTGCTAATAGAGTGATCCTGGTAAACATCCTTACCCATCAATTAGAGGCTTACAGTGCTCTAGGGCACACTAGAGGTACACTGACCATAACTAACACTGCAGTCCACTTCAAAGACCCTTATCCTGCTTAAATTTGACATGATAAATCTTCATTCTTTGTGCTGAAAAGCAAAATTCTCTCTGAAGGAAGAGATGATAATCGGCAGTAGCCATAATTCTTAGCACAATTTCTGCCACTACACCAAATATAACTGATAAAAAAACCCAGAAAATAAAAATCCTGGCCGTAAGATGTATTACTGATCGATCCAGGCAGTAGAACTACAAGACAAATAAAGGCGTGTCTTACTTAATGTTTATTTGGATGATGTTTGACTGTATATATGCTCATGGTCCCATAAGTTTTCTTTTTCATTGTTTTTTATTATTTTCCACTGATAGTTCGAAATCCACCAATCCTAGATGCTAGAGGCACCAAACCATGGATTCTTTTTTATTATTTATCTATTTATCAAACCATGGATTCTTACAGAAAGAGGAACAGGAGACATGACTCTCAGCTCAGACTTTCAGACTGTGTCCTCTTGCAGGTAAGAGTGACTGTGCTTCAGTGCCTCCATGCTGGATTCCTCGAAGTCATTTCCTATTGGGATTGTTACCACTGGTGCCTCTGGCTTCCTCCACATGCTCTTACAATGGCAGCAGTGTGCATAGGGATGACTGGAAGGCTTACCTATGACTTTAATGATGTTTGAATAAAGTTTAAATAATATAACATCCTATTTCACAGAATGTTGGGGACATTAAGCTCCACCTTTAAGATAACATTGGTATTTTCAGGAAAAGGGAGGATTTGAATAACAATGATTAAAATGATGGATAATTTTCCTAAACTCAAACTTTTATGTTAACTTTCACTCATAGCAACCCTATTGAGGGTTTCTGAGGCTGTGAACGTCTCTTGTAGAACAAGGCAGCCTCATCTTTCTCTCAGCGGGACTGGTGGGTTTGAACCACTGACCTTGTGATTAGTCGTCTGGAACTTAACCCAACACCCAAACTCCTGGATCATTTACCTAGAGAAATAAGAGCCATATAATTAAGTGGAAATTGTAGAACCAAAAATGTAATGTATTAACTGATGGATTTGTTTGAAAGCAAAACAGATACAGCATAAGATAGGATTGATGAACTGGAAGACGGCTTAATGATACCTACCTAACTGAACCAGGGAGGATAAATTAGGAAAATCATATGTAAAGGAGTATAATAGGTATGGACTACAGTGTAAATGTGTAATACACAAGTGATCGGACTCCCCAAAGAAACACAGAGATACACACACACAAGCACACACTCACCAAGCTAGAATCAATGTTCAAGAAACTAATGGCTATGCATTTTCCAGCTTTAATATAAAATTCAAACATACAAATCTTAAGAACTTTGTGAATAATAAGTGACAGGTAAATGCAACTTAGACACACCATAAAAAGATGGCTGAAAATCAAAGATAATTTCCATTTCAAGTCTTAAAAACAGCCAGAGAAAAATATCACTTTCAAAGTAGCAATAATAATATTAATATATGATTTCCCAGCAAGAACTCTGAGATCCAGAATATACAAGAATTGCATATTTAAAATGATGGCAGAAAATAACTGCCAATGTGGAACTCTTTACTAATTGAAAATAAAAGTATTTTTCAAAGAAACGAAAATTTAAGGAATGTGCCATTGGCAAAGCTACACTTACCTCTAGATAGTAATAGAAGTTCTGCATGAAATCAAAGTCCAGAGATGCAGGAAGAAATTTTAGAAGATTGCCTGAGTAATTATATCACTGAATATAACTCGCAAATTACTGTGAAATAATAATGCTATATAGGATCAAAATAATATACAACAAATATGAACAATGCTAGAACTACAAAAATGCAAATGCATTATTGGAGAAATTTACACAAAATTAAAATATTGCGTTAGCATTACCAGACAAGTAAAAGTATTTAAGGCATGTTTTGACCATAATTAGCAAAAGTTACATGATTTAGGAAAAGTTCAAATTATTTGATTATAGATAATTAAACAAAACTAGCACAATTTCAATCATTTAGAAAAGTTCTATATTCTAAGTAATATCTGTGTCAGAGAATATATCACAATGTTAGTTTAAAATCTTTTAATCCTAATCATTATAATGTATCAATATTTGTGGGATGCAGATAGCACAGTATACAGAAATTAAATTATGGTTCTCAGTTTACATATTAAAAAAATAGAATCTTGAAAATCAATAATCCAAGCTTCCATCTCCAGAAATTTAGGAAAACCACTCAAAATAAAACACAAGAACTGAAATGTATTAAAAAAAACAAATATACAATAGGAAATGAATTAAGACAATAAAGAGATGAATAAACATAATAGTGGGACTGATCAAGAAAAACAGACAGGTATATGAATGAAATTGAAGATATTGCACTTCCAAACACTCTAAAATAATAATAAAGGAGTATGATACTAATTGATTTGAATATGTAGTTCACTTTTATAAATTCATTAATAAAACAACCCCATAACCTACTGAAATTTACAGCAGGTTTAATAGAAAATATGAATCTCTTATTAGATATCATTTAATAACACATAGAAAACTAGTTTTAACAACAAATTTTTTCAAATATTTAATGGAAAGTCAACCTTCAGGAACATAATAAATAAAAGTCAAAGGCGAACTCCTCCCTTTCGTATCTGATGCATTTCTAACACAAGGTCTGAGACTGTTAACAAATTTAGGTATTGAAGCATTATATTTTGTTATAAAATAATGATAAGTGATTTTTAACCCTTACAACAGTGTTATCAACCTTTATTGTAATCATGAGGGTTTCAGTAATTTTTATATGTAGACAGAAGAGCAGAGAGATTTACTTCAATAAATCACCACTTATGGCGGTCATTTGCTTATGTCAATTTTATGATTGAAATGTAGGGGTGGAGTCCAGCCTGTTAATCTGTAGATAGCCAATAAGTAGCCAATGAGGCCTCTGTGTGGGCATGACTTTCTCCTGAGACTTCTGAGAAATCTCGCGGTATTTTCCTCGTGGAAATGAGAGGCCATCTTCCCAGTTGTTGGGAATCAGTCTCAAGAGATGACGAATTACAGACAAAACTAGATGTCAGCGTCCAAGAGGCTGAAGGAGCCAGAGGAGAAGCCATGCTGCCTTGCCCTGATAGAACCAGACCTCTGAAGCTGGAGAAGTCACATGGAGACCCCTGCCAGCACTTAGTTGCTTCTACCACCATTGGATGCTGTTGATGGACCCTTAGCCCTGGAAGCGTGGAGCCATGGGGAGACCTCCACCAGCACCGGGACTCTGCATCCACTGGCCTGTGACTTCGTGATTCAGAAGGAGACTCTATAGACTGATATTGGACATATGGGCTAATAATGGACTTATGTCTTTGAACTGGACTGGGTTGGGATGCTTTCTCAGTGTTGCATTCCTCTTGTATATAAACCTTACTCTTATATCCATATGTGTGTCTATGGATTTGTTTCTCTAGTCTACCCAGACTAATACTCCACTATTTAAACATTTTTTTATGATAAATGTTGAACAGTAGAAAGTGTATTCGCCTAGGTCTTGGTTCAGGAAACCTAGGGTCTAATTTTGTCTCAGCCTCACTGTAGCATCAAACAAATAGCCTCATATCTTAAGTTTTTGTTTCCATTTCTCTTCATTGCGGAGTTTGGACTGGAAAAATCTTTGAGACCCATAATAAATCTAGAAAGTATTTGAGACCCAAATGAAACACATTCTGTCTTTCAATTCTTTATTCTGGCAAGAGGATAAGCCTTTTTTTTTGCCAATAGGAAGAGGAGAGAGATTATTATAAGCATTGTTGATGTTGTTAGGTGCTAGTGAGTTTTGATTCCAAACCATAGCAACTTTGAGCTCAACAGAAAGACATACTAACCAGACTGGGCCATCCTCACAATTATTCCTAGGATGAAGGCATTAATTTTTCACCATTTTACCCACTTGAGGAATGATAATTAAAAAATCCAATATTTCAGCAAGTGTGTTAATTCCTTTCATGCAGCCATACTGATAATTGGGTCTTGAGAAACACCACTTGTTTGTTTACGAAATCTTAGTTTATTTATCTAATTTTTCCTAAAAATATGGCTGAAAACAGATAAGCACTAAAACATTGGTCCCTAAAGTTATTTGGCCAGGGTCCCCTTGTTATAGGTAGGTTTATTGGGTCAACCTGGCCAAATGTGAGATAGCATACTCATTCATGGTTCGTGTGATAATGACTTGGCTGAATTGGAAGGAACATATTGGTGACAAGGTGTGGGAGGAGGAATATGGATAGATTTTTTTCTCAATGGACCAAGAAAGTCAAGATAATCATGTTTCATATGAGTGCTCACCAAAAGGTTACCTCTGAAGCAGAGGACTTTAACAGTCAAGTGGATAAGTTGACACACACTGTGAAGACTTGTCCTCCTTTTTTCTCCACCACCCCTCTCATTGCCAATGGGCACATGAACAAAGTAGAAATGGTGACAGGGATGGAACTTATGTATAGGCACAGCAACATGGACTTCCACTCACCAAGTCTGACTTGGCTACTGCCACTTATAAGTACCCCATCTGCCAGAAACAAAAGCCAACATTGAGTCCAAGATATGGGACTATTCCTTGGAGAGATCAGCCAGCAACTTGGTGGAAGGATGATTATATAGGACCACTTCCATCATGGATGGGGCAGTGTTTTTTTCTTACTGAAAAAGACACCTACTCTGGATATGGATTTAATTTCCCTGCACGTGATGCTTCTGCCAAACTACCATTTGGGGACTGGCAGAATGCCATATCCACCAGCGTGGCATCTTTGGCAGTCACATAATCTTATATCAGTTTAAGGATTAAGAGTATAGGGGTAGAATATAGGCTGTCAATTTGGAGATAGCCAATGAGACTTCACTGTGGGCATGGTCTTCTCCTGAGATTTCTGGTAATTCCTTTTTGGGACAGAGATACTATCTCAGTTCATTTCCTTGAAGACGTTCTACTAACAAAGCTTACTCCCTGTGAGATATCCCTGAGGAGAAGACACATGAAACTATCCTAGTGTCCATAGTCAGACAAGCCACATGGATACAGCCGGAGAAATTGGAGAACCAAAGAAGCCACAGAGAGATCCCTGCCAGCACTGAGATGCTTCTACCACCACTGACTTTGCACCTACTGGTCTGTGATCTTCCTGAATTACATATGTATCATGAGTCTGGAGAGGACTTTATATATTGCTGTTGGACATATGGACTAATATCGGACTTATGACATTGGACTGAACTGAATTGGGATGTTTTCTTAATGTATAGTTCCTTTCTTATACACATATGAGTGTTTATAATTTGTTTCTTCAGTTACCCTGGACTAACATAGCATCCAACATAGCATTGCTTTAGATAAAGGAACTCATTTCACAGCAAACAAAGTGTGGCCATGCCCATGGAATCCACTGGCTATGTCATATTCCTCATCATCCTGAAGCAGATGGCTTGATAGAAGGAAGGGATGGCCCCCTAAAGGCATAATCACAGTGCCAGCTAGGTGGTAACAACTTGTGAGGCTGGGACAATGTTCTGCAGGAGGCTGTATATGCTCTCAACCAGTAGCCAATATGTGGTGCTGTGTCTCCAATAGCCAAGATTCATGGGTGTAGGAACCAAAGGTCAGAAGTTGGAGTGGAACCATTTACTATTACTTTTAGTGCTCCACTGCAGCATTTTTGCTTCCTGTCCTAGAAACCCTATGCACTTCAGGTCTTGAGGTCCTAGTGTCAAAAGAAGGAACCCTCCTACCTGGAAACACATCACTGATTCCACTGAGCTGGCAGCTGAGAATGCCACCCTGGAAACTTTGGGCTTCTCATGCATTTAGATCAATAGTGGGTGGGGGGCGGGAGAGTGACTATACTGAGTGGTGTTATGGATCTTGTTTACCAAGGAGAAATTGGACTGGTGCCACATAATGGAGGTAAAGAAGGCTATGTCTGGAATCCAGGAGATCCCATAGGCCATTTCTTAGTATTACCATGCTCTGTGATTAAAGTAAATGGTAAACTGTACTAACAAAATAATGAAAGGATTTCTAGTGATCCAGACCCCTCAGGAATGAAAGTCTGGGTCATCCCACCAAGCAAGGATCCATTGCCAGATGAGGTGCTGGCCTTGGGTGAAGGTAATACAGAATGGATAGTGGAAGATGATAGTTCTGCCTTTCATTTATGACCATGTGATCAATTGCAAAATTGAGATTTGTGATTGTAAGTTTATCTTCTGTAAATGTGATTATCGAATATCTTTCCTTTGTTCATGTATGTTGCACCAGATACAATTAGATTCAGTGTGTTTTCATGTATATATATATATATATATATATATATATATATATATGATAGATGTCTGATGTTAGGTGTGTGATTTCATTAATGTTGGAAAATTATATATGGCTAAAAATGGTCAACTGTCTACAGTTGACAAGGGGTGAACTGTGATAGGTTAGGTTTTTATGCCAACCTGGCCAATTAGAACATGTGGGACTAAGAAGGCCACAGTTTGATTGGAAGGCACAGAGATAAATAGCTTGGCAAGCCTCTCTCCGTTCCCACACATACCTTTGCTCTCTGGTGATCAGACCAGCACGCAGCCCTTTTAGCGAGTTTTCTGCCTCCATTATTGAGCTACGCAACCCAAGTATTGTGTCACTAGAGCTTGAGGATCCTTCTATACCTGATTTGTCACACTGCTGGTGTAGTCATCACTTGAGCTTGAGTCTGGCAGATCCTATTGTCTTGTATTGCTTAAGTTTGATATTCTAAACTGGCCTACTTCGTGAAGCTCCTGAGTTGCTGACTGTTGGTGACTGGCCCTACTGTTTGCTTCCTGTAGCTGGACTGTCTGCATTGCTCTTGGGAATACTCAGCTGTCTGCTCCTTTGACTTTGGATCCAGAAGCCTTTGTGAGTTGAAAGACTTCCAGTACATTAACTGTTCCATGGAAGTGAGCCTTCTGTACTGCTGGGTGGACTGATTAGCTATTTTATTCCTTTGTGTTTTATATATCTATCCATATATATATATAATCATAAGTGTTTTGGTTTTGTTTCTCTAGAGAACTCCAGCATATAAATATATCAATATATACATATGTATATATGTGTGTGTGTATATATATATATATATATATATATTTCTTTTTCTTCTCAATGTCCCCTTAGCTTTGAAAAATTCTTGTACCATAGCCTATAATCTGGAATAAAGTATAACACAAACTCACTGCCATTGCAGTCACGACAATTCATATAACACAGTAAAACTGCTCCTGTGGGATTCTCAACCTGCAACTTTTTATGGGAGTAGAAAGCCCCATCTTTCTTCCAAGAAGTGGTTGGTGTTTATGAACTGCTGACCTCATGGTTAGTAGCCCTATACCTAACTACTATGCCACCAGGATTCCTCAGGAGAAAAATGTAGGTATCTGCATTTGCAGCCTGCCTGAATCCTTCCATTTTCCCCCAGGGGACCATATCACCCATTTTGGGAAACTGCATGAAAAGTAACCCATTCTCTAAAAAAAATAAATAAATGGATAAACAACTCTCTGCTGTGAAGTTAGTTACAATATCTCGTGAGCCAAGAGGACAGGATAGAACTGCTCCTGAGGGTTTCCAAGACTCTAACTAACTCTGCAGGAGTAGAAAACCTCATCTTTCTCTTACAGAAGGCTAGTGGATTCAAACTGCTAACCTGGTGTTAGCCTGGTTAACCTGGTTCACTGGGTAGTCTACTAAACTAGCATGCTCCTTACCCTGTCTCTACATACCTCCTTTTAATAAAACAATTTGTTGGTATGTGTACAGCTATTTATTCTGCACATAAGCTTCCATATCCCATTCAGTTTTCTCTCTCCTCTCATAAGAATGTCACAGTGGTAGAGTGTCTTCATTTTTAGAATACTGGAATCTTCCAGTACTTTGCTGATGTATGTGTTCTAAATAACTAAGTAATGTCCATTTTTTTAGTGATTCTGGATATTTCATTTTGAATAGGAGACACAAAGTGTTTTTAAACATATCATAACTGTGTCATTATATATTTTCTTTTGTAAGCTCTAGCACAAGTTAATTGAAGGATTATTTGACCAAGCATCTTTTTTTGACACAATTGTTAAGTGCTGTCGTCTATTTCAACTCATAGCCATCTCATGTACAACAAAACAATACACTGCCTGGTCTGGCATCATCCTCTTAATTATTGACATGTTTGAGCCCATTCTCTCTTTGATGTTCTTTCTATTTTGTGCCAACATTCTACTTTCCCCACCATATTGAAATATTTAATTCAGTAGCACACTATTTGTATGGAAGAACTTGCGTAAATTTTAATACTGCTTCTTTGAAACAATAGTAACTAGACACATGAACTAGTAATTCATGTTAGCACTGTTTTAATCATGATCTCAGTCTTTTATGTGGGATGTCATAGGTGCAAAGATACCAAAACAGCTTTAAGGAAGGTTCAAGAGGACTGCCTTGAATTGAGCAGAAACAAGAAGGGTCACAATCTGATTGGATCCTTTGTGTGAGTCCTGTAAGTCTCTTGGAGTGTTTTTAGGAGAGAGAAGACAATTCTCCATGGCTTATAGCACAACTGTAGGATATATATATATATATATATATATATATATATATATATCCATCTCAGATAATGCACTTGTAGAGCAATGTGTTAGTCTGGGTAGACTAGAGAAACAAATTCATAAACATACATATGCATATAAGGGAAAGGTTTATATACAAGGAGTGGAACATTGACAAAGCATCTCAACGCAATCCAGTCCAAGGTCCTAAGTCCGATACTAGTCTATAAAGTCTCCTTCTGACTCATGAAGCATGTGCAACGATACCAGGACAATCACAGGCCAATGGGTGCAGAGTATTGTGTGTCCAAAAGCAGTCGAAGCATGCAGGTGCTGGCAGGGGTCTCCCCATGTCTCCTCTTTTCCAGAGCTCAGAGTCCATCAGCAGTATCCAGTGGTGGTAGAAGCATCTGAGCATTGGTAAAGGTCTCCCCATAGTCTCTCTGGTCCCAGAAATTTGGTTACATCAGAGTAAGCCCATCTGGCTTCTCCTCTGGCCCATCTAGTCTCCAGGAATCAGGACCTATATCATGCTGCTTTGTGGCCTTGTCCCTAGATCGTCTCCAAGAAACTGAATCAAGTCTCTCTCCTCCAACTGGGAAATACCACGAGATTTCCCAGAATTCTCAAGAGAAAGCCATGCCTACACAGAGGTCTCATTGGCTGTCTCCAGATTTACAGGCTAGACTCTACACGTACACTTCCATTTTTGAAATTCACACAGATTGGTGACTGCCACAAGGATATCTAGGACTGAACTTTATGCAAGTATCTAAACATTAGTTGATCTCACTCTGTAGACTGTATTTTAAGTCATTCTTGTTTGTCTTGCTTTACCTGCTATAATTATTTCTACCCTTCTTATATTCTCTTGATGCATAAGTTGTCATTGACATTTAAACCTCATTATTATTCAAAGGACAAAACCATTTCTCTTTTTGAAAATATCTGTGTACCTTTTTTCAGTACATTAGATAATAGCTGTATATGACTCACCTATCTGTTGAATATGCATTTTTCTTTTTATACTAAAATAAGTGAAATTGAGATCTAAATATTCCTCTTGCTAAAGGTTCATTTGATTCCAATAACAATCATCTGAAGACTTCATAAATCTTTTTTTTTTTTGGGGGGGGAGTAACACTGCCCTCTGGTGGTCATGGGAGCTACTCAGCCTTGCTCCTGGAGAGCCACTGCTGGATTTGAACCACCAAACCCGTGGGCCGCAGTCCCGCACTCAACCACCATGCCAGTGGGGCTAAGCCCAAATCTTACTCTCTCTGTATGAGTATCTTTTAAAATCACATAAGCCCGACCCTTTTCCATGTTCAGATACAGGTGGTCTCTTTCCAGTTCTGAGGTTTCCATCTCTTAGTGCTTATTGCTCCTGAATGAGAGAGAGAGAGAGAGAGAGAGAGAGAGAGAGAGAGAGAGAGAGTTAGACTGGGTTGACTAGAGAAACTAGGAATTCAGTTACATGCCTCAATGTACTTGAAAGAAAAAGCATTATATCAAGAAGTAATTAAATATGAAAAAAACATTCCAGCAGAGTCCCACTCAAGTTCACAAGTTCTATACTCGTCTATAATGCCCTCTGCAGACTCATGGAGTCACAAGCAAGGATGGAGAATGCAGGAATATCATGGGTTGGTAGGTGAAGAGTCCTGTTGATCCAATGGTGGTGATGACATCACAGGGCTCTGGCAATAATCAGAATCAGCCAACTGAAAGGTGAAGGTAGAAAAACAAGGGGAGGTTACCATGCCCACTTTATGAAAAAGCCACAGCCACAAGGAGGTTTCATCAGACTGTGACCTGATTGATTATTTGAACATCATATCTTTACTTTTATATATCTTGAAGTTGACATGTAACAACCATAGAGTGGTACCGGAAGAGAATTTCCTTGGTCTTCCTGGTGTGCTAATTCCTAGCTCCATCCTTTCTTACAAGCTGATGGAATTTTCTGCCTTTGGGATTTATGAATTTTCTTCTGTGTTTATGGCACTTTCTGCCCATTTTTTGAGCACTTAAGTTAGCTTGACTGCAATGTATTGCTTTCAATTAAATGATGTCTATGGAATCTATTTTTATACCTGGGAATATATAGCTTTTTCTCAAATATCTGTCTATCTATTTGATGAAAACATATAACTAACAGGTGTGAGTGTGTGCGTGTGTGTGTATAACACAAGCAACGCTTCAGGAGAAAGATGTGACTTTTTGCTCCTGGAAACAGTTACAGTCTTGGAAAACCACAGACGTTGCTATGAATCAGCACTGACTCGGTGGCAGCAAGTTGATTTTTGGACATGTTTATATTGGATCTATATAGATATATACAAAATGAAACCACCAAAGCACAACTTCTTGTCGTTTTCCTGCTTGAATGCTCAAGTTTCTATCATTTAAGTATGTTCTTCTGTGTATTGCAGTGATTTTTCAAAATTTTAAGGGAGAACTCTTGCAAGGAACTGTGGTGGTGGTATTCAGGTAAGCATTAGACTGATACTTATAAGGTAAGCAGTTCAAACCCACCATCCAGGAGAAAAATGAGGCGAAACTGCTCCTGTCATGATTTACCACCTTGGAAATCTTGTCTAGCGTCTCTGTGTTGGAACTGACTCGATTACTGGGTGGTTAGTCTTACATTTAAATAATTTTAGTGGTAAGTTGCAGCATTGCTGTGGTTAAGTCATTGAGATGGATTTTAATTGTGTTTTGGAGTCAAACCATCTCCCTTTTCATTTAGATTTCCACAGAGAGAAGACAGGGAGAAAATATAAACTAACAGACAGGCCTTTGGAGGTTCGCTCCCTTCTCCCCCTCAGTTATGTTCTGTCTGAGGAACCAACTTCCTTTGGTTGGGCCATGTGGAAAATGAGTAGTTTCAACTCTTTCATTTCTTTTAAATTTATATTCCTAGGAAACGAAACAAGACATCACAAAATTTGTTGCTAAAAGAGTTAGTATTTTAAGGAATTACAACAACGAGGGAAAGGCCACAAATAGTCCCTTCCTGGAGCTATTCTGCTCCAGAGTCCTATAAAGATAGAGGGGGAAATTACCTCTCACCTTGTATCTGGGCGTGTCCTGTGAGGAAAATGGAAATTGCTCAATGTGTTTCCTTGGGGGAGTTTAATGATACAGGGGATTTGCTACATGGGTAATGGAAAAGAGTAACTTAGGACATGAGCATTCTTTGTCCTCTGAGATTAATTGAAAGCCGTTACTAGGTATAAGTTTGGATAGTGAAGAGGAAAATGATGTAATATTAGAGCAAAGATACCAGCATCACAGGCAAGGAATGAAAACCTGTTTGGAACTATGGAGAGGGTCCATGGAGGAGGAGTTGCTCCAATGAAGGAAATTCTGTCTCCCATAGTGCAGAATAAGAGGGAAAAAAGTACCCTGACTTCCATCTTTCTCCCACACTATACTACCTCTCTTTGGATAAGACTGGTTAGAAGCCAGTTGCCAAAGGGACCTTGGGAAATATTCATCCTCTGAGTAATACAGCCGAACAAGGGAAGATCAAGGAGTGGAAATGAGAATAAATGGGCACAACCTTCCACACAGTTCATATAGTTCTGGAAATCTGAATAAATTTAGCCATTTATGAATAAGCCTCGGAGAAGAACTTTATCTTAGTTTTTCACAGGTAGTGGTGCTATGATTCAAGGGGTCATGAAGAACATATGAGGGTTTTTTGTTATTGTTGTTGGCACAATATTACTGTGTGATGGGCTGCGTATTGCTAGAGCTTAGACAGTGAAAGAGACATTCTTAGCATTTTACAATACACAGGAAGCTCCTCCAAAAACAAAACAAAAAAACCTTCTAAACATAAATTGTGTCCCATTGAGAAGCACAGCAATTTCATATGATAAAATCATCTGCAGTGGAAAAAGCTCCCTCAAAAAGCAGTGATTTAATGATCACTGAGCTATTTCATATGTAAACTGGGCAACCATCAGCAGAGGAATTATAGTGGGATTCAGAACTGAAGATAGTAAAGTGTGTAAGATTTGGGATAGAGTTGATTTCTAAAGTCTTTTCTAATTTCAAGTTTTATAATATTAATGCTAATCATTAAGAATAAATAACATCTATTCATGCCATTTTATTCAGAGCCAGAATTTATTTATACTCAGCATTGTATATAGGCACAATATTTAGGTAATACACATACTACTAGCTCATTCTGTAGAACAATGATTAAGAACGAACTATTATCTGCACTTTTCAGAGAAGGAAACTGAGACTTGAAGGTAGGTACAAGAAACCTTGATAACACTGTGGGTTTGGTATTGGTTATTCAAGGCAAGGCTAGCAATCCATGATGGTGAGAAAAATCAGACTCTGCTTCAGTAAATATTTACAGTCTTGGAAACCTTGTATAAAGTTGCTGTGAATAAAAATCAACTTGATGGTAGTTTCTTTGGACTTAGCTACATTGTAGACTGGTTCATGGGCAGATTACACCTTGGTTGTAGGGACTTGATATCCTGGGTGCTGTGTTCCTGATTTGAAAGTGCTGCCATATCACACACTAGACTTACGTAGCTATTGAACCCGTGTCATGAGATTAGTACAATTGGAGAATTGAACTTTTAATTTCTTTTAATTGACTTAAAATTAAATACCACATGGGTATTGGCTGCTACATTAAAAATAGTTCAGATTTAAGGGGCAAGTTAAATAATATAATGAAGATCTATGATTTTTTGACTTTGACAAAGTGTCTGCAATAAGCTAATCAAGCCATAGAAAGATGGCTAAAAAATAACAAAAGACTAGTGGAAATTGACTCAGTTTGAATCATGGTAACACTATATGCTTCAGAGTAAACTATGCCCCATTGATTTTTCAGTGGTTGGACTTTTATAGAATTAGATTGCTTGATTTCATTGATTCATTGACAGACACATCTGGATTAGAACCTCCAGCCTTTTGGTGTGCAGCTAGCCATATAAACCATTCGCACTATGCTAGGAGTTATGTCTTGAGTCTCAGCGAATATCCTTGAATATTGACCTGGTTACTAGGTTGAGCATTTCAAAATTAAGTGAAACACAAATTGCCATTGAATTGTAGAGCTTTTGTTAGAACTGTGACCTATGTGCTTGAGATACCGTATGTACTCGAGTATAAGCCGAGTTTTTCAGAACATTTTTAATGTAGTTTTTGTGATCAAATTAGGTGTCTTGGCTGATATTTTGATGAGTTTATACTTGAGTATATACGGTAAGTCCATTAATCCAACCAAACACTCATTCTGAGCTTTTTAAGAGTGGTTTGCAAAGCATAGTCCATAAAATAATTTCCTGGTCTAAACAAGTAATTTTGTTCAAAAGAAAGTGCCTACCGCTTTGCATTAAAAAGAATTTGGACTAACCTCATGGGACCCTGGTTCTTGTTGTTTTTGTGCTTGCTTTCTTAGGAATGTGGAGGATGTTGTTTCCAAATTTTGAACTCTCACATGCCACTAAAAAAATGACCTTTTATATAGAAAAAGGATAGTCTCCATTTCTACCTATTATACTTGTTCTAAGAGAGAGATGAGAGAAAATGATATGCAATGTTACATAATTAGGAGAGGAAGATGAATTATTACAAAATAATAATACTTTGGAGTTCAAGGTTATGTTCAAAGACTAGATTGTTATTCTGAAATCTGTGTTACAAAGTGGAGGATGAGCATGTAAGATAAAAAAAGGAGGATGGCTACATCATTACATAAATGTCATATTGCATTAGAATATATTTCCCAATTCATTAAGAGTCATGACCGACACAAGTTGACATAGCTTCCACCATCAGATCCAGCTTTATTCTTGATCTATTTTTTAGCATTTGTTACTGCTAGACTTACATAATTATTCACAAACAGATGTTTTCATTCTTGTTATAATGTGAAAGTCTGATAACTAAATAATTGGAGAGTGAGGAGTAGGTGTAGTAAGAATTTGGTGTTTGGATATGTTTCCTGTATATTGCTCTGCCAGTAACTTGTATAAAAAGTTTGCTTTACATCAAGTGAACCTGTTTCTTGGTACTTGGGCTCCCATGATGAATCCTAGGAATTTCATCTTCCATGCTTGTGTACAATTAGGTAACTTAGCCACATGTCTCACTGTTTAGATTAAGAATGACAGGGAACACTTGGAGTCTTGGATTTGTGATTTATTCACTTTTTGCATGTTTTTCTGTCATTTAAAAAATCTTAATTTATTCCCAGGTCCTGTTATTTCTGACCATTGAAAACAATGCCCACCAGAAAGCTATTTTAAAAAGTGCTTTGTATCATAAACAGGGTTTAGACAGTTAATCAATGTGGTTGCATTTTGTTCTCATTAAAATTGTGCACCACCCCCTCATGGTAGTGTCAGACAAGGGAGTTTGGATGGAAAATAAGCAGCAAGCAGGACCCCTCCATGGCAGATAGTTTGCAGCCTTTGAACTGTGACACCATCCTGACTGCTCTGACTTATATTTTCATCCTGTCCAAGAAGACTTGATGATACAAAGAAAAGTATTATTTCTGTGGGAAATTGATAAGAAGCCCCATGAATTATCCAGTCAATGAGTTATCACTTTGTTTCTAGTATAATATCTCTTAGGCAAGCATATTTTTAATCAAATGCTAATATTTAAAATATTAATGATGATGATAGCAAAAATTTATTGTATGTTTTCCAGTGCTGTCACTATCCACACAAGAAATTACTATAGAACTAATGCATATGTTAAAGTCACACAGTTGCTAAGAGACAGATTTAGGTCTTTGATGGCATCATTGAGCCACCCGCACTAGCCCAGAAACACTCTGCTTCTTGATCCACCAGTTAATTACATGTATTTTATTGTAAAAGCTACTTTCAGTCAGGTGTCTTATGTGGTCAATTGCCTTCAAGGTTGTGTCTGTTTCTGAAGGAGAGAGTGGTCTGTAGGAGACCTAGGCACAGCCCTAGAGCTGAGAGTGCATAGATTCTGTCTTCCTCCAGAAATTCACATTCTGGAACAGGGGAAATGAAGGAATTAAAATGTTTATGCTAGGAAAGAAGAAAGGAAAAAATCTTCATGCTTATATCTCCATATCAGTTTTACTTTTCAGGATGAGGGTCAATTCTTTCTATTTATGAGTTTAAATTACCAAGATGTATCAAGATACATCAATATGTTAGTCTGGGTAGACTAGAGAAGCAAATTCATAAACACTCATGTGTATAGGAAAGACTTTTATATACAAGAGCAACTGTACATTAAGCAAATCTCCCAGTCCAAGGTCATATGTCCGTTATTAGTCCATATGTCTGATATCAATCCTTAAGTTCTCTTCAGACTCATGGATCATGTGCGATGACACCAGGACAATCACAGGCCAGTGGATGCAGAGTCTGGTGTATCCAGTGATATTGTAAGCATCTCAACACTGGCAGGGGTCTCTTTGTGCCTTCTCAAGCATTTCAGCACTGACAGGAGTCTCTACATGGCTTTTCCAGCTTCCAAGGTCTGGTTACATCAGGGTAAGTCCATGTAGCTTCTCCTCTGGGACGTCTCACTGTGAATTAGCCTTGTGTCTTGTCAGTAGAGGGTCTCCAAGGAACTAAGCAGTGAGTCTTTCACCTCCAAGGGATAAATGCAGCCAGATTTCTCAGAATTCTCCAGAGAAAGCCATGCCGACACAGAGGTCTCATTGACTATCTCCAGATTTACAGGTTAGACTCCACCCCTACACTCTTAATCCTCAAATTCATACCAGATTAGGTGACTGCCACAATAAATGTAGTGGAACAATAAGGAAATTAATCTGCTTGAAGCTATTCTTTGGTAACTTTTGTAAATTTATGTTTTAGGTTGCTTTTGAGTCCATGTATTACAGAGTAGAAATGTTTCATAGTACTTTCTTGGCAGTAATAATGTTTCTTTTTTTCTTTTCTTTTCTTTCTCTTCATATAGTTATGTTGCCCTGAAGGTATGATCTGCCATGGAACGGTCCACATACATGCTCTCAGTAATCTTAACAAAAACAGTTCACCTGGGCTTTTCTTCCATGGTACAGCTGGGGGTAGGTGGGAAATGCCAATGTTTAGGTAAATCATTGGTGGTGATTAGAAAACAAAAGCTTAGAGGTTACTATTAAACCTTTTCACAAGTGTTTTACTATCACTCATTCTTGAAATAGGTGAATACTCTCACAAACATTCTCAGCTTCCTAGTGCATGGCAGTGAATCTATCAATTCAGATTAATAGATAGGGAGAAAGGACGCGTGATAGAAGAGTAAAGGGAGAGGGTGTTAGAAGGGCTTAAGTTGAGGAAGGGTGAAGTGTAAGTCCCTCAGTGAGATGGATTGATACAGCAGCTGGATCCCCGAGCTCAGGTAGGGGAACAATTGTAAGGATGGTGCAGGACCTGGCAGGGTTTCCTTCTGTTGTGCTTTGGGTTGTTATGGATTGAGCTGACCCTGTGCTATCTAACAACAGCAACAGGAGCTGTATTAAAATCTTTGGCTTCCATGAGTATCAAAGATGCTCATAGAGATTTAGGGTTACTTCATAAGAGTGGTATCTTGAGTATGTGAAGACCGATAGTTGAAATCATAGCTTTATAGTAGTTATCTAATTGAGACATTGAGGTATGTATAACTCTAGCAAGTCCTTGTCCATTAGGCCTCCGTTACCTGCTATGTAAAATGTAAGGGTCAAGTAAAACCACTCCCCTTACTATCAGTGCTAACAGTCTCTTCACGCCCAGTCAACCTAACCAAAGGTTTGCTATCTTTTCCCCCTATGACTTAAAGATTAGCCATTTATTGCTGTAGCATTAATTCACCCAAGGTTATTACTTTAATTATGCATAATTAACAAAGAATGCATATGCTTTGGTGTTTTCATTTTCACTCGTGGTAATGGAGATATTAAATTAAGACTATACAATCTCCCATAAAATAAGCCATTATGTGAAGAGGATGTAAAATGGCACAGCGGAGAACAGTAAACCTCAAAAAGTTAAACATAGACTCGCCAAGTAACCTGGCAATCCACCGCCAAATCTATGTGCAAAATAAATATAAGCAGAGATACAGACACAATATTAGCTGAGACACTATTTGCAAACACCAAAAGTTGGAAAGAATGTAAGCATTCATCAATGGATGAATGGATAAAAGAAATGTGAGTCTATGTGCAATGAAATATTATTCAACCCTAAAGATAAATGAAATCATGTTATGTACCGAATATGGAGGAACCTGGCAAGTACTTCAATTTGCTTATTGAAGCAAATCAGACACAAAGTGAAAAATATTGTGTTTTTCCATTTCTAGGCTCTATTGTTAGATGAGCCTCTGTGGAGTATTAAAACGCCAGGATCTCACTTTGACTCAGGTCAGGTGTACCTGACCCTAGCTGTAATATTTCACATTGCTTTAAAGAATTGTGAAAGTTAGACATGGACTACAGAATATCAGAGAAGAATTGATGCATTTGAATTGTGGTCCTAAAGAACAATATTGAAAGTCTTACCAACAAACAGGTCTGTCTTGGAAGAAGTAAGACCAGAATGTTCCTTAGAGACAAGGGTGGAACAATTTCATTTGATATACTTGGGACACATTGTCAGGAGAGACCATTCTTTGGAGAAGAACATCATGCTTGATAAAGTGGAGGGGCAGCAAAAAAAAAAAAGGAGACCTTCAATGAGCTGGATTGCAACAATGGATTTAGGCATAGAAACACTTGTAAGTATGACACAGGACTGTGAAATACTTTGCTCTTTTGTGCACAGGGTCTCTAGGGGTCAGAATCAACTTGATGGCCCTTAACAACAACAACAACAACAATAATAACAACAAAACAGCAAAAGTGAATTCATAGTGACATAAAGTAGATAAAGGTGACCAGAACAAGGGTGAATTGTAAGTTCAGATTCTCTATTTGGTATGGTGACAAATATTTGAAGATAAAGAGTTGTGATCATTGTATAATATCGTGAATGTACTAGTGCCACTGAACTGTGCACTTAAAAGTCCCCTAGTTTAAAGGAGAACATTTTTCATACTCATGTTATGGTTTATTTTATATACTAGTCTATTTGGCTGAAACTACCTCTGGGAAAGGGTGTAGACTGAAAAGGTATCCTAGACTGATAGTCCCAGGGGTGCCTCAATTTTGATCTGTCTGTTCTACTTCTGTAAGTCTGGTCTCTTTAATCATTTTGAGGGGTTTTCCTCCTAATTTCCCCCTCTTTTCTAGCTAGGGCCTTCTATAAGTCCATGTTCAGAACAGTTGGTGATGGTAGCTGGGTTCCTCTTCGTTCTACTGGTTTCTGATCAAAAGTGGCCTCATTGGGTGGACAATTAGTCCTCCAGACAAATTGCCTTCTTACATGTTTGATTTCTTCCACTCTTCATTGCTCTAGATGGAAAGAGATCAATAGTTACATCATTGATGCCTGCTCACATGCTTAAAAACATCATATGTCACTTATCAAACTAGAATGTATAACATTATCTCTATGATCTGTTATGACAGTTGGTCCAGGTGTCTTTTTAGACTATTGCCCATGGCCTTCAATCTCAGTAATTCTGCTCTTCAGGGTGATTGATTATTTCTAAGAAATTTCCATAACGGTGCCCTCATGTATTGTACTGAATATATGAATATGCATGTAGCATAAAAGTATACAGTCACACCTATATATTCATATATGTTTAGTCCCATGTAAACTAAAACCTATATGTTCATATAGGTTTAGTCTCATATAAACTGAAACACCTATTTAACTTACATATATACCTTTTTATCCACTCATAAATTATTACTGTTGCTGCAGGATTATGTATGGCACAGTAGTGGTACTTTTTTTCTGGTGTGTCTTTTAATGTCTTTCTTTGACTTCACGTTGTACTAAAATTCCTCATATTGTGAGAATTTTAGAAATTAGACCTTTGTCAGATATATTATTGCCCAAAATTTCACCATTATGTAGTTTCTTGTTTTACTCTTTTATTGATGTCTTTTTTTTGGCATCACTGCCCTCTGGTGGGAGTGGGAGGTCCAGCTTTGCTCCTGGAGAGCTGCTGCTGGATTTGAACCACTAAGCCAATGGGCTGCACCCCCACACTCAACCACTACGCCACCAGAGCTCAGCGTTATTGATGTCTTTAGATGAGCATCAAATGATGGACATTTTTATGAGTATTTCATTTTTAAGAGGGCCCCATTTTCTATCTTATCTTTTACCAAGTGGGCCCTTTTAGTTATATTTGCTAATTTATGGCGTAAGTTAGATCCCCTAGGTTCGGACCTTGGTGGTATAATGTATATGAGCTGAACTGTGATCCTCCAGTTCTGCAGTTTGAAGCTACTACTAGCCTCTGTGACAGAAAAAGACATGTTTTTCTATTCGTAAACAATTATAGTCCTGGAAAGTCACAGGGGCAGTACTACCCGGTCCTGTAGCATAGCTATGGGTCAGCATCAAATCAGGAGCGGTGAGTGAGTGAGGTTTGTTCTTATGATTTCTTCTGTGAACTTTATATTCTTAGGTTTAACATTTAGGTCTTTGATCCATTTAGAGCTAGTTTTTATGTATGGTGTGTGGTATCATTTTTCTACAAATTGACACCTAGTTATTTCAGCACCATATGCTCAAAAACAACAAACGACTATCTCTTCCACATGTAATGGAAATTGACTGTTGAAGATAAACTATTCATCACTGGATGTATTTTCCCCTCTGTTCTATTGGATTAGGTGCTTGTCATTGTACTATGCAGTGCAGTTTTGATTGCATTGCTGTATATCAGGTTCTGAATTTGGGAGGTGTGACTTTTCCTGCTTTTTTCTTCTTAGAGCTTTAGTTAGATGGTGCATCTTGACTTTCCATGCAAAGTTTGTATATTATTTTTCCATTTAAAGAATGTTATTAGTATTTGAATTAGGACTGCATAATGTCAACAGATCACCTTTAATAATACTGACATTTTCACTATGTTGCGTCTTTCTATCCAGAAACATGGTAGGCTTTTTTTCATTTACGTAGATTTCTTGCAGTAGTATTTTTCACTTTTCTTTTTATCCCAAAACTCATCAAGCTACCTGCTATTGTGTTGAGTTAATTCCAACTTATGGTGACTTCTGGGAGTAGAACTATCCCTGAGAGTTTTCCAAACTGTAATTCTTTATTCACAGATGAGGAGTTGAAAGCCTCATCTTCTTCTCACTGTATCATTTTTTTTAACTATTTGCCTTAGCAGCCCAACACATAACCCTCTAGTTAGCTTTCCAACACACAACCCTCTTGTGTATCTTTTTAAATATCCATAGTTAGGTTTATCACTATTTTATTTTGTGTGTGTGGGGGGGGTTCTTTTACATTGTATTATTTTTATGATTTTCTTTGTGGAATTTTCCTTTTACTATAGGGGAATATGATGGTGTTTGTTATTCTGATCTTGTCCTTCACCATTTTGCTGAATCCTTTATTCGTTCCAGTAATTTTCTTGTGGATTCCATAGAGCTTTTCTATGTATAGTACCATACCACCCGTAAATGGAGGAGTTTTACTTCTTACTTATGGATGCTCTAGATTTTCTTAATTTGAGCCCATTTTTCTTTTCTCAAAAGAAAACAATCTTTGCAAGAAATTTGTTTGTTTTGTTTTTTGTTTGCAAGAAATTTTACTGGTAAAAGATTTTACATTGTAAAATACAATTCCATTGTTTCGTTGTTTCCCCCCTACTTCCAAACATCAAATTTACTTTTTAAGGAGTGCTTTATGATATATATATATATATATATATATATATATATATATGAAAACATCATGGTATGTTTCTATCACTATTTGCATAATATCTATTAATTTCCTTTTATACAGTGACTATTAACCTGCCCATTTAAATAAAGATAATATGCAAAACTAACTGTTGATAAAAATTCAGCAAAAATGTTTTATGGGAAGCTTGTCTACTGAAAAGTAGATATCTGAAAACTTTAACAGTGAAGAGTAGATAAAGAGATTTGGTTCAGAAATATCCATTATGTGATATTGTGGGACAGAGAGATTTTCTTCTGAGTAATTCTCTTTTAATGTCTGCTTTTTACTGATAAAGTCCATTCAATCTTAGGCTGCAAGTCTCAAGGAACTATCAATAAATCGTTATGTTTTTCAAAACTGCTCTCTTTCTTATTTGTCACTTAACTGATGCTGGATATAATAATCAGATATATGAATGAGGCATAGTATGTCTTGACTCTCAACACCCAAAACAATGCTGGTAGAAATGCTGAGGTCTTAAAACTCCCATCCAGTTTCATGCCTAGAGACTGACATGCACTTGAAAGGTGTCTGTGGAATAAAACTGGATTCTTATGAAAATATATTTTCTTTTGAGAATATTTTGGCCAAGAAAGATTTACCAATCCCTGGTCTTTTATTCAGAGCACTGCTTTAAGCCAATGTCAGAGTGACCTCACCATGCTAATTTCTTATTGAAGGCACTAAACTGGAGATGAGTATCCCTAGACCCTGAAATGCTATGTGTTTATGCTTTGAATTTATAACTGGTTCTTCATTTCCCTCAAAGCATGTTGTCACCCAAATGTAGCTCTGTGGCTGAATTCTGTCTGTTGTATGTTAGTAGACACATAATGAATTAGAAGAGCAGGCTGTGTAAAACAGAGAGAATATAAAAGTATTAAAATATAAAATATTAAAATATTTTTAATATAAAATATAAAAATATTAAAAGTAGCCCCATGAAAATGAGAGTAAGATCTCTGAACTTTCCCATCAGTGCTATCTTGGAGAATGTCAACAAGAGCAGATTTCCAGCTCCACTACAGACTGTTTAAACATTATTTGGGAGAAAGCATAGGAATCTGCATTTTCCACCAAGTTCTTTGCTTGCATAACTCCCAATTATATAAAACTTGATCAGCATCACCATGAAGTGTCCTTACCGTGGTTTTTGTTGGGTCACCCTTGAGGGGACAAACCTGGACCCACCACAGATGGATTTTGTGAAAGAAAGTGAGAAATTAAATGAAAGACCTGTTGTTTAGATTCTTGGTTCCTGTGTGCTCAGTGTGCTAGTCATTCTCTTGTTTAGCTGTGAAACAAATTGTTTGAAAAAAAAAACAACAACAACCAGAAAGTAAACAGAGAATAAAACGGGAGAAAAAAGGAACACATGAATTATTGAATTGAATGACATATGGATGAAATTGTTTAAAAAGAAAATAAAAGAAAGTGGTCATCTCCCCCTTTGCATGCAATCAAGATAACAATAGATTAACCACATCGGGTTTGAAGAGGGGGAGGTAGGAGAAAAAGGTACATAACTCAGAAACTCAAATTAACGTCTAAGATGTAGACTCAGATTCCTAGTGATCCAGAAGTCTGAGGGGCACAGGCGGTTACCTGGAGGAGGGCTAACCACAGACTCTCTGCTCCTGTCAAGAGGTAAGATCTTGGCAATAAAGAGGGCTAGTTCGACTCTGCCCTCCAGGGTTGCTTACTATGGTTGGGAGAGAGGGTTACACAAACATACTGATGAGGTATGGAATATAGGGTATTACATGTGGAACTTACAAAAATTTTATTCTGTGGACCCCTGAAAGGAGGGCAGCTAAGTAAGATGGTCGAAGTTTATCTGAAAAAAGATGGGGGAGGCAAACTCTCAAGTGGTCAGCAGGGAAAAGGGTGATGATTTAAAATTTCAGGAGACTTTTATTTGTTTGCCTGCTTGGAAAGAAAAGACTGCAGAGGCATGCCATCAGCTGAGGTCAGAGGACTGAAAAAAATCATCCTTGATCAAAAACATACTCTGTGAGCACATCTTAATTAAAGCTCTACATTTCATATTGTCCCATCACATTCCCAGTCATCGTGGGAGGATAGCACTTTTCTTCTCCTTATTGTCACTGTTCTGAGCTGGCATGCTGCTGAAGATTCTTCTGAAGGTCTGCATGGCTTCATTTTGTAGCCTCAAAACATTTTCTGGTGATATATAATACTTGTATGGAGAGACCATGTCTGGATAGTGCTCTGACTAGACAGTAGGGAATCCCTGGATAGAGCTAATGGTTATGTGGCCAGCTAATAGCTGAACTCTCCAGAGATGTTATAGAAGATAGATCTGGCTATCTGCTCCTGGCATGCCATGGTCTTAAAAATTACGTGGAGTACTTCTATTCTACACACAAGGGGTACTACAGATGGACATTTGTTTGCTTTATTTAACATCAACTTGCTTAGTATCCCCTTAACTATGTTCCTTTGGACATTGGTTGCAATGTTTTTAAAACAACATTTGGAAAAGATGTAGTAAAACACACACACACAACTTGATACCTATTTGATATTTGAAAGAGTCCCCCATAAAGCAAAATGGTTTTATTTTTTGGAAAGAAGGACATAGGGTAATTCCTTTTTCTGTTTTTGTCATTCATTTATTGCGTGTCCACTGTATGGCAGGTACTACCCAAGATTCTGCAACTGTAATACGGAGATACTCACAGTCAAGTCTGCAGAGGGACAGTTATTTGCATAGCTAGTTATTAGCTCCTTGGGATGCTAACTGAAACTGAGTAGATTGAAATGAGCCGCTACTTTTGGGAGAAAGATGAGTCTTTCTACTTCTGTAGAATTGCTGTCTTGGAAACCCATTGAGGTAGTTCTCTGTGTCATTTAGGGTCATTATGAGTTTGATTCAATTCAATGGCAGTGAGTTGAGTTTTTTTCTTGGTTTGTTTGCGTGTCCTTAAGATAAAATCACAAATCTTTCATCTGGCCAATAGGCCCAATGCTTTCTAGCACTTGCTTAGGTTCTAGACACATCTTGTTAGATATGTTAGTTACTCTGATCTTATTTTACAGTCTACTGAATATGCCAGGAGCCCTTCGATCAGATGGTTTCAATATGCTCCTAGTGCTTCTGTTCTTATGTCTTCTACTTCTCTGAACAGCCTCTATGCGTAACCTCAGGATTCACCTGAAGCTACTTTCCTAAGGAACCATTGCTTGTCCTTTGAGACTGAGTTTTTAGCTCTCTTGCTTTATAATTTCTTAGACCCCTGCATTTTCCATTTATAATGCATATCACAAGTATAATTGATTATATTCAAATATATTGATTAATATTCTCAGTTCCCTAAGAGTAAAGAGAGTAGCTGAGTCATTGACTGCTGTAATCTTTATATAAGCACATAAATAACACCCAGTGAACATTTTTAAAATTTTGAATGAAGAAATACATGTTAGGCCTACTAATTGAGAATGTTTGGGAACATGGAAGGGGAATACTTAATTTTGTAGGATATGAAATTGACCCAAATATCCAATTTAATTGAAGGAGAATATTTATGCAGTCTTAGACAGGAAAAGACAAGACAAAGACACATCTTCCTGATAAAGGGGGCCATTAGCAAGATGTCCAATGATTTGCCAAGAGTCAAAGACTGATATAGGACATGGGAGGGCAAAGAAATCTGTTATAAAATGGCAGTAGCTCAATACCTTCAGTGATAGGTGGGATGACAAAAGGAGGAACTGGATCAGAATTAAAGTATATACACTGTGAGGCCAAAGAGTTTACAAGATTGGCCCAACGTCTTCAGACCAAGGTAGTTAGGGCATGCATCATGACATGAGGTCCCATTCTAGTGAACTTCATCAAGGATGGCTCAGCCCACCTCCAAATGTGGCATTCTTTCTTTCTTTTTATTAAAAGATTGTATGTGTACATATGTTGCCAACATTCTTTTCTGGACATTTACTTTCTATGGAGTTCTTGGTATCTGCTCCTCATTTTTCCCTCCCCTCCCATCCTGGTGACCCATTGAATCATTATTATTTTCATATCATATGCTAACCATTGTCTCTCTTATTCCCTGCTTTCCGCTGTCTCTTCCCTGAAGGAGGTGCATGGATCATTGCGACAAATATTTAACAATGGCAAATATTTAAAATATGTATCAACAAATAGTAATTAATCTATTAATCATTGTTCAGAGAGTTAACAAATGGCCCATCTGAGTCATGGGTCCTAGAGGCTAGGGAGATCTTCTGACATGAAATGAATCAGGATAAAAATGTTGAAAGTATGAAAGAATAAGGATTTGTAGAGACAATGCAGGGCTATGACCTACTTGAACTTACTTTTAATGGAATGAGTAAGTCATATAGAGGTCCCAATAAGCATATTAACTTGGCTCATAAAATCTCAGTGGAAAAACAATACAGAATGATGTGGGTTGTTGAACAAATAGTGGGTGTAAATGTAGCCTGGATAATAAAAATTGTTAATTTCTAAGTTGCTATGAGAATATTATACTTGGAAAAATGTGAACCCCTTATTAACTTAATCTCTGGACTCAACAGCAGTATAACAATTTTTATTTTTATACATATTTTCTCCTAGCCTTCACTACATGTTATACATATTTATATTGTTACAATCATAGTATGCATATTATTTTATGTTTTGCATTTCTCATTTAATTGTACATCATAAACATTTTCTATATTTCCATTGTTACAATAATTTTAACAATATAAAATTACTTCAGAATGATCTATTGCATTTTACTAAATCATTGCCTTATTGTTGCATATTTACATTACTTACTGGTTTTCTTTTATTTTAGTAATACTGTAATAAATTTGCTAGGCATCTACTATTTTTGCTTCTGTTCAATTGTTTTTAGAGTACATATTCACAAAAATAAATTATTGGTTCCAAGGATTACAAGATTGTTATATTTCTTGCTGTATTTTCATTTTGATATGAAAAATGTTCTGCCAGTTTTACTCTACTACTAGAAGTGCATGTGGGAACTGAGCTCCTTATTTCTGTGCTAACAGTAGGTTTCATCATGAGAAATGGTCTTGTTAATTTTCAATTTTAATTTATCTTAAAATGATACTTTATGAGTGCTTTAATTAAGACTCTGTGGTGAGAATGATAAGTTTTAAAAATTGTATGTTTACTGTTTATACTCTAATTTCTACTTGTGTAAATAATGCATTCCTACTTTTGACTTGTCATAAAACCTTTTTTTTCCCCCACATAACAATAATTATCTGAAGGAGAAGGCATTTTGTGTGGGATCAGTGGGTAAATATGGAGGGTTTGTGGAAATTTCCCCTTATCTTTTAATTTTATTTCCCACAAACTTTTAAAATCCCTATTGCATTCAGTCAATATTAAAATGGGAGAAAGTTTGTATTCTTCTTCATGATGTCTGGGTTGAATTTAAATGATAATTAAATGTGCCCTGGCTGTGTATCTTGTTGAGACTGTTGGTTAGTTCTTTGAACCCTTCTTGCTCTTGAAGCACCTCCGCAGAAGGTACATTATTTTATAGGTGGTATGTATACCTGAACAATCTATAGTTGGTGGTCATAGCGTTGGTCGCATTGAAGCAAGTCTATTTTAGAATAAGTACTATAAGGTAGAAAAAACATCACCAAAATTTTTAAAAATAATCTGCTGTGCAGAACATATCGTCCCTTATTCAAACCAGTAAGTACTCTGGAAAGACAACATATTGATTGCTGGGAAGGTTACTGACATGACTCAGATTAGGATTTAGTCCAGAACAAACTTCCAAGATAATAAGAGTCATAAGGAATATATGTAAATAGCAATATGATAAGGGATCCTAAAAAAGTTCTCCAATTGGGGAGCAAACACATTATATCTGCTTACAATGGAGAAAGGTCCACTATAGTGGAGGAGGGGTAGAATCCAACCTGTCTATCAGACACCTTGAATGTGGTCTTTTATATAAGATCCCTCTTTGGCGCCTTCTTGCTTTCTGGCACTCTGTGTATACCTTAAGGAATGATTCCATCAGAACCACTGGCCCTAGGAGTCTACTTAGCAGCTGTCTGTGTCCTGCTGTATTCCCACCAACATTGGATCAAAACAACTCTGCACCAATCCACTGTGAAACCTTGCTTCCCGCCTCACCATTCAGATTCATCGACCTGCACAGGGTCCAGGCTAAAAGGGGATCTACATTGGACTGGACTGGGATTATTTCTCCATATGAAATAAGTTCCTGCTATATGAATGTCACTAGTTTTATAGGAAGAGAGATTTTTCAGGTCGTACATTTGGTTTTATTGAACTCTGACATTTTTGGCAAGACCAGCATGCCCTAGCATGGTCAAACATGTGCTACACCCATTTGGCTTTCTAGTCCCTGGGACGCATTCATTTCTCAATATTGCTCTTTGAAAGACAAGCTTGTTTTGACAATGATGATGGTTTGACACAATTGGGTGGATGTATGGGTAAAAGAGCTGTAAGCGCTTCCAGTAAAATTATTTTTTAAATGATTTAATGATTTTTAAATGATTTTGTTAAATCATTTAAAAAATATTTAAATAAATGTTCCTATAGGAAAACATTTTTCTTGTAGGACCCATGAAATCCTTTATAGATGGTCATTTGCTTTGGTTTGGTTTTTCAGTTTGGCACTTTGCCCTCTCTCCCACCCAAACCCACTGCACTCCAGTCATTGTGACTCTTAGTGATGCTGTAGGGAAGGGGGAGCTGCTCCTGAGGGTGTCTGAAACAAGTCTTCAGAGGAGTAGAAAGCTTCATCTTTCTCCCGTGAAGCAGCTGACTGTGAGGAATGATGAGCAGCCCAGTGCACAATATATACTGCACAACCAAGACTCCTTCTTTGACCGATAGCAGTCAGACAATATTTGAAAGAAAGGTCAAGCCTTCAATTTGTCAAGATGATTCATTGATCCATTAAAATGATATATGTAGATGTGCTTTCAGAAAAGCAAACTCATTGCTGGTGGGTCAATTCCAACTCATGGTGACTCAATATAGCAGAGGAGACCTATCTATCCCCTGTGGGTTCCTGAGACTGTCATCTTTGTACATCTCATCTTTCTTCCATTGAGGGGACAGGGGTTTCAAGCCACTGTTCTTGGACTCCGAAGCTCAATGCATAATCTAAACCACCAGGACTCCTCATAGATGTGCTTACTGGCCTATAAAGTACTATACTGATGAAAAGGTTGTAGTTATGTAGACCTTAGCATTTATACTGCAAGTTACCTTGACCTAAGTTTCCCCACTGAAAAGCAGCTGGTAAAGTGGACACTACTACTGTTGTCTGATCCTGGTTCCAGTGACTAGCTTTTATGCCAATGTTCTACGTATTATTGACATAATGGGGTAAGCATATACCCTGACCCCATCATACCAAGCAAAACGAAACCCATGGTCATCAGGTCTATTCTCATGAAGAGTGACTCTACTTTTCCATAAACATTTATGGTCTGGGAAACCTAAAGGGACAGGTCTACCCTGTCCTAGAAGAGGGGAGCCATGAGTTGTAATCAACTTGATGGCAGTGAATTTTATTTTGATTTAAGGTTTTTAGAAGCATCTTCTCTGTGACCTATTTAGGCCACATCTGGAATTAACTCTAAATTCATTACCAGGGATTAAGGCAGAGAACATGCAGAAAGTCACAGGAGAGATATTTTTAATAGGGAAAGAAATGTTAGATATCCCTTCATAGGTGAGTATATTAATTAATTGAAGCAATACTTGGATATAACATTTATTTTGCATAAGATTATGTTTCAGAAGGATATATAGTGACAAGAAATAATTTTATTTAATATTTGAGGGGAAAAGCATGACACGCTATGATGCTAATACTATTAATTGTATTGATATTAATTAACTATGTAAAATGATTTTTTGTGTTAAGTAACAAATACTATTTTATAATATAGAAATAATATAATAGAAATATATTTCAAAGTACCGAACATATTAGAGTTTTGGGGGAGAATTATAAGATATTTGCTACTCACCTGGCTATAATTAACAGCACAACACATATTCTTTCTGTTAATGAACATGAGCTGCATTTAAAATGTTTTCTAAAAATTTCTTAAACTTTGTTACACACTGTGGCAGTCATGTGCTTATGTTAATTTTATGACTGAAATGTAGGGGTGGAGTCTAGCCTTTTAATCTGGAGATAGCCATTGAGTAGCCAATGAGGCCTCTATGTTGGCATGGCTTTCTCCTGAGACTTCTGGGAAATCTCGCGATATTTCCCTCGTGAAGGTGAGAAGCTATCTTCCCCAGTTGTTGGGAGTTAGAGAGACGATTAATCATGGACTAGACAAGCTGGCAGCATTCAAGAAGTTGGAGGAGCCGGCGGAGAAACCATACAGCTTTGCCTGATGGAGCTAGACCTCTGAAGCTGGGGTGGCCAGATGGAGACCTCTGCCAGCGATGAGTTGCTTCTGCTGTTGATGGACCCTGAGCCCTGGAGGCAAGTTGCCCTTCCAGTACTGGGATTCTGCACCCACTGACCTGTGACTTCGTGAGTCGGAAGAAGACTTTATAGACTGATTTTGGCCATATGGGTTAATATCGGACTTATGACTTTGAGCTGGACTGGGCTGGGAAGCTTTCTCCATGTCCCATTCCTTTTGTATATAAACCCTTTCCTTATATCGATATGCATGTCCTTGAACTTGTTCCTCTAGTCTACCCAGACTAACACACACACCAACTATCCTTTATAGAGCATCAACTACTCTCCAGGTATTGAGCAAAATGTTTGGGATATAGAGATGATTAAATAAGACCTCTGAGTATGTGACACTTGAGTATTCTGTCACTCCAACAACAGCAATTTGATGTAGATTCTATAATCCATTGCAGTCACTACACACAACTCACAAACAATATCTATGATTATTATGGAAGTCAACATTTTATACTATAAATGACAAATGTTCAGAATATATTGTTCTTCATGAAATATTACAAAGATTTTTCATGGATACTAAAAAATGCCCTAAGTGTCTTCCACTCTGGTCTTAGCCTTAATCTAACATCACTCAGCTTAAACGCCCTAATCTGCAGACTCAGTTCACCCAATATAGTTCTCAGAGGCATCACTGCACAAGCAAGCCTCTTGCCAACAACATTCGGCTATATTTGTGCCATAGGTAAGGAAGTCTGGTATGCTATTTCATGTCTGGATCCTGGTTCTGCTGCTGCTTCTCAAATATCACAACATCTTCTGTATCCAACTCCTCTGCATGTGTATCTCAGAGGCCATGTTCTCCTCTTGGCTCTTGTTGGTACTGGGAATCCTTCTGCTTTTCAAAGGGCTCATTTTACATGAGCAGGATGATATTTCTATGAATACTGTTCATAATTACAGGTGAGTACTATCAATGCCTTCAGATATTATTTTTTTTAACTTAAATCCATTTGTCATCTGGTGGGAGTTACAGAGACTTTGGTTAGCAGAACCACAAGATGTAATTCATTGTCTGTGGAATACTCATCTTTAATGAGGAGCTATGGGGGGAAGAACCATGGACTTCCATGTAACTTTCAAATTCTAGTCAGTTTCTAATTTCTAAAAGATGGTTCTTCTCTGGGCAAGTTAGTTAACAGCAGGACTCTCTTCCTCCCAGCAGAGCCAACTGCGTAGAGGATGCAGGTTGGGTTTCACTTAGTTTGCCCTTTCTTTTTTTTTTTTTTTGTGGCATCACTGCCCTGGTGGGAGTAGGAGGCCCAGCCTTGCTCCTGGAGAGCTGTTGTTGGATTTGAACTGTCAACCCTGTGGGCCACAGTCCTGCACACAACCACTAGGCTACCAGGGCTCAGCCCTTAGTTTGCCCTTTCTGTCTAGCAAGTTCATGCTGAGTGCAACTTCCTCAGTTGTACCCAGAGACTCTGAAAATACCCTTCAGATGTCATCAAAGTGATCATGAAACATATTGGATATGGCTTAGGGTTTACTACCCTGGGCAATAATTATTTTGGACAATGGGGTTTGAGAATTGAACTAGATTAAGGAATGGAACAAAAGAAAAAAAAAGATCTATATGCAGTTGTCTGGATCATCCCTAGTATTGAGTGAAGAAACATGGCCAGAGAATTCTAAAGAATTTCTACTTGGTTGCAGCATTTTCTTCATATGTCCTTATATTAAGTTTCCATAACTTAAATATTATTGATGATTTTGATTGTTGCGTAAGACAATATATGTGAAAAGTATCTACCTCATAGATATGTTATAAATCAAAGCAAACCCATTGCCATTAAGTCAATTTCAACTTATAGTTACTGGGTAGAACAGAGGAGCATTGTCCCATAGTTTCCATGGCTGTAAATCTTCAAGGAAACAGAGTTTTAGTGAGAACCTTTTTCTCCTGAACAGTGAAATGTGGGGTTTGAACTGTGAACTTCTTGCTGATTTCTGATCACTTAAACACTGCACTTAGCCTCCTATGAGTGCATGATTACTAAATATTATATCTTATACCATATCTATGTATATGTGTATCTATATACACATTGCATATTGAAAAGTCATAGGGAAGTGCTTGTCCCCTCCTTCATGGCTTTCCCTCTCGTTGTTACTAGTTTTTAGTCAGCTCTGCGGCATTCTCACCATACGCTGTACAGATACATGCCTGAGCCGTCATGATCGCTAGTGTGTGACTATTGTTCAGGTTATTGTGTCAGTCCATACTGGAAGGTTTCCCTCATTTTCACTGAACCTATGAGACACCAAACACAATGTCCTTTTGTAGAGATTGGCTTTTCCTGTTTAGGTGTCCAAAATAGGCTAGCCAAAATCTCACCTTCCTGTTTTATGTTTTCTAAGGCTTCTTTGTTCCTTCTACTGACAGCCCACATTGTGTTCAATCAACTTTGCAAACACCACAATTCTTTTGTCTTCCTTTTCACTGTCCAACGTTAGCATGCAAAAGAGGCCATGGGAAATACCCCAGCCAGGGGTGTGGTACATCTTAGTCCTCACAGTGACAGTCTTGCTCTTTAACTGCTAAAGAGGTTATTTGAAGTATATTTGCCTGATGTTATATGTCTTTCGGTTTCTAGGCTCACTGCTGCCAGACGCATCAGTCAGTACTAAGCATTGCACAATTAGAAGGAGATCCTACAAAGTGGCATCAAGTAGCTCTCCCCCCAAGTTTTGGGGCATATGTCTCTCCTTTTCCATGGGGTGGGACCAGCTATGGCCAATGGTGTACTGTACCTGGAACAATCCGTGTTGGTACAGGGCTTTGGATAAAACTTGTAGATGCTCACAGGAGAAGCAGATTAGTCTTTTCGGACAGATGAAAATTAACCAGCTTTCCAAGAAATGGTAATGTAAGCAATGATTATAGACACTGACTTTACTATGTCAGAGAATGCCTCCCTAAGGTGCTCTGTTCCTCAGGGTATCAGTATGATAGTTGCATGTATCTCACCTTTTCTTACAGGGAGTGCAGCTACAAATTCATATTTGCTGTCCTTGTTCTAATCCTAGATTACCACCTAAGGATAGCTGCAACAGATTGAAAGAGAGCAACTCTTAAGGGAAAGGAAATCATTAACTTGTCATGAGTCACCTGGAGCAAATGAAAAGATTAGGATGGGTTTAAGCTGCTACACCCCTGGAGTATTAATCTTGAATAGTTCCTCTCAGATAACTTTGCCTGGAAGTATTTTAACGTTCACCTGATACCGGATACATTTATAGAAATGATACATTTCTGTAAAAAGAATAGTGAGTTATTCTGGGATTGACTTTTCAGGATGGAATTTATACTTAGATTGTAATGAAGAGTGTGGATTGAAAGCCAGGCTGCTGGAGTCACCTACTGACCTTGCACGTGGAAAGCTACATCACCTGTCTATTCCCCACTTTCATCATCTGTATATTGGGAATTTTAACAATATTTGGTTCCTAAAATTTTGGGGTCATAAGTGAATTAACTCTTGAAATTGAGATTAACAAAGGTTAAGCGCTCAGTAAATGTGAGATTATTAAATATGCAGCTTTCAAATGTGTATTGAATAGAGCAGTATGAAAAATCTATGTACTAGAATCGTGGTGCTGGTGAATAATATTGAAATACCATTAATTACCAAGAGAACAAACAAATTTGCCTGGGAAAAAGGCCAGCCAGAATGCTCCTCAGCATGAAGATGACGAAAGTTAGTTTCACCCACTTTGGACATGTGAACAGGAGAGACCAGACCCAGAAAATAGAAATCAGACTTGGGAAAGTCGAGGGGCAGCAAAAAATAGAAGGCCCTCAGCAAGATGGATTGGCCCAGAGGCTGTGACGATGGAATCAAGCATAATGAGACGATTGCGAGGTTAGTGCAGGACCATATTGTGCTTCCCTTTCATACGTAAAGTTGTTATGAATCAGAACGACACAAATATAAAGTAATATTTCATTATTGCCATTATGATGGCCACAAAGGAGATTTGGCAGGCATCAGTGGGTATTTTCAAATCCAATTTCCCATTAGTGGAAGTCTTTTGTAATCCAGTATTCAAGAACATATTTACTTTTAAGAAGCAAAAACCTCCCACACCCACTGCTACTTGCTCGATTCCTTCTCATAGCTACATAAGACAATTTGCTGGTCTGTCCGTCTTAAGACACAATTTGCTGATAAAATGGAAAAAGCAAATCCAGTAGTTGTTTTTCACACATGGTCATGTGAAAAGACAGACTAGAACTGCTCAGTAGAGTCTTGAAGGCTGTGAGACATATGGAAACATCTTTCACTCACAAAGCAACTGGTAGATTAGCTGCCTCAACCTTTTGGTTTGCATCCAAATGCTAATTTTATATGCACCATCATTACTTCCTTATATTTTATTTCATTTCTTTAATTTATCTCAATTTGTGCTAAAATTTGCAGTTTTTTTGCCTACTTTCATAGTCAGTTATTCTCACCAAATCTCACAAACAATTATGGGAACCTGAGGCTCTGAAGAATTCATTGATTTAATTGAGTCTCCTACAGCGATAAGTAGCTGAATTTAGTCTTGAACCCATCCTGTCAGAACCAAAGTCCATCGCTTTGGTTTCTACACCAAACATAGGAGAGATCTATTTATTGAAATTCATCGATTTTAAAAGTGTTCAAACGTTGATTGGAAAAGAGTGTTATTTCGTTAATTTGGGACAGATGACTTCATTACATTGAACTTTGTTTATCTTTAAAAAATTATGGGAAAATTACCTTCTTTAGAGGTGTGTATGTATTGAGTACCAACCATCTGATAACATGTAAGAAAGGAGATGTCTAAACTCCATGTTAGTGATACTTTTTCAGTTAAAGACCATTTATTTCTTCATTTCTTCAGCATCCTGAATGTTCCAGGCACAATCTCAAGCTGTCACACATATAAAGCCTGCATTTTCATCAATGAAAGTCTGTGACAGAGTTTGCCTTTCATCCCTGGCCATTTTTGAAGATTGAGGGACTTGCAGAGAGAAGGTAATAGAAAAGTAGAAGAGAAAAAGCCAACTGCCTCTCGACTTAGAAAACTTGTTGAATTCATTAGCGACTGAGCAGCCAGGGGAAATGGCTCATGGACAATTGTTTCATCTCTCTACTCCTGTGAACTAGGTGTGCCAGGCATAAAAATAGAGATGCAAAGAGAACATGAGTTCAGTAGGTAATAAGAGAACATGTGTTCAGTAGGTAATTGGTGCACTATGCTAAACCGTTCTGGTGATGTTTTCTAATTTATTCTGAATTAACATTTTGATTGTGGATCTACTGCTTGGTCTAGGGGGTGTTTGCATTAGACTACACTCCAGGTATTTTATTTCCAGATGGTGCTAGGAAGGTAAGGCAGAATTCTAGAAAAAAAAAAGTTTAATGGTAAGTTACTATAAATATGTCAAAGAAAACTTGTGTCTCTTTGTGCAGTAGGGATAGCTTTGTACATTGATGTTTTTATGATCAATGCAGGGTCAAGAAATTCAAGTGATGTTTTTCTCAGACACTTGGTTTTTTCTCTTTTCACTCATTTTATTTTTGTCATTCCTACTACTCTCATCACAATACACATACATTCAATGTGTCAAGCACAATTGTACATATGTTGCCATCAACATTTTCAAAATATTTTTTTCTACTTGAGTCCTTGAGAATCAGCTCATTTCTCCCCCTCCCATCCTTCCCCCATGAACCTTTGATAAGTTATATATTTTTTCATGTCTTACAATGATTGCTGTCTCCCTCTACCCATTTTCTGTTGTCTGTCCCTAGGGAGGAGGATATATGTAGACCATTGTGATCAGTTCCTCCTTTCTCAACCTCACCTTTTCCTTCCCCTCTTGGTATTGCTACTCTCATGGTTGAAAGTAGAGAATTTGACTTAAAAAATAAAACCCTAAGTTTCAAAAGGTGTCTCAATGAAAAGGTGACCTACCTCTAGGATAGTGCAAACAGTGAATGCATTTGACAGCAGACCAAAAGTATGGCGGTTCAAGCCCATCCAGCGATATCTTGAAGAAAGAAGAGAGACACCTCAGAAGAAAGAAATTATTTATAAACCAGTCACTGACATCCTTGTAATGCAGTCACCATGAGCTAGAACCAACATGATAGAAATTGTTACAAAACATCGCTGTTATATAAACTACAATCTATCAGTAAACCCATGGACTCTAGTTATAAAATACAGCCCCAATCTGCCTGACCACTCTCTTCCAAGTGTACTGCTCTCTCTTTGTCACAGTCTCCCATTGTCTCTCCCTTGAGTAGTAACTTTGCTGCTCAACTGGTCTCCATGGGGCCACTCTTCCAGTGTAATGATCCATTTTCAACTGAGCAATCAGAGTGATCTTTTTAAAGCATCATTCAGATCCTCTTATTTTTTTCCTGATTGATAATATTTAAGCAGCTCCCCATTTCATGCACTGTGCTTTTAATCCAGTCAAAATTTACATTCCTGGTCTACGATAGCTGGCAAAATGTGACTTTTCTGATGGTTCTTCCTGCATTCAGCTTTTCTTAGTAGCCTCTCTAATCATAAGGTACATTGTTTTCCTCATTTATTTGTTTATTTGTTATTTCTTTTCCCCTTAAATATACCGTAAGCTCTATTAGAGCAAGCATAGTACTTGTTTTGTGCTGCTGCATGAATCATATTTAGAACACACTCAAGAGTTGGAAGAATGAATGAATGAATGCAGCTCAATTATAGGATTCATGAATAAATGAATGCATCCCAATAGTCTGTAGTGCTTTATAAATGGACAAGTGTTTTATAAATCCATACCACTAGAATTAGAATCCATGGATGATTGGATGAACAAATGTAGCTAGATTCCCTAAATCTGTGAATGAATGACTACAAATAGACTACCGGACTGTTGAATGAACAGATGAATGGATGGCTAAAACAAGACTATTCTAGGAGTGCACAGAGAAGGCCATATCTCAAATTCTGCTATCCTGTCTTACATGTAGCTATTCAGTTCACTGAATTAGATGAGATCACTTACTTTCCTGCCAGGAAGACAGAGGTTTTCTTAGGTAAAATGAAGGATCCCTGGTGGTACAGAGGTTGAACACTCAGCAGCTAGCTGAAAGGTTGGTGTTTTCAGCAGATCTGCCACTCCATCAGAGAAGGCTTTGGCAACCTGCTTCCATTGAAGATGAAGCAAACAAGCAAACTTCCACAAATCCACTGCCTTTGAGTTAATTCTGACCCCTAGCAAACTGATATAAGATTCCCAAGATTGTAAATCTTAAAGGTACAGACATACCGTGTACACTCTTGTATATACAAGTCAATCCCAAAATCAGCCAAGGGACCTAATTTTACCACAAAAACTACAGTAAAACTGTGCTGCAAACTCAGCTTATACATGAGTACATTCGATACTCAATTTTCTCACAGAGCAGATGGTGGATTTGAACTACCAATCTTGATGGCATCTTTAGAAACCTTAGGGAGTAGTTCTACCTTGTCCTCTGGGGTTACTATAAGTTAATTGACTCAGGGCAGTGGTTTTGGGCTTTGGTTTTTAATCTTGGACTATACAATGAGATTTAAGGTCAAATTTTTATATTACCCAATGAGAGGAAATGTTTGCCTTAGGGCTGAGCCCCGGTGACGTAGTGGTTGTGCACGGGACTGCGGCCCACTGGGACGGAGGTTCAATTCCAGCAGTGGGGCTGGGCCTCCTACTCCCACCACCGGAGAGCAGTGATGCGCCCCCCCAAACCCCCCCCCTCCAAAAAAAGAGAAATATTTGCCTGAAATTGAGGTATGTCCCAGCATACAGGTTTGGTAGTTCATAGTTCTATAGCTTTCTTGTTAGAAAGACAATCATTCTTTGTCCTGAGAGTCTCCTGCTACAATGATTAAAAGCACAGAACTGCTTATTCTGCAATGGCAGTCTGCTTCAGTAAAGGTATATACGCAATCTCAAAAACTTAGGCCATTGAAGAGCTTCCAACTCATAGTAATCTTAGAGACACAGTATAACTGCTCTTGTGAGCTTCTGAAGCTTTAGATATTTATTCAAGCAGAAAGCCTCGTATTTCTTCTTCTTCGAAGAGGGTTCAAACTGCTGAGCTGAGTTAGAACATGGGTACCCACAACATCCTCGAGCTTTACACATGAAGGCTACAGCATTTAGTCCTCTGTGGGGAGGGTCTGCTATGTCATGCAGGGTCACTGTGTGTCAGAGTGGAATCTACGCCAGTGGGTTGGTTCTTCCAGGAGATTGTAGATGTGTCCCATCTAGAGGCTATTTGCCATTCATCAATTCTCTGTGGATAAAAGAGACTCGTTGATAGTGGCTCTCGGTTTGGTGCAACTTGTAGTCTCCCATGAATCAGATTAAAGCTGTGCTGCCAACAAGGTTCGCAATGACTGACTTTTTAATTTTTTCAGAATTGCATTTGTCAGGCCTTTCATCAAAGTCACTTCTGAATGAACTCAAATGACCCACATTTAGGAGAACAGCCCTGTGGGTTGACTGTTGGTGCCAATGAGGGACTCTGCTCTGATAATGGGAGTTCAGTTTGAATCATTTTAAATTCTTTGCCCCTGCTTATCTAAGTAAACAATAAGCTCAGGTTACATGGTTTATAGACTTCTGATCTAAAAACAATATAACCATGCAGTCAATTCTCTATGGTTTATCAACAAACTGACCCTTATCAGTGTAAAATTAAAATGGGGTCATTCTAGTGCATCTCCACTGCAGGTGCAGAGTAAAGAGATTTTTCTGAACTCAGGTCAATACTGCGCCTTGTAATTACCATTTTCTCTTGGTGCTATTGACCACCATTTTTTTTTCAAACATTAATAGAAGGCAATTTTTCTTCTTTCTTCCTTACGGCTTTATCCAGCAAATACTGATTGTGGATTTGACGGGTGCCACACTTGTTCTTCAAGCTTATGTGTATTGAATGCATATGTCAGATAGCCTCTCATGGGCACTCATTTTCTTGTATCTGATTTAGTCTTTCAATAAGCCTATATGATTG